>JAFMSR010000007.1:19671913-20182849 GCA_022818135.1 Saxidomus purpurata
TCAATAGCAACAAGTAGACACCAAACATGGTCCGTTTTCCTCTAACCAAAACACATTTATCATTGGACGTCAATTTTGACACTCCAGCGTATCCTGGCGTCAAATGTGACGTCGGGTAGTCAAGTGTGACACACCGTTGTGTTGGTCTCGTCCATACGTCCTATGGTAAGTATGTTTTGGTTGGAGGAAAGGGGGTCATGTTTGGTGTCTACGCCAGAGTGTGTATTATGACTTTTTAAAACTCGCAGATTTGAAATAAAGTAACCAGAGAACTGTAGGATAGGTTCAACACAGCGTTTTTCTCCTAAAACTAGCTTATATCTGATGTGATCACCTCTTCGACGTATAACTACCAATATAATAAACGAGATCGCATTGACCTCGTCTGATGACGTCATTTTGAATCCTGTTCCATTCAAAAGCGCGTTTTCAAGATCTTGCAGGTTATTCAAAATCGAACATCGAGACGTGAAATTGTATTCCTATGACAGTTTGTTACTGACGTGCAACGACATCAACGGAAGTTCAAGACGCCAGCAGTTCTATCGCATGCATGGAGTCTGTCTTGTTTACAAAGTTGTTGCATCGCTATTCGTGATAAACTTTGGAACATAATGTGTTTTCTTATTAGAACTAACGTCCTAGATACTATTATGACATTGAAAGCGCAAGAAAAGAATGAAGTATGATGTTCACGTGAAAATTATTGCATTAGAGCTTACGTCAAATTATAGGACAATGGAAACGTCAACATGACCTCAACTAAGTGCAACTAAATGGTATTAATTTAGTGCACTTTTTCTGTGCTGAAAATTTAACAAACATCGCTCGACTGGTCACAAAGTTACACGAGAAAGAGTCATGCACACTTTCTTTCTTTGACTTAGTATATGTGACACACGTTGGCCCTGGTCCAGTAATGGGAAATAATTTTTTATAGAACTTTGTGTCGCAATACAATATAAATTTTATTTATTGTCGGTTAATCGCAAAAAAATAAATATTATCTATGAATGGCTGTTGACCGACTTGGATGCCTCATTGTAAATAGGCAGTGGCTAGAGTTTGATACGGTTACGGGATTTGATAAAGATCAGTTTATTCAAGATTACAGATAAAATATTTAAGTTTGCAATACATTATCATAGATATATTAAAGCAGCATGCTTTTATAACCTTCCGTAACCGTAACCAATCCTCTTAGAACTTTCTACAGATACGGAATTTCCGTAACTTCTAGAATAGGAGGTTGGGTCTTATCTTTACGATGTTTATGCTCTTGTTGTATTTCCTTATACTGATTTGTTAGACCAAGAGATTGTTGCATTATTCTACATTTACATCTACATGTTACTACCGAACAATGAGTAATGATTATAATTGGGAGGCACGAATCAGGGAAAACTATGGAACGCCATAGCTGCCTTCTGATGACTTTTATCATTTCGTTCGGTAGATTTGCCATTATGCTCTGTAGTGATATCATTTCGTTCTGTGCATTTGTCCTAATGCTCTGTAGTAACAACAATTCGTTCTGTGCATTTGTCATTATGCTCTGTGGTTATAACATTTTGTTCTGTGCATTTGTCATTATGCTCTGTAGTTATAACATTTCGTTCTGTGCATTTGTCATTATGTTCTGTACTAAAATCATTTCGTTCTGTGCATTTTTCATTATGTTCTGTAGTTATAACATTTCGTTCTGTGCATATGTCATCATGCTCAGTAGTAAAATCATTTGTCATTATGTTCAGTAGTTATATCATTCCGTTCTGTACATATGTCATTATGCTCTGTAGTTATAACATTTCGTTCTGTGCATTTGTCATTATGCTCTGTAGTTAAGTCATTTCGTTCTGTACATATGTCATTATGCTCTGTAGTTAAGTCATTTCGTTCTGTACATATGTCATTATGCTCTGTAGTTATAACATTTCGTTCTGTACATATGTCATTATGCTCTGTAGTTATAACATTTCGTTCTGTACATTTGTCATTATGCTCTGTAGTTATAACATTTCGTTCTGTACATATGTCATCATGCTCAGTAGTAAATCATTTGTCATTATGCTCTGTAGTTATATCATTCCGTTCTGTACATATGTCATTATGCTCTGTAGTTATAACATTTCGTTCTGTGCATTTGTCATTATGCTCTGTAGTTAAGTCATTTCGTTCTGTACATATGTCATTATGCTCTGTAGTTAAGTCATTTCGTTCTGTACATATGTCATTATGCTCTGTAGTTATAACATTTCGTTCTGTACATATGTCATTATGCTCTGTAGTTAAGTCATTTTGTTCTGTACATATGTCATTATGCTCTGAAGTTATAACATTTCGTTCTGTGCATTTGTCATTATGCTCTGTAGTTAAGTCATTTGTCATTATGTTCAGTAGTTATATCATTCCGTTCTGTACATATGTCATTATGCTCTGTAGTTATAACATTTCGTTCTGTGCATATGTCATTATGCTCAGTAGTAAAAACATTTCATTCCTTTTTGTGCATTTGTCATTATGCTCTGTAGTTATGTCATTTCGTTCTGTACATATGTCATTATGCTCTGTAGTTATAACATTTCGTTCTGTGCATTTGTCATTATGCTCTGTAGTTAAGTCATTTCGTTCTGTACATATGTCATTATGCTCTGTAGTTATAGTCATTTCGTTCTGTACATATGTCATTATGCTCTGTAGTTACGTCATTTCGTTCTGTGCATTTGTCATTATGCTCTGTAGTTAAGTCATTTCGTTCTGTACATTTGTCATTATGCTCTGTAGTTATAACATTTCGTTCTGTACATATGTCATTATGCTCTGTAGTTAAAATCATTTCGTTCTGTGCATTTGTCATTTTGCTCTGTAGTTAAGTCATTGAACGTTTGAAATACATGAAATGTAATTATTTTCGTAGTAAAATTTCGTTCTGTATTTGTCATTTTATTCTGAGTTAAAAAAAAATCCTTAATCAGTATTGCACTTACTAACAAACTGCCATAGGGAGACATATGCTTTTGTTCCATCTAGTTTGTGTTTTGTTCGGAAGCCTAATAGTGCCACTTTGTTTTTTTTCTAAATTGATTTTTTCAGCATAATTAAGTTTAAAATTCAACTTAACTTACTAAGTTGAAAATTCAAGATAGACTAAGGTGCATATTCAAGAAACTAAGTTGAAAATTCAACTTACTAAGTTGAAAATTCAACTTACTAAGTTGAAAATTCAAGATAGTAAGTTGAAAATTGATGATACTAATTTGAAAATTGAAGATACTTAGTTGAATATTCAAGATACTAAGTTGCATATTCAACTTACTAAGTTGAAAATTGAAGATACTAAGTTGAAAATCAGTAAGTTGAATTTTCAACTTAGTATCTTGAATATTCAACTTAGTAAATTGAATTTTCAACTAAGTATCTTGAATATTCAACTTACTATCTTGAATATTCAACAAAGTATCTTGAAATTAAAGTATCTTGAATTTTCAACTTAGTATCTTGAATTTTCAACTTAGTAAGTTGAATTTACAACCTAGTATCTTGAATTTTCAACTTAGTAAGTTGAATTCCAACTTAGTAAGTTGAATTTTCAACTTAGTTATGTTGAAAAAATCAATTAAAAAAAACAAAGTGGCACGTTTGGGCTTCCGTAGTTTGGAGCATCTTTCTTATGGCCGTTTAAAAGGGTATTTTAAATTCAATAAGGAAGCTATTTCTGTATTTCAATTCCTGATATTTTTGTCCCATTTGTTGAAATCTATTGTAAACTTTTATTTTCCCATATAGTATACTACAATTACTGCCCTTTCATGGAAATTGGGCATTCAAGGCCTAAGGTATGACTACACTAAATCTTTTTCCATAGACTTACTGTATAACATTTAAGCACGGTCCGCATACCAAAACATTCGTTGAGTAGTTACACCCCAATAAATCTGTAGAACCACCTTAGTCACACCCAAAAATGCCCTTTTTTATATACATATAGTGATACTTTATAGCCGAAAATTGCACCAGTAGGACATCACCCCCCTCGTCTGTAGGATTTTTGTTTACATTCTGTCAAAAAATTCAATATTTTCAGATAGCCACAGAACACCGTAAAATTAATCAGAAAATTAATAAACTATTTTTTTGTTATGTTCAACCATTGTACTTTCGATTTTAATTCTAGAAAACTTAAGGCGGCCTCAACTTTTCGCCCTAGTTTCAGGCCCGGGTCAAATTCTGTATAAAGGGTCTGTTGAGAGTAAGGGTGCATGGTGTAGAGAATGATTAACTCTATTTTCCTTTTGGCTTCTTAAATGGTGTTGAAATATAATGTGAAATACAAACATGTGGGCTTTTGTGGCTCTGTGTGAAACCGGTGCATGAGATTGGAAGTAGGTGTTTTCACTAGTTGTGGTGAGCGAATGCTTTTGCAGGACAAACAACAATGTAAATAGCAAAGCCCATACTAATTCCTCTTTTTAAGTTTTTTTCTTTTTACGGAGTCTGGTGTCTGAAACTGACGAGCTCCTGGTTCTTGGTATGAAATTTCGTGATGTTTTGAAATAGCAATTTGACTCGGACCGTCCAAAAAATGGCCTATCTTTCAATTCAACTAACCTGAAATGGTCCAATGAGTTGGGCACACTTTATTTAAGAGATTGTTGAAAATGCATGAAGCTGTTTTTTGCCTTTTAGGTTAGCAACAGGTGTTGTGTGAAGGACTTGTGCGATGGTTGTAAGTTCCAGAAAACTGTTGACTGCCCCCTAAGTGCTACTAATCATTTTAAACCAATCAGAGACCACAGATATCTAATAGGTCCGCAAGTTCCCTACACAAATTGGCTGGTTCCAAGTCCCACCGATTTAGTGAAGTCATACCACTACCTCCAGCACGCGCGTTTAAGCTGAAATGACAACGTCATCCGGTGTCACCTGTTAAAAGTCACAGCAAATATATCCACATAACGTAAAGAAGTTAGTGCGTGCACTACCGAACATAATGACAAATGCACAGAACGAAATGTTATAACTACAGGGCATAATGACAAATAATTTTACTACAGAGCATAATGACATATGCACAGAACGAAATGATTTTACTACAGAGCATAATGACAAATGCACAGAACGAAATGACTTAACTACAGAACATAATGACATATGTACAGAACGAAATGTTATAACTACAGAGCATAATGACAAATGCACAGAACGAAATGACTAAACTACAGAGCATAATGACATATGTACAGAACGAAATGTCATTACTACAAAGCATAATGACAAATGTACAGAACGAAATTACTTAACTACAGAGCATAATGACAAATGCACAGAACGAAATGTCATTACTACAGAGCATAATGACAAATGTACAGAACGAAATTACTTAACTACAGAACATAATGACAAATGCACAGAACGAAATGCTAAAAGTCATCAGAAGGCAGCTATGGCGTTCCATAGAAAACAGTGTTAATCTATATGCTAAGCGCAATATAAAAGAGATAAAGTAAAGGTCATAAGAGTAACAGTATAGTATAAAGAGTGCTTGGTCAAGTTAAAAGATAAAAACATAGCCCTTCGACACTGGGGGTCGATTTGACATAATAAGGTAAACTGTTTCAATATCTAAATGTTTTGGAGTAAAGGTGGGTTCATGTGATAGTGGGTGCATGTTTGGGATATTAGAACATTCAAGTTCCGTGTAGGGGTCAGATGACAGTGGTCCACATAGACTAACTGGTGCTTTATTTTGTATATAATTATTAAAGAATTATGAATTCTTCTATGAGCTAGGGTGTTCCATT
Organism: Saxidomus purpurata; assembly: GCA_022818135.1. NCBI lineage: Eukaryota > Metazoa > Mollusca > Bivalvia > Venerida > Veneridae > Saxidomus > Saxidomus purpurata. The sequence goes on from JAFMSR010000007.1 coordinate 19,677,715, forward strand.
AGAGATTTTGGCCATTTGTGTTACACAACTGGTGTTATCATAAGTATTAAGAATGTAGCGTGCAGCTGCACGTTGGACACCTTCAACTTTATGGGTAAGGTGTTTTTGGCAGGGTTGTCACACAACTGAACAGTATTCAAGTTGAGGGCGTACAACTGTGGTGTAAACAGCCTCTTTGACCCTCACATATTTTTTAAAGTTGTTTTAATAAACCCAAGGTCCGTATACTACATATAATATACGGACCAGGATAAACCATTGGGAGGTATTTGCCTTTGAGACTACATTATTGATGTGTAGGCGCTGGTAACAAAACAAAAAAAAACAAAAAAAAGCAATGTGTTTATTATTTTTTTTTACAAATATGCTTTTTCTAAATGTATGACATATCATCATCATCATCATCATCATCATTATTATCATCATTGTTAAATCAAGTTTTCAAGTTTTATTTCTGATCAAGGCTTATTGTAAGCAAGCATGTGATCATATAAACATTTGTTATATCCTAGCTACAATAAATATGTGACATTTTGAGGAACAAATACACAATTCTGTATATTACTGATATAAATGTAGATTTATGTGCGATACCTTTACTAAGTACAAGAAATTTAGGGGAATGAGTCAATTTTTGAAGTGGGGCAAAACGAAGGTATAAATTGGTGTACCTTTACCTTTAGTACAGTATTTCTCACAGTTTCTTTATCTTACAGCTTCTAATATGGCGTCCGGGGGCAGATTAAAAACGTTCGGCGATAAACCGAAGTCTTTTCAGCTTGAAGAAAATGGAGAAGCTTATTATATTGGATCCGAAGTAACTAAATTCTATATGTGCTATACGTAGCAAGATAATTTTGGAACCTTTACACACATTAAGTGAATATTTTGGACACCAGCTTCATTGATCCAAACAGTTTTCTTTGTTCCCCACCCACTAGTAGCCTAATTCATAATTCGGTTTATCAGTTTGACCTATTTTCTGGATCTGATACTTCATAGTTGTCAAACCGCAGAGCCGAATTTTACTGCGCTACAAACCCCAAGGAAATTTACAGTGTTCAACCAGTCTGTCTATCAATTAAGGCAGTGGCTAGAGTTACGGTACCATAACTCTAGCCTCCGAGTCTAGAGTTACGGAAGTTCCGTATCTCTAGCAAAACCCTATGAGGAAAGGCTAGAGTTACAGAAGTTAATAAAATCATCCATGTTGTTATATGATATGTCTTATAATGTAATATAAACAGTATTATTTTACCTGTAATCGCAAATAAACTGATCTGTCATTAGGACAGCTTCCAAGGCGCCATTTTGGGTTAGACTTAATATATTGCTAATACATTACGGAAATATGGTTATCTTCATGTTTTAATTGGGCGCTCAGTAGTAGTTAGACAATTACAATTATCAAAGCTTTTGCTATGTATGATGTCTTATCAGCAACCGCATTTTGTTACCTCCCTTTCTTTTATTCTGAATTGAATTGTTATGATTTTATTGGAATTAACAAAAACTGAAGGTTATTTGACACGAATTTATAAAGATTATTAATTTATTTATCTTTCAATATTAAGTTTTTCATGCAGGATGGAAAAGTAAGGCTGATAGAAGTGCAAAATTACGTCTATAACAATTTGCAAGTTAAACTTTCAACAAGTAAGTCAATATAGATACGCCAGGGTTCTCTGTAGGATTTTGAAAGTAGGAGTCCAGGACTCCTATGTCATAAAAAATAGGAGTCCCATCTGAAAATGTTTGGAGTCCCATGTTTTTAAGTACAGCGCGCTGACCCAAACGGAAGATTGGCTTCTACATGAATGTATTACAGTATTGCAATTGTATGATTACCTGGGATAACACAAGGAAACAAAAGTGTGGGTTTTTTTTCAACTGTATTGTTTTGAAATATGAAAATATGCAAAATATATAACAAGCTTCACGCAATGCCAGTGTATCAGTCGAAATATTGATATTTTTATAGCAAAATGAAAGTGCTTATTTAGTAATCTGATTCATTACTCTTATGTTTAAATTTAATAAGCACTCGTGTGTTTTGACTCTTTACACCACGAACAGATCGCTATACTATCGTTATCGTTATGAGTCACTTTTTCAATCCAAGGAAATGTCCCATACCAAGAATCATTCCATACATTTCTATCTTTTTTCACCGAACTTTCAGAATCGTCGGTCGGACTTTCCTTTACGCCCACTTTGTCCAAAGTTATTTTTCTAGTCTAAGAGTCGACTGAAAGACCGACGATTTTACAAACTGATATTTATAGATGTCTGTCTTTACGCGGCCGTCGTATTGGCGCCCATTAGTTGGGCTAATCTAAGAGGTATTTTGAAACTGTGTAAACACCAATCGTATAATCTCAAAATGTTTTCATTGTTAAAATGATATTAAAAATTGAGCAATGATCATGTCTTTTTAATTTGTAATGTTTCCGAAAAACAAAGGTTATCAATGTGCAAACACGCTAATTTTCGGTCACTCGTCTGCAAGCACGCGTCTAACTTGAACATGATTATTTATCACAATTAAAGTATTCGGCCTTTCCTTTTACAAGGCATAAAATGATGTTAATTCAATATATCAATGCCGCATGTCTACATAAACACAATTACACACGACACCTGTCAATCAAGTATTGGAAAACACCACGCGTGTTTTTGGTTTACGCGCGAAACGGGTACCGATATACCTTTCATCAGCTGTTAAATCGTGTCTGTATATTGTCATGAATCGGGGGCACGCGTTTCACGGAAATGTATGCGTCCCGTGGAATCATTGTCGGATTTTTGCGTCCTTTTGGGAAAAGTATGCGTACAAATACGCGGATTTAAGCGTTTCCGAGAACCCTGTACGCTCTTACAATTTATTTAACTCGCGACGAATCACACACTTGAATATATTACTTGTATAGACCGCCGCACAAACATCCACCCATTAATTAATTCGAGTGTCACCATCTCTTTTGATTGCATCATTTATATGCAGCGTGTTAACAACACCTTTTACACATATATCGATGCCCAACATGTGTATATTGTTTGTCAATTAAATCCAATCATCTGTTGACTACGTCATTATCGAAGCCGAGACAATAGGCACGTGCGTGATGGTCGCTGATTGACTGAAAGCGAGTAGATTAACATACAAGCTCCACCTCCGTTCTCACTTTCTGACGCGTCAACGGTTGCAACGGCCTAAGTGTTTGGAATTAACAAGTTGATTGCCATGTATGCTAATGAATCAACGCATGAATGAAAATTCCTATGGGTCAAATATGACTCGTCGGGCATTTTTATTGCGGGTCAAATAAGGGTATTTCGAAATTTTCACGGGTCAAAACCCGGGAGCTCGGGTCCACCGAACGCCCTGTTACATAGTGCCAGAAACTTAAAAAACGAAAGTACATTTCCATTTATTCGCGATTACAGGTAAAACAATACAGTTTATATTACATTATTAGGCATACATTAAAGCAACATGGATGATTTTTTAACTTCTGTAACTCTAAGACTTTCCTTCTAGGGTTTTTCTAGAGATACGGAACTTCCGTAACTCTAGACTTGGAGGCTAGAGTTACGGTACCGTAAGTCTAGCCACTGCCATCGATGTAATTGGTGCCTTAGCTAAGTGTGGAGTGAAACCTTGTCACTTCGCGTTTTTTGCATAATCCTCCAGGCCTGTACTGTATTTGACAACAACTGTATAAAACCATTATTTTTAAATTTTCTGTTATATTCAGTTTTGATTTCCGTGCCATTGACCTCCATCTCTAGTTCACATTTTAATGTCTGGGATTTGAGCATTTCTACAAAAAGAACGAAATGTTAAATAATCAAAATGGAACCAGAATTGTTATAAAATAAACTTTGATAATTTTATCAACAGGTTGGGAACTACTTACGAATGTTCAGAGGATCTCTATATAAAAGATTCCCATCGATGTGGAGAAGGCTGATTACAGTAGAAGAGAGAAAGAAGCTTGCACAAATAGGTAAAACTAGTGTTTGTAAAAATGGTGATAGTTGTGGACTAGGTTTCTTAGAGATTGATGCATGACTCAATGATGACAATAGTTTTATTAAGTGCTGGTTGTTTTTAGCTCACCTGAGCATATACATGAGCTTTAAGGATCGTTGGATGTCCATCTCTCCGTCCACAATGTCTTCAAACAACATCTCTCAGGGCTCTGAATCCACTTTGCAAATTATGATGAAACATGGCAGGGATGTTAAAAAATTCCTGTACATGCAAAACTCTAGTTGTCATGGCAACAGAAAGGAAAAACTTAATCATGACTGTTAAGTCTCAAAATTGACCTAGTCTTTGGGTCACTTGATTTTACATTCAGGTTTCTATAGGAAAACTTTTAAAATCTTCTTTGTAACCATGAGGCCTAGAGCTAAGATATTTGGCAAGTTACATTGCCTATATAGGACATCTACCAAATTCATACAAATCATGACCCAAGGCTCAAAATAGGCTCAGGAGTGGGGAGGGTCACTTGATTTTACATGATAAGCTTACATAGGGAAAACTTTAAAGATCTTCCTGTCTAAAACCACAAGGCCCAGAGCTAAGATATTTGGAATGTAACATTGTGAAGTGTACCTCTTCTATACTGCTTTGGCTGACCTTGATTATGACCTTTTGACCTGCCTTCTTGTTTTAGGGTTCAATCATACTCATGTGAGCGATATATAGGGCCATCATGGCCCTTTTGTTAAATCATCACTATTTAAATGATTTAATCTGCAGCGGGATTCGGCCAGCAATCCTTAGCAACAAACATCTCATTGCTAAGAGCGTCGGAAGTTGATGAAATCATCGATGGCGGAGGGGAGAGATATAGAGAAGTGGGCTTTGCAACCGAACCAATCATTAAAAGGTATACTGACATTCACGTGTTTGATTACTAACAATTCAATAATTTTGACTTTCAGCTGGATTTGGACAGCATTCGTTATCAACCAGTATTACGCTACTCAAAGCAACTGAGGTTGATGACATAATTGAAAATGGTGGAAATAAGTACAAAGATGTTGGGGTATCTAGTGAACTTGTGTTTAAAAGGTAGATCACATGTTGTGGCGCATGAGTTAATGCTTGTACACAGAGAAATGCTTTTATGTATGTTAAGATATTGCAGGTGTAGATGTACATTGTATCATGTACATTTTGCATGTTTTGTAATATGCATTGCATATCAAGGTGTATTGGTTGAATGTTTCTCATGGCTGGAATGAAGGTGAATTTGTTGTGCTTGCATGCTTGTACAATTGCTTTGCAAGATAGCTTCTGCTCAATGGTTGACTTAATGCCCTTGTACTGAAAGCTTAAATTACAAATAGGGTATATGACATTACGGTATTTTTCACTTCCTTAAAATGACTTGTATTTAAGAGATTTTTCAGTTTCAATGTTTTGGGATAATACTATTTGTTACTCGTAGGGATGTTTAATCAAACTTCTTAACAATCAAGACTTTTAAGTATTTATCATGCTGCTATGTACAAACCCTGATAAGACTGTTAATCATAGTCTGTATTGGTCCATAGATAGAAGTGTTTGGCTATGAAATAATTAAGTGTTATAGGGCATTTCAGGCAGTGATGTCTGTCATATTTTCGAGTGTTGACCATAACTTGGTTGTCTTATATGGATTTAGAGTATTTACAATTAAGTTAAATGAATCTTCCTTTAAATCTTCATGAAAAATAATGATTGAAAGAAGGACAAGTTCCCTGTATAAGTTCAGAAGAGTCAGGTGTTTAGCTCACTTGATTACAAAGTGTTCATGGTGAACTTTTGGTGAAATTTACTCCACTTCAGTGGGTTCAGATGCAAGAAGGCCTCAGTTATAATAATGTTATTGTAAGGTAGCACCTGCCATAAGCTAGACTTTTATACGTCAAAATCTTCAAAAAAAAAATTATCTTTTTTATTGTGTTATGCACTCTGTGTAACTTCTTAATCTATTTAGGATGTTATATTCAATTGCTTTGAAACTTCACTGGCCTGTAGTATTTCATGAGCCAGAATGTCAGCCTACTCTATTTCTCCAATGGAATTCAATTTTTTTATCTTTCAAAAATTTGGACAGTACCACGATGCTCAGTGAAACCTCAATGTTCATAGCAATTAACAGAGATAATCAGTGATTTGAACAGATGTACAGACTGATCATGATCTGCACTGGTCACAAAGGCAGAATCGTATGTCCTCAATGGAGTAAAGTTCATCTTGCTTTATAAATAATTCTGTCATTGGTGTATAGGAATATCATCCCAAACATTTATACTATCGCCAAATGATGGTTGGCTAAGCGTCTATTTTTAAGACAGTATTCTTAATAAAAGGTTACATATGAGTGCTGACTGATCAAATATTCCTGTCTATACAACCTGTTGTATTTTTGGCCCCATTCTAAGATGTTGCACGGAAGTTAAAGCTGCTCGCTGTCAGTTGCTGTTGAAAAAAATTAAATTTTCAAAAACGACATACTAATGCATGAATATAAAACTAAAGGTTAGAATCAACAATAGAAGTAAAATCTAGTAGGAATTTGCAAAAATCAATTGAAAATGATGGTTTTACAGCACCTCTATATACACTATACGTTTATATTGGAATTTCAAAAGTGTTTACAATGCTTTATTATTTGGTAGCATGGTAGCATATTATTTCAAAACTTCAGATTTACTTTATACTGGAACCTTTTTATATGACTGTATGTTCTAGAATATGTTATTTTCATACAGTTTGAAGAATTTTAGTTTGTTACCAAAATCTGAGAGCTAGCAGCTTTAAATGAGCTGATAAACGAAAAAAAAATATTTTACTTACCTCAGCTTGTTACCAAATATACACTGATTATTTTTTCTCGACCAATTGTATATGTTGTATTTTGTTAATAGTACTTATATACACAAGAAACAGACACTGCCAGACAAGAAGTATTACATTGACAGGTTGTATGAGGGTTCATCATTCCATGTTAGATAGGCAGATCTTTTATACTTTGTTCAACAGTTGGTGTTATTTGTGTTTTGTTTATATTTGAGTTATGATGAAATATTTGTCTATATTGATTGCATGTTGACCTCACTGCACTCAGTTCAGCTTTACTATATTTGTATATCCCTTAGCTAGGTGTGTTTGCATTTGAAATAGTACTGCTGCAAATTGGTTCTCAATTCGCTATGTTGATCATTCAACATGGACAGTACCATTTCTAGATCCAAAAAGTGGTTACTTATATTTCATCTTTGATTGCATTGTTATTAGTCCCCTACCGGTCATAGACTGGTTTGGAGACTATAGGTTTATGCTGTTTCAGCCGTCCCCAATTTCGTTTCCAGTCTGTATCTTCCACACACATGGACAGATTTTGATATAATGTCACACAATGATTACCTATACCACAAGGGTATGTCATGCACAACAGTCAACCACCTACTCCAAAGGTCAAGGTCACACTTAGGGTTCCAACACTTTTACATGCAATTTCGTTTGTTGTCTGTATCTTCCACATGCATGCATCAATTTTTATAACCTCACAGGGCTCGATCTAACCCTTTCACACAGTGTTACACAGCAATGTTTCCTGTCCTCTCTTAAGTTTGTACATGCATGGACTGTAGTCCTGTACCACGAAAGGATGTGCTGCAAACAACATGCAAGATTATGGTCATATATATACCTTGGTTTTATATACATGTAGCTGTATCTACATTACCACCTGTATACATAAACAAAAACAAAATGATCTATGAATACACATTCTCCTTAAAATTGGCATTGTATGAACTTATCATACCATAAATGTGTGCACCCTTCTTTAAAGATTGCTTCAGCCAGGTAAGGGGACTTGTTTTACATGGCAAAACCTGATCAATGTGGTTGACTATCATTCTAAATCTGTATAATTACGTTTAGTCCCATCAGCACTTTAAATACTCATACATAGAATAACTGACACTTTTATAAATAGAATGATGATAGAACTGTGTAAAACAATGTTTTTGTTATTTTATTTATACTGATTTATATATTTATTCATGGTTGCGAAGCAAGTTCTTAAAAGTTATATTAACCGTTCTCGAGACTCATCGGGTCGCACCGATTATAGCCTCTTTAGAGGATGGTGGACCCAAAAAGCACGATTACAAACAAAATCTCGAGACTCACTCCAGATGGAATCAACTTCGAAGAGATAGAGAGGCAATGTGGAAACATCTGTGTCTTGTCGAAGGACACAACCACCATGGCACTGGTGGAGAATGAATAGTTATATGTAAAGTTTCTTACATATTTTTGAAGCTTCTTCACAAAAACAGTGTTTTCAGACTGTGCTTACCTATGTGATATCATTAAACAAAAAAGATCTATATAAATAGCATTGTACGTTGGATTTAGATTAAGAATACAATAATGAATCTAGTTCTCGGAGAAATAACTGCCAAATTGGCCAGTAAAGCATTTTTCTTGATAATATCAGATCTACAAATTATACTGCTGCATCAAAGTGCTTATACAACTTTGATCTTGAAAGTATATTATCAGTATTTAATACGTACTGATAGGTAAACATTACTGGAAGAGTGTTTACTCACTGTATTTGTCTAATGTTGCCTCAGTCATTATTTAGCCGGTTGTAAGAAGTGATTCTCTCTCCTTTTGTTGTGTATAATGCGTTCTTCATCATGATTTCAGTAGAATTTTGTCATAAGACTTATTGTGTCATTTATTTACATTTTTATTCAATAAAATTATGCTTAATTATCTTTAACTCCTGGACTGTTAACTGTTGTTGCAATGCAGTTTTCATACAATGCTTTATCACTATACATAGAGGCGAGTCGAAGCAGAAACGCTCCACGTGGGTACCAACAGTTCCCAGCACATCACATCATTTAGATGCAGTACCATGCTCCACACCTATTAATAGAAACAGACTTGGAAAACCGAAAGTCAGGACATTCCCAGTATGGTAAGATTAATTTTATGCAAAGAGCTTTCAATATTTGGGGCAAATCATGCAGAGCCAATAGTTTGTCCTAGATTCTATTATAGACAAGAACTTAAATTCTTTTTATTCTACAAAAATAAAAAAGTGTTTCATAGCTTATGATTCTCTTGAAAACAAATACCCTTCACAGTCAGTGCATTACGAACCTTTGTAGGGTTGAGTCCTACTGGCAGACTGTCCTTTATATGTGAGAGAGAAGGCACAAGTCCTACTGGCAGACTGTCCTTTATATATGTAAGAGAGAAAGCACTACAACATTTACTTGGCAGTTTCTTGTGATGATAAAGCCATCTGTTTGGTTTTCCCCTATTACAGAGACAGACAATGCTAACTAATGATGTTTTGTGACTACAGTCAAGCCTCTGTTAGACAGTCCATCAATCAAACAAAGAATACTTCCATAGAGGTCATGTAAAGCAGGTTGTAGCTTACTACAAGTGTAGAACTTCAGCACTGACTGGTTTTGGATGTATAAAAAGTGACTGCTAAAGCAAGGGAGTGCTTATACCCCGGTGACCTGTTATGCTGGGTTAATTGTACATACATTGGACATAACACAAAAGTTATAGACATAGATAACTCGGGGAAAGGTTAATGAAACAAAGACAATCACAAAGTTCCTTGAGTCCTTGACTATGGTTGTATATGATGCTTGTATTCTTGTTGTTTATGTTGTAGTTATGATGACTCAGACCCGGCACAGAACCACGAGAATGCCAACCAGCTAGAGAACCTGGTACCAATCCGATTGGACATGGAGTATGAGGGTCAGAAACTCCGAGACTGCTTCACATGGAATAAAAATGGTAATCAGCCTTTTCCAAAACTTTTCACTTTGGCATAAAACTATACGTTTAATTGCAAATGTAATAAAAGTTGCTGTTGTACACAAACTTTTTGTATTGTTTTGTGCCGGTCAATATAGAATCTTTACATGTTTTGTAGTTTTGCTTTAAAGTGTTAATGTCATAAAAAGACATCACATTAACAGATAGAAGAATGACAGAATTGTGTTAAATTATGTCTAAAACAGTGTTGACATAACTATACATTTCTTTGTTCTTTTGTTGACTCATCATGCTGAGGTTCAGTCTAAAATCAAGATTCAGTGATTAATATGACGTTAGTATTTAAATTCTGTCCTTTGCATTGAATGGAGAATTAATAATTTTTAATAGTATGAAATACTCTAAACTGACATTCAATCACACATAAGCCCTGTGAATTGTATAGAACCAGTAATTTCAACTTTATTCAACATCGTCAACCTGTACTTTCTTTTCTTCCTGTATAACTAAATATACAAATGTTGAGTCATTGCACAGTTGAGTCATTGCTCATTTAGGCTTCAAGATCATAAATACATAATGCCTTTGATGGTACATAAACATATGGAAGTAGTGTTTTGAAGGTTTTTTGCAAGATAAATATTTTCCCATTGCCCCCTTGATCAACCTTGAGATATTTGCAGAGATTTTGTGTGATGACCTTGACCTTAACCTTGTATGAACTTTGTATTAGCTATTGCCCAGGGAAAGGTCACAACTAGAATTTTACTAGAATGAACAACCAGAACCTTAAACAACCCCTTGACCAAGGAGAGTCATTTTAAAGGTAAAGTCATCTTTTTATGCCCCAACTTTATTCAACAAATCGACAGCCTGTCCGTCTGTCCTTTTCTGTCCTGTCTGTCTAAATATACAAATGTTGAGTCATTGCACAGTTGAGTCATTGCTCATTTAGGGTTCAAGATCATAAATACATTATGCCTTTGGAAGAGTTTTGAAGTTTGAATATTTACTTTTTAACAGAGACGTTGATAACTCCAAGAGATGTCGCTTGCAAGCACATCCCTACCTCATGGTGAAGTCACCTTACCTTGACCCTATGAAGGTTATGGTATCATCTATATATGCTCAGTCATAAGGTCCGAACTGTAACTTTGTCATGCATTGAAGAACTTGTAAAATAACCCTAGGCACAAGTCATTAGGTAAAGCATCTTATGCCCGACGGGTGGCAATTACCCCCCCCCTCCCCCCCCCCCCCCCCCCCCCCCCCCCCCCCCCCCCCCCCCCTCTCTCCCCCCCCCCCCCCCCCCCCCCCCCCCCAAAAAATTTTACATCAATTATTATAATAAAAAAAAAAAAAAAAAAAAAAAAAAAAAAAAAAAAAAAAAAAAAAAAAAAAAAAAAAAAAAAAAAAAAAAAAAAACCCCCCCCCACAAAAAAAAAAAAAAAAAAAAAAAAAAAAAAAAAAAAAAAAAAAAAAAATAAAAAAAAAAAAAATAAAATAAAAATTTTTAAAAAAAAAAAAAAAAAAAAAAAAAAAAAAAAAAAAAAAAAAAAAAAAAAAAAAAAAAAAAGACCCACGTCCCTAGCTCAAAGGTCAAGGTCATACTTAGAGTTTGAAGGTAATGGATTCCTCCATATAAGCATATATGCACACATTCGTGTCCGGACTGTAACTTTGTCATGCATTAAAGGATTTTAAAATAACTTGGCACAAATGTCTAGCACATCAAGACGACGTGTCGCGTGCAAGACCCACGTCCCTAGCTCAAAGGTCAAGGTCACACTTAGAGTTTGAAGGTAATGGATTCCTCTATATAAGCATATATGCACACATTCGTGTCCGGACTGTAACTTTGTCATGCCTTGAAGGATTTTAAAATAATTTGGCACAAATGTCTAGCACATCAAGACGACGTGTCGCGTGCATGACCCACATCCCTACCACAAAGGTCAAGGTCACACTTAGAGTTTATAGGTAATGGAATCCTGTATATATGCATACATTTGTGTCCGGACTATAACTTTATTATGCTTTGAAGGATTTTAAAATAACTGTGCACAAATGTCTAGCACATCAAGCGGATGTGTCGTGTGCAAGACCCAAGTCCCTACCTCAAAGGTCAAGGTCACACTTAGTGTTTAAAGTAATGGAATACTGTATGCATGATTACTCTGTCATGCATGGAAGGATTTTAAAATTACATAGCACATTTATTGAGCACATGGAGAGGACACAGACTGTGAGGCACCTCTTTCGGGGGCATTCGTCACTTGTGAGGGACAGCTCTTGTTTGTTATGTAAGTGATACATTTGAAAACACATTTTTAAAGACCACGATAGTGATCGAGTATAGCTCGGAATGGGTGCAAGAAAACTCATACAGTGAAGAAAATATTCAGTAAGATCAGAGGAGGAAAAGAATTGTGAAATTTTTAATTTGATGAACAAAATGCAGTAGATTGCATATAGACAAAGAGGACACCCTGCTGTTAATTTCATTTTATGAAAGAGTACCGGTATGTAAAAAGTGAGAGAGTACATAATTTATAGTACTGTATATTTTATCGATTAAGTCTGATAAATTCTGTTTATTTATCCCCCTGCCGAAGGCGAAGGGGATATTAGAAATGGTTTACCGTCCTGTCGCTCCTGTGCCCGTCCCAATTTTGTCCGGAGCATAACTCCAAAAGTACTGGAGGGATTTTCTTCAAACTTCATACACTGACAGAGCACATTGGGAGGAGGTGCAGTGTTTAAGAACAATAGCTCTACCTTGCCCTACTTTTAGAGTTATTCCCCTTTTATAGATTTACTTGAAAAACCTCTTTTTGTCCTGAGCATAACCCCAAAAGTACTTGAGGGATTTTCTTCAAACTTAATACACTGACATAGCACATTGGTAGGAAGTGCAGTGTGCAAGAAAATAACTCTACCTTGCCTACTTTTTTGTCAAATAGAAAAATTCATACCTATACTGATAATGAACATTAATATAATTTTGCAAACCTTCTCTTCATTGCCTTATTCTTTTTCCACTTACTAGAAAACTGTACCCGCTGACCATAACTATGTTTATGAAAGGTTCCGTATGTACCAAGTAAAATGTACATAGTACAACCTTCAGGTATACTTTTATCCTGGAATTACCAGTCTGGTAACATGGCTCTTGTTTGTATTTCAGTTGAATATTCATGTTGGGAACATATCACTGATGGACCAGTTTGAATGGGATATATCAGAACCTGAAAATAGTCCTGAGGAATTTGCTACAAAATTATGTGCAGAGCTAGGTGAGTTAATTACACCATCATCATGATGCTATCACTCTGTTAATGATTTGTTTCAAACATAATTAGCTGCTCTGATTTGTACCTTTTGCAAGTAAACGTCAAAAATACAGTAGCCATGCATTAACTTGTTCTTCATTTGTTTTGGAACCTTCAGAATATTTTGAATGCCTGTCTGTGTATTTGATAGTTTGTATTTTATTTCAATTGAAGCTGTCTTTAAAAAAGAAACTGAGTCAGCTGTGTGTTGATACCATTTGATAATAATCTTAATTCTCTTAGCTTGTTTATAAAGCTTAAGGTTTTTTTTAAAAGGGCAGCATGCAGATTCTACATGTCTTGAATCTGAGTGGATTGATTTTGACCATGACTGAGTAATCAAATTCTTCAGTTTAGGAAAATCTCTATCTGGTTGGCAAAGAAGTTAATGACTCTGCTTAGATACTGTGTAAAAAATATACATGTATTGGTCAAATCATTTTTGTGTTTATATATTACATGTACATTGTGTTTATGCACTAAAATATATGAGTGAAATTAGAATTTGTATAGAATTACTGAAGACAATGATAAGAATCTGTCACTGGATGCACATATGGATGGGAAGGGAATATCTGGCTCAAGGGTACTTTTTGGCGGTAACAAGGAGGCTCTGCTGAGTAACCGCCAAAACAGTTACCAGAAAGCCGAATATTCTTATCCACACTTGCAACCAGTGACAGATTCTTTTTCTTGCATTCCATATTTTACTAATAGTAGCAGAAATAGTATAAAACTAATCCATTAACGCACTATTTTCTTGTAGTAGTATATCAATCTATGCATTCATTTATAAAATTGACTGATGAGGGACTTGTTGTTACCTTGTAGGTCTAGGTGGAGAGTTTGTTACAGCTATAGCCTACAGTATACGAGGACAGATCAGCTGGCATCAAAAAACTTACGCATTTAGGTGGGTGTATAATTGTCAGTTGCAGTAATACATACGTTCTTAGTCTCAGACAAAATGCTACTTTATACTGACTTAGTGGAAAATAGCTTTTTACATCTAAACACACCAGAAACTTGCACAGGCTAGAGAAAGTCAGTGACAAGACAGTTTGTCAAATTTGAAGTCTTTTTTTTTTTTACAAAATTGTTTTGTTTTTAAATCCAAATTACACGATATTTTCAAAGACAGCTTAAGCTTTTGCTAGCCATTGATAATATGACAGTGTGCTGTTACTAGCTTGAATATGTTACAGTAAAATAGATATAAGAGTTATAGCTTAGCAGCTTGCTTTATTATTCAAACCATTATTTTCAGTTTTGCAACTTTATAAGTTACTACAAGATACGTTTTGTATAACTTGTGTCCTAAATTCTCCTACTTGATATTATCTAATTAGTTTACATCCGGATTCCAGTGAAACACCACTTCCCCTTGTTGAAGTCGCCATCAGAAATCAGAATGAGGCAGACAATTGGTGTCCCTTCCTTGAGATACTAACAGATCAAGAAATGGAGAAAAAGATCCGAGATCAGGATAGAAACACCAGGTCAGTATACTACCATAGCATAAAGCTGGTGCCATTTTCTTGAAAGACTTAAAAATTCAAAACGGTTGCTTACTTGTGATAATTAAAACCTGCCACTTATTGAGGGTCATAAGTTTGAGCCCGGCAATGGCATTTACTTACCAAGTATTGGTGTCCAGTGTTGATCCTTCTCTGGAACAGTGGAAAGGTAAACTGACTGTAACTGAAAAAAGTGGGCCTCGATAGCTCAGTGGTAAGGGTGTTCGCCTCAATAGTAGGAGGTCCCGGCTTTGAATCCCAGCCGGAGAAGGTGTGTGCTTGGACAAAGACACTGATACCACACATGCCTCAGTGTACCCAGCTGTAAATGGGTAACAGCGATGAAAAAAAAACTCACTGTTTTTCCTGCGAGCGTGATGACATCTGAAATGAGTGTTCGAGAGCAATTAAATAAGCTACAGAAATTTCTTCGTAATCGAACTAAAATAAATTTGTATAAACTAACTGAAAAATTGTTGTAATGGATGATAAACACCAACGAAAACAAGAAGTAATGCAGGATATGTTTCTGATATGCAGACAGGAAACGTGATACTGTGCAATGGTTTTTTTGTAATACTTTCTTTGGCTATTTTCATGCTGGTGCTCCCAGAGTCACTTTAATCATACAACAGGACATCTGTGTAGCATTTACTTTAATATCACACAATATAAATGTATTTGCTTTCTTGTTTTGTAGGCGTATGAGAAGACTGGCAAATACAGCGCCATCATGGTGAAGCTGCATTTGTCAGTGGAAATGTTGCCATGGAAACAAAAGCTGCACTTACCGGTATTGGATTGATGAATGACGATTTTAGTGTTTCACTTCATTTTCAATATAGTGTAGGAAATACTACAATATTGCCAATGTGTTCAAAATTCAATGGAAACTGAGGTGACTGCTTTCTGTGTATGAATTCACGGGATATACGTTTTGTTTTGTGCGACATACATGTATTGGAAGCAGGTCTTCAACAGAAATGGAATCTCGCTCGGTACTGACTTAATATAACAAATGTTAGCCAAACAAAATATTTTAATATTTAAAGGCATACATAGAAGATGTCAAAATACAACATGAATGTACACAGACTGTAAGGTTCTATAAGGACTCTGAAACTACTTTGAGGGTTGATTAATCTGATTGGTCAGAAGAAAGATAATGATGAGGCAGTTTAGAAACTATGAACTTGTGCTCATATGTGTGAACAAAATAAGCTGTGGGTTTCCCCTTTATCTGCATTTCATGATGTTACTAGTTACAAATGACTACATAAAATGTCCATTACTGTCTACTTTAGATCATACATGTGTGTTATGTTTAACATTAAACTTCTTATATATATAATAATGTCATCAGATCTAGCATAGAGGTTAAATGTGTTCAATTTTACTTAAAATATTATTGTATTTTTTTTTGTCTGTGAAAATAAATGTATTAAATGTATGAAAATTTGTTATTTTGTGGACTTTAATGAAAGCGTTGAGGCTTCCCTTACTCAATCCTTCAGGCTGAGCTTTCAGAATGGTTGTTTGTCCAAAATTGACACTCCTCTGTCCCAAATCTAGAGTAATATTTTCTTATCAGACAAGGATAAAAGATGTTGACCACAGAACCCAGCCAGATCTGGTGAAATTGTGAGAATAGAGCATTCTTGTTTCATGTTATATCTCCTGCCCCAAATACATGTAGAAACATTATAGGAATTGATGTAACAGAGTGCAATTTTCTCCGAGTGCACAGCGTGGATTTCTAAAACCCAAAGCAAATGAAGTATGCAGTTAAAAAGACTGTTTTTACCCCATCACCTATATTTGAATTCAAGTGCCAAGAGCATGGATTCTGCACATCGTCTCAATGAGGTGAACAGAGTTTCATTCAAATCTCTCAGTTTAGGAGATTCTGAGTGGACACAAATTTAAGACTTGAACCTTTGACCTTTAGTTATGTCTTTGACCTTGAGCCAGTGTGACCTGATCATGGGTTCTACACATCATCTTGATGAGGTGATCATTTAACTGAATTTTCATCAAAATCCTTAAAGAGTTTAGGAGAAACTGAGCAGACACTCAATTCTGACCTCAAGTTGTGACTTTTATCTTGAGTCAACATGGCCAGATCATGGGTTCTGCACATTAACTTGAGGTATAAACATTTGACCACAGCTTCATCAAAATCCTTATAAGGGAATAAGAATATATGGAGGGGACAGGAAATTCGAGACTCGAACCTTTGACCTCAAGTTGTGACCTTGACCCAACCTTACGAGATGATAGGATCTGCTTGTCTTGAAATGGTGAACAATTGACCAGTTTCATAAATATCTTTTAAGAGGTTACAGAGTAGACAGGAAATGTTAGACTCAAACGTTTTACCTTAAGTTGTGACCTTGACCTTGGTTTTGCGTACTGTCCTGATGAGGTGATCAACTGACCACTTTCATTAAAATCCTTCTAGAGGTTAAAGAGATACAGGAAATTAAATGAATTGTTGAGGATGGAGACCATTCCTATTTCCACAATGTGGCAGGGGATAAAATGATGTTACACACCATGCCCTGGTCCAGAGGGTTAGCTACAAGGTCAAGTTTACATCTCAGACTCGAACCCTTTTACATAGGGTTAAAGATCCATATTTTCCATCTGGATGTAAAGTTTTGTAAGTAAGGACAAATTTTTTATATCTGAACTACACCCCGTTATTGACTAATTCAGTGTCGTGCTTAGCACACACTTGACTGTCAAAGCCACGGCTCAAACATTATTGCACAAGGTCATCATCTCTTTTTGGTGTAAACAGACTACATTTTAACCCCCAAGCAGAGCAATGAAGGGAACAGACTAAACTGGATCATTCCTGCCTTATCTCTTTGCTAGGGTGCTAGATTTGAGTCACTATGTTTATGAAGGGGTTAATAACTCAAATTAGTGCCCTATTGTTTGGTCTGAAATACTGTGAATTGAATGACTTGTTCCAACCACTGTGCAGATGGTAGTCATCCTTTGACTTTCCAGTCAGTGGTCTTAATTCTTGATTATTATTGTTCAAAGCAATACTGCATACATAAAAATATTGTCAGGTTTTTTTTTTATTAGCTCACCTGGCACAAAGTGCCAGAGTGAGCTATTTGGGATCACATTCCGTCTGTCGTAGGGCGTACATCGGTTAACATTTTCCTTCAAACGACATCTCCTCTAAAACCGCTTGGTCAATGATGATATAACTTGGCAGGGATGTTCCTTGCATGAAGCCCATTCATAGTTGTTCAAATAATTTCATTCCATGCAGAACTCTGGTTGCCATGGCAACAGAAAGGAAAAACTATAAAAATCTTCTCAAGAATAGGAAGGACTAGAGCTTAGATATTTAACATGTGGCATTGCCTAGTGGACCTCTACCAAGATTGTTCAAATTATGACCCCCAATAAAATTGACCCCACACAGGGGGTCATTTGTTTTTATATAAGCTTATGTAGGAAAAAAATTTAAAATCTTCTCTGAAACCACAAAGCCTAGAACTTAGATATTTAGCATGTGGGATTACATAGTGGAACTCTACCAAGATTGTTAAAATTATGAGCCCAGGGTCAAAATTAACCATGCCTGGGAGTCACTTGTTTTTAAATATGCTTATGTAGGAAAAACTTTAAAAATTCTCTTCTGAAACCACAAGTCCTAGAGCTTAGATATTTAGCATGTGGCATTGCCTAGTGGACCTCTACTGAGACTGTTCAAATTATGACCACACAGCCATCTCTTGATTTTACATAGGCTTATAAAGGAAAAACTTCTGAAACAACAAGGCCTAGAGCTTAGATATTTGGCATGTATCCTTGCCTAATTGACATATTTCAATAATGTTCAAATAAAGACCACACCAATATAAATGAATCCACATTTCACCACCATGTAGTCAGTGGTCTTAGTTCTCTTGTTTACAGAACAATTTGGGGGCAACTTGATAAAGAAAACTCACAAACTTTACTTGACTTTTATTTCAAAATTAAAGCAAAAATTTGATCGATATGCAGACACAATGTAAAAAGATTGTGTTAGTAGTAAAATTAAAGTCTTGTCCATGAATGAAAAGCAACGAAGAGAAACTGTAAATAAAAAAACTATACTTGTCATATGAGACATGATGCAAGTGTTTTTGTAGAGTTAATGTTTTGTTTTAAATTTTTTTACTTTCAAATGCTAATTCCCATGTGTTGGGATGCTAAAACACTTTAAAACCTGAACAGAAACATACAGTAGATGATTCCATGTAAATACTTTTTTTTAAACTGCTTTTAATCCTTTCCCTGCAGCCTTTCAAAGTGGACTTGTCCATCTTTCAATTTGGACAGTACCATTTGGTGTTCAAAGTAAAAGATACTGAGTGGACACAAATTTAAGACTCCAACCTTTGACCTTTAGTTGTGTCTTTGTGATGCTCTGTGAAAATTACTTATTAAAGAGCCAACTGTGGAGATCATGATCTGTGCTGGTCACACAGACGGACTTGCTGCCAACTGGGTAAGGGATAAACAATAGTAAGTAAATCTTCAGAGAGCACCCCTTTGAAAAACGAATGGAACTGTCCAAATTAAATGATGGACAAGTCCACTTTAACAATTCATAACATTTAACTCCTTGCCAATATAACATCTCAACCTGCAGTCATTTCTAAACACTTAATTTGCTGATCATTTTTCACATTTTATCAAACTTGTTTTTAACAAGAGGCTGTGAATTTTCATTCTCCAATTCAAAAATGTATATTTCATCAAAAGAACTTTGAATTGTTACTGAGAAGAATCTGTAGATACATGTAAATGTACTTTATATACTGAGTTTTCGTAAGCGTGAGTGTGCCATAATACTTAAACTTGCACGAGTGTTTTGTACACATTGCAACAAACCAACAAAAATATATAGTACATGATTGTATAGACCTCATTACCCTGTCACAAAGTACCAAGAAAACTATCTTTTAAATGTAGACATAACAATACAAAGAAATGCATAATAAACGAGGAATTCAAAATCATATAATGAATTAATGCTTAATTACACATGACATTTCAAGAAAGTACAGTACAGTTAATTCAGTTTTCTGTAATGGAAATCCTAGAAAAGTTTGAAAACTGATAGTACATAATGCAAGTGATTTTTCTGTGTTTATTCTGTGAAATATTTCAGTGACTTTCAAAGAAGATGCCTAAAAACAGCCGTGGACAATGTCTATTCTATACACAGTCACAGTCTCTACAAACTTGAAACATTTAAGAGTGCTTTCAGAGAGTCTTAAGACAGAGAAGTATTGCTGTCATCTGGTTTCCTCAACACATGTTGCACTTCAGCTTGAACCTGTTACAGGAAAGAAAAAGTACTTTTACTTTAAAACCTGTCACATTTGTCTACATTTTATCTTTATGGCCTTCATAGAAGTTGGCTTTTTTTTTTTTTTGGAGGATGAATATTTATGCAATCTGTAATGGCAAAGGAAGAAGAGGCTGCATGGCTGCAACCATGACAAGTTAATCAGGCTGGAATGTTTGGAAAATTGCTTTGTAAAATTAATGGTCATTCTATCACAAACAGTACCCCCCCAAACTAATAGAAATAAGCTAAATACAACATAAATTGAAAATGTCACATGACTACACAAGACAGACTGAGGCCTAGATCCTCTGATCAGAAAGAAAAGAATGCAGATAGCAAAAAGATTGCGCATTTAACAAACCTTAGTCTAATCCTAGAACCATGAGCCATCATCATAACACTGACACCTTATCTACTGGCATGAAACCTGAATCACCGAGTGTACGCAGACCAACTCTTCCGTTAGGTCGAATATATATCCATGTGATACTGGCGTGATTAAGACTCATTCTTAACCAGCCTTCAGGAGGGAATTGTAGCGCTCTGAAAATAACGGTATACAGTTTTAAAGGTAAAATGAAACAAATGATTTAGTTAAATTTGAATTACTGACATTTGAACTTGGGAAACATCATTTTTCCTATCCTGAATTTTATTGTTCAGATTAGAGTATCAAAATTTAACGACTCACCTGTTTCTGTAGATGCTATCACATATATAAGCTATTGCAGCATGAAAATATTTTCCAATAGAGACAATGCAATTTTAGCCTCACCATAAATATAGAAATACCCAAAGGTAAAAGGATTGTAGCTAGGACATAAACAGTGCATCTGTTATTGATAAAATCATAGTCAAAAGGCTATTTATAACTAAAATGTAGTGCTTATGTCCCAGCAACAATACTTCTACCTGTGGAAATATCAGGCACAGTCCACTATCACAAAACAGTTCAAAAGAAGTTATGACAGATTTGCGATGTCAATGATTCACAACTGTAAAGCATCACATTACTGTATGTGGGTGGGGGCGGGGGGATGTTGGCGTTTTTTTTAATGGCTTTGATTTGGCAGTGTCTAGAATTAGCGCTATTGTAATCTTCCGCCAAAATTAAACCACTAAGAATTTTTTGTCAGCCAAATTAAAACTGACGACATATTTCTGTTTATAACTTCTGCTGAAAAAAACTTACACGAATCATACTGGTATTGTTTTTTATATTTGTGCTTTTTAAGTCCACCATCCTCGTTCAAGGTGTATAATCAGTACCATCAGAATCATACTGGTATTATCTGTATCATCACAGTCCATTAGTTAGCGGTAGTGATATTTATAAAAGTGTGGAAAAGGCTGGCTTACCTGCATGCAAAATATCTGATTACATTTGCATGACAAACCACTATTTCGTAGCTGTCATTCTCCTGGTCGGGTTCAGCCCTATGGAAGTATTTCCTGAAGGCTGCCTCAATACGAGCACCATCTTTGTAAAACTGCTGAAACAACAGAATACTGTTATATAGTATATTTTTATTAGCTTCAAAATGTTACTTGGCAAATATCAGTCATCTAAGAATTCAGTGTTGTGTGGATTATTTGGTAACATGAAAGAACAATGAAACATTCAATCCTTCTCAAAACAGTCTATTATTAATCAGTCACTGAAGAAAATCTCAAAGTGCAGTAGAGCGTAGCTTTTGGAAGCAGTTTAGTACATATTAACCTTAGAGATAAATACAATTATCAGTGTGCAAATCCTACTGAACTTCAACCATAACAATTTCTGAAGACTTACACTGGATTTCATCCTTCCCAGATAATCCATCCTGACTCACCTGTTTTTCTGGTCGCCAATTTCCAGACGGAGGTTCAGGGGGAATCGGAGCACCTTCTTGTAACAAGTCAGACTCTTCTCTGGGGAGATCAGGAAGTTGTTTATGGATGATATCAGCAGTTTCTTTAGCACGTGTCATTGTTGATGAAATCAGTTTTGACCAGGGATAACTCAGCTCCACCAATCTAGTACCAGTCAAATGAGCCTGCTCCCTGCCTGAAATTTTAATGTTAGACAATGTTAGAACGTACGTGATAATGTCAAGGCAGGCAAAAAAAAAAAATCTGTATTTCGGGCAACCCGACCCTACCTGGCTAAACCCAACCAACCCTAGTTTTTTTTCCAAAAAAAAAAAAATTGAAAAAGAAAAAATATTGAATTTTTTTTTAATTTTTTTTTTAATCTGTCCCTGCACTACCTAGCATTTTTGGGACTGTTGCCCTAAACACAGATTGTCTTTTTCCAACCTATAGAATTGTCTTCGATTTAAAAAAACAAAACAAAAAAACTTTGCCCCTACCCTACCTAGAATTTTTGGGACAATTTTACAAGTTGAAAAGCATATATTGAATGAAAATATTTTACTAAATGTTTTATTTGTCTCTAGTTTTACTTCACTATAGGGAATGATTGAAAAACATTAAAATTATTGAAATTACAATGTAAAATCCATTGAGGGGATTATGACTACTATGCCATTTTTGGACCAAGGAGATTTCGACCAAGGGGATTTTAAGTGTCTCCCAGTAATAACAGAGCCTCATAATGTTTTGTTAAATTCCAGCCAGCGGTTGCTGAGAAATGGCACAGTCAAGAATATTATACAGAAATTATCAAAGGGCTATATCTCAGTGGAGAATTATCAAGGTAGAACATGCCTTGCGACATGCATATCTCGTCTTAATAGTAAAGATCCCCATAAAGTTCTGTTGAATTCCCAGCCAGCAGCTCATACAAAAATAGAGGATGAATCAGCACAGCCTGAATGACAGGGACCTTTACTATATCCCTTGCTGTAATTTCTGCAGGGGATAATAAAGCAGAGTTTTAAAGGGAGATAAATACCAGAGACAGAGTAACAGATCTTGTACAATGGATACCTCTCTTTGTTCTCTATTTATACATGAAGTTTTACTGGACTGTCATTAAAAGTGATCAAGATATGACCTGGACAAATAAATTTCACAAAGGGAGATAATAGTAAATTATTTTCAATAGATTTATGGGTCTTGTATATCCAACATAGTAGGTTGTCCTTTGTTTAAATGTAAAGTTTCATTGTATTATCTTAAACAATGGATGGTTCCACTGTTTACAATAATATTTAAATTAATTTGCTGGATTATCCAATGGCCACATTGGGACATCTTGTGTCTGATGGTTGACCTGGTTTACACAAAAGAACACGTGCGTTTGTTTGTGATACTGTTTGTGAGCAGTTGACCTCGCCATGAAAAGAAAATAATCCCTTAACAATAGGCTTAGGAAGGCTTTAAAATTTATCCTAGAAAACTGGAATGGTCCATTTGAAGAAAAGCATAAAGAAAAGGAAAATGACAACTAAAATTTCTGAACTTTTCATCATATCTATCTCTGCTACAATGTAACAGCCATTAGTTTCTGTGTTAATATAGACAGATGCATGGTCAGACAAACAACACTGAGGTGATCCCCTACTGCTTTGAACACAAGCGACACAAAATACAGAGAAACAAACCCAACATTACCAAGATCTGTCAGTTTCCTATTGATATCCAATCTTTCACGGTCAAAATATTGTCCATGTCTTATCAGAATGAGATGTCTGGTTGCCGTGGGAACCTTTGCAAGCTTCTCTTTGTATTTGATTTTTTCATCATCTGTTGCAGACTCTTTCAGAGGCTTCACTACACTTTCTGGTTCTCTTCTAAAAACACCAAAAAAGATCAAGTAATGTAAATTTATATCATTTGCCAACAAAGGAAAAATGGGCCTTGATAGCTCAGTGGTTAAGGTTCGCTTCTGAAACTGTGGTCCCAGGTTCGAATCTCATCCCAAGAACAAGGTGTGTCCTTGGGCAATGACACTGATGTCACACCAAGGTGTATATGGGTAGCAGTGATTAAAAACTTCTTTTCATTACCTTTAAGCTCCAAACATGACCTTGACCTTTGAGATACAGACGTGAATCTTGTATGCAATAGACTGTCTTGAGGTGATGAACATTTGTGCCATAAACTGGCATGTTCGGAGTATACAATGACAAAGTAGCTGAATAACAGCCCTGTAATAGCTTAGTAAATTGTGAAAGAGTACCGTAGAGTACCATGAGAAAAATCTATTCCATGACAATAAGCGCACAAAGGGTAAAACAAGAAAGTAATAATTGAAATGCAGGTGAAAAGTGAAAATCACATTATGAAAAAGAACATACATCAATTAATGTTCAGAGAAGAGTACATGAGAAAGGATAGCCGATAACTAGGGCAGGCAGAGGCTGCAGAGAGGGGAAGGAAAAGTGAGGTGCCGAGAAAGGAGATTAGGAAGACAAAAAAAAACCAACATTTGTGCCACATGATTATCTTATATCCTTTATCAATGCATCAAAAAGTTACAGTTCAGACATACATGTGTATTATATAAACAGGATTCCACTACCTTCAAATTTTAGGCGTGATCTAGATTTTTGAGTTGTGGACATAGGTCTCGCACATGACACACTGTCTTCATGTGCTGAATATTTTTGCCACATGATTTGAAAATCCCTGCATGCATGACAAAGTTAAAGCCCAGATACAGATGTGTGCATGCCATATAATATAGGCAGTGGCTAGGTAGCCGTGACCGGCTATCTAGTCCTTTGGTCTAGGTAGCCGGATCCGGCTACCTAGACCAAAAGGCTAGGTAGCCGTACATATATTTCATACGTTTGTTTCTTTTCATTTCTAACAGTTTAATACATGTTGCACAAGTCATATTTTTTCCTCGCTGTATTGTTGACACAATACACCTGTAAAAGCGACTTGTTACATTTAGATCCTTTGAATCACACATGGCCGCCGCTATTTTCGTTGCAAATCGCCGCTATACAAAGTTATTTTACACCAATGACTGAGTAATGTTCGTTAATTTGTGAATGCGAAAATTATTTTTCTCAAACATTAAAAAAGTTCTGAATGTTGTTTATTCAAAACAAAATTAACGGAGCAACTTGTACTGTTTTGAAAAGTGTATTATCCGGCCGTTCTATATACGAAGTAAGAATAATATTGGAAAATACAGCCGTACCCTTTATTTTCTTTATTTTTTGATTTACCTAGCCACTGCCTATAATATATATAGAATTTTGTTACCTTTAAACTCAAAGTATATAGATGACAAAGTTACAGCTGGGCTACCCATACGAAAAAACCCGGAGGAACAGTGACATTTATAATGTCGACATTTGGGGGCATAAAACATTATCTAAGGCGAAAACTGCAACAATAGCTGTCAAAGTGAAAGTTAAACAAGTTTGTGCACGAGACAACCTACCTGTCCCAATTGTAATCCCATTTAACGCTTGGATCATAGTTTGTCGTCCATGATGAGAAAACTGTGTTCTTTCTATTCCTTTCATAAATGACATAGCCAACAATTGCAACTGCTCCAGCGGCTGTCAGTCCATAAACTTTAGAAGAATGGTAAATCTTTTGTAGGAACCGCTTCATGACTCTGGCTTGCACTGTACGGTAACGTCCGAGTAACCCGAGTAAATTCCAATATGGCAGCCCCCATGGAGGCAAGATTTATGGCACAACGTATTTGCAAAATGCTGGTTAATTCAAACAAACAAACATATCAGTATATGGTATGGCAAATCAATTTTTCTTTGTTTTTATAGACAATTACTGTGTTTTACGTATAGCTGTAAGTTAAAATTTAACCTTATAATCAGAAGTGCAGAAGTGGGTGGGGTATTGGGCCATAAGAAAAACATAACAAATCGTATTCCACCTTGTTTTTCATAATAAGAAACATACATTCTATTCTTGCCATTCTCCCAATATTTGTCAGGTTCACCCAGTATTTATACACTTGCCCTGGTATGGTATGGTATATTAGGGTTTTATCGTTGGTACCGGTTTCCCATATGACCAACGCCCCGAGAAGAGTTTAGTTATTTTAGGTTTCGGGGGATAGTGCAAGATACAGAAAGCGTCCAAATTCGAGAGACACCCCTGGTTCTTTATCATGCCAGGTTTTCACCCATACATGGGACCTCGGTTTTAAGTCTCATCCGAAAGACTGTTAGTAATTTTAGTTGGTCAGCCCTGGGAATCGAACCCACAACCCCGAGATTACAAGTCTCGTGCTCTACCTATTGAGCGATCCGGGCTGACTTGCCCTGGAAGCTTTCAAAAACATATACTCATAACCTACGTCCCATTTTAAATGTACACGATCAATACCCTGACAAATAGTTACCAGCGTTTCCTGAAAGTTTTATGCAAGCCATGGAATCCACGTCCGAATTTAAGCATTCTTTTCAATAAAACTGTGTAAAAAGATACAGTCCTCCGAATGCTAAAGCCATTCAGGACATAAATGTCTGTGTAATCATGGAGTATTCCACTTCAATCTGGTGCCTTTTCTCTGACAGTCATATCAACTGTCTAGAAGTTCTGCTAGATTTGTAAAGAATGACTACAGGCAAAATAGCTTCACCAACAGTAATGGAACACCAATCAGGAAAGGCATGAGCAGACAAGGGCAGCGATACTCATACCTGTGAACCATTTTTATAGGAATGAAAGGATTTGTCCTAAAATTTAGGGAGATGGATCATTTTTGTGGGAGATTTTAAATGTGTGTGTGTCAGTGAACTTGCCACCATGGCAGAGTAGTGGCAAGTTCTATATTACAATACATTACACATGTTACTAGTACAACATAATATTTATTTATTGTCAGAAATGATTAAACATGTAACAGTAACTAACACACATTTTCAACTCTTGGGATCAAAGGGTTCTGGGTTGATCCCCAACAATGCCATGGCGGTAGTTACCTCTTTCTCTCCAACCGAGGTTGCTTCCATCTGGAACGAGTCTCAAGAGTAATTAATCTAAGTTGTGAGAACTTAATTATATTAGTATTAATAAGTGAGTGACATTGCCACAAGTGGCATTAAAAGGCTGTTTTAAACATCTGTATTAAATCATGGCATTTAAAAATCTACTTTCACTTTCTGTTCTCGACATAATATATCTGAAAAGAGAATGCTGGATTAAAAAAGATGCACATAGAAAATAGATTGAAATATAGCTTGGTAATAAAAAATATCTTGTATTGTGTATAGAAAATGAAAATGGATTTAGAAATGGCCAAATAGTGATCATACCATGTACATGCTCTGACCAGAGATTCTGCAGATAACTCCAGTTTACAACTGTGCCTACTTAGCCTTCACCATAACATCGGGACCCTTGATGGGTACTGATATATATTAACAGTTGTAATCCACATAATAAATTTTTTGAAAATCTGACGCACATGAAATGAAATTCTCTAGTAATAGGTGAAAGTGGCACTTGAAAGCAGACTGCTATACCTGATTTGAACAAAATATTGATAAATCACTCTGGACAAATTGGAAGACCAGTCAAATTTTTTGTTTTTAGCCAATTTGATCCATTTACAGTAGTAAGCCATCTCCTGCCAGTAGGTAATTTTGCTCTTTAGAGTCCAGTATTCTACTGCAAAAAATTGGTATGGTCTACAGATATTAATACTGTATAAGATCACGAACAGCTTAGTAGACGTCACTCCGGATCCTCCACTCTATGTTGCCAAGTCTACCAGTCTAAGGGCACAACCAGCACTAATGCCAAATCCGGGCGTGTACACTCATCGACCAAAACAGCTTCCGTCTGGCATCGTCATTCCTAATCAATCTCCACTAAACTGGTTGTGAAATTCACAATGTGAATTGCTATTGGCCAAATATCTTGGTCAAGTTCTATAACTAGTGGAATCACCTAGGTCACTCTGGAGTAAATGCGCTTTAATTGGTAAAATTAGACAAATTTTGACTTGTTCAGTCTTTAACTTAATCAATTTCTAACAAGACTTCACTAAACTTGCTGTGCATGTTCAGTGGCCTTATGTCTTGGCCAGGTTCAATGAACTGCTAGATCACCTTAGTCACTCTGGAGATATTGGCCTTTTTAGCTCGACTTTTCTATGAAAAGGGGAGCTATCCTACTCGCCCCGGCGTCCGCTGCGGCCCGGCCCCGCGTTGGCGTCACACCTTGGTTAAGTTTTTCGTACCACCCCACTTTATTTCAAAAGTATTAGAGGTATGGCTTTGAAACTTTCCATACTTGTTTACCATCATAACCTCCATCAACAGACAAGAGTACATAACTCTGTCAAGGTTTTTGACAGAATTATGGCCCTTTTTGACTTAGAAAGTGTATTGAACTTGGTTAAGTTTTTCGTACCACCTCACTTTATTTCAAAACCATTGGAGGTATTGCTTTGAAACTAACCATACTTGTTTACCATCATGACCTACATCAACAGACAAGAGTACATAACTCTGTCAAGGGTTTTGACAGAATTATGCCCCTTTTTGACTTAGAAAATACATTGAATATGGGTAAAATCCACTTTTTGCCTTAACCCTTTGAGATATTGCTTTGAAACTTTGAATGCTTATTTACATCATTACCCCCATCTGTAGGCAAGAGAAGGTAACTCTGTCAGGGATGTGTTTTAAAAATTAAGGCCCTTTATCGACTTAGAATCTTGGTTAAGTTTTTCGTACCAGTCCACTTTTTGACTCAACTATTTGAGATATTAATTTGAAAGTTGGAATACTTGTAAACCATCATGATCCCAAAACATGGGCAGGAGAAGGTAATTCTGTCAAGGATTTTATTTGAATTATGGCCCTTTTTGACTTAGAAACTCAGTTAAAATTTTCATTCTTGTCCACTTGTTGACTTAACCATTAGAGATATTACTTTGAAAGTTGGAGTACTTATGTACCATCATGAGACCTATCTGTAAGCAAGAGAAGATAACTCTGTGAAAATGTTTCTTGATTTGTACTTAGAAATTCCTAGTTAAAGTCTTGTGTGCCCTTAACTGTCAAAGTTTTGTTTTATAGGCAAGCACTAAAAAGTCGAGCGCGCTGTCCTACTGACAGCTCTTGTTTCTTGCTAAATTTGAAAGCAGTGTTTTTGAAGCTGCAATAATGAATTTGTACTGTGAGTACAGTTTTGCAAGCCAATTTCAAAATTGTCATCAGCTATCCTTTATCATGACCTTTTGACCTACTTTCTTGTTTTTGAAGCTACCGTATAGAAATTTGGACTGTCTGTACAGTTTAGCAAGCACATTGCAAAGTTGTTTTCGGCTCACCTTGATCATGACCTTTTGACCAACTTTGTTGTCTTTTTAGTAATGGTACTCAGGTTAGCGATATAGAGCTATCATTGTTCTCTTTTAATGATTATGCATTTTAATGTAGTGCTAATTTTTTAAAGGTCTTTTTGTAATTTATATCTCTGCTTTAATGTATTTTACAGTTACATGTCAGGCAGATGAGTTTTATAAACAAGCTGAAGTTTTTTCAACGGAACAAAGAATCAGAGAAAGAAGAAGCTATTGTTAGTGTGGAAGGAAAGGAAAGTTATATAGAAGAACAACCCAAACAATTCAGGAAAAGAGTGTAAGTGAAGACTCGTAATGTAAATAAATGTGCACCTTTGGTCTTAACATAGAGAAAATCTAAAGTATGTGTCTTTATGTGAGAGATTATAGGGAAGATCGCCGTGACGTCACACGGCAATTTTGATAAGATTTCTGGTGGGCAGTAACAGTCGTGTTTACAATGTTTGTGTATCGGAAAGGATTTTTAAAAATTTTTATAACTTTTTTGCTATCTGAAGTTATGAAATGTTCTTGATACTCATATTTTCACTTTAAAATAATGACACTTGATTTTACATAACAGCTTGTTGCTGCTATAACCATTTACGAAAAAACAGTATGTTACGCGCTTGCGAATTTTTCATTTCGAATCTAAACAAAAATTGAAAATAATGAATAAAATGAATATTTTATAAGCTTTCCAGTGATATAACACATTTTAAAATATCTTTTGTTTTAAAAAAGTTATGGTCATTAAGAAAACACCCCTAACAATATAAAAACACGGACTACCGACCGCTGCCCACTGCATTGATCTCTTATCAGAAGAAATTATTGCGCAATACAGGGTTTTGTTTGCAAACAGGATCTCTCCTATACTTAGCTGTTTCTTTCAGAGGATGGGACTCTAGTTCTGATCCTTACGAGGAACTTTGGTTAGGTGAACTTCCTGTCTGTAAATAACTTGAGTACATTGCTATTGAGATACCAACCACTGCCTGAAAATCAGGCCCAAAAAAATTGTTTTTTTTATCTATCCCTACCCTACCTACTAGTACCTAGCATTCTTTGGACTGTTGTGGGACCTTTGCCCTAAACACAGATTGTTTTTTTCCAACCTTTAGAATTTGTTGGATTTAAAAAAAAAAAAAAAAAACTTTGCCCCTAAAATACAGACTGATTTCTTTTTGGCCTCAGTGAAACTTTAATCAATTGATAAGAATCAAGCTTAGTTGTTCATATTTTTGGCATGTTGTGCTGCACTAACTTTTGGCAGGAATCCATTGAAACTTCCTACTATTCATTGACAACTAACGCTACCATTCATAACCCACTTGTGATGTTATTGTAAAGCAGAAAAAGAGTAACGGTGTTAAAGCGGCATCTTGGGTTATTCATCACCTTTACTATGATCAGTTTTAATTCTAGTTTGTCTCTGCAATTTTTTTAATATTTATCAAATTTCAAAATAAAAAAATACTCACAAATACATTTTATTAATAAAAACAATGGTCAGAGATGCAATTTTTGGTGTTTGTTTTTTTCATCAACATGTTATTAACATGTTATTATCAAAACACCTGTTTCTTAAAGCCTATAAACGTGTAGTCTTATACTGCAAAGGGCTTATATTTTTGCTGTTTTTTTCTGGCTTTTAAATCGGTCCACTTAAACATGTTATTCTAAATTGAACTTGTGGTTGGACTGTATTTTCAGAATGCTCAGTATATAATGAAGATTAAATGTTAGAATCTGTATACTGGTATCTTGAAATAAGCTAAATTAAGTTAAATGCGGTATGTTGTGTAAATATTTAACTACAATTAACCTGTAAAAGCATACACTGTACCCTCAGTGACCAGTTATTGTTTGATAAAATATCTTACTACATTATCTGACTGATCTCAGGTCACCCAATATCTGTTTACGTGTTTATCAGGAAGATATGTTTATCTCATATAGTCATTGACTTGCCGTCAATGTTTTTTGGTTTCACTTGTGATGAACTTGATTCACTTGATGTACTGGTATTGATAACATAAGAAATGTGTTTACCGTTAACACATCTGTGTAGTGGATAATAATCACAATGAAATAAAGTCACATAGTTAAAATTATTACATGTATATGATATAAGTGGATGGATTTAACTAAATAGTTCTTATGATGGTTTGGAGTTAGTCAGTGAATTAATTAGTTGTTACAAAGTGAATTCTTATTATGTGTCCATTGATGTAGAGTTTTTAGTATTTTGCTGTCTTTTTTTATCTGTTGGATATTTTTTGTGCGGTTGTATGAACTACGAAATTCATCAAAATAAAATACATTGTAAAATATAAGTGCTAAACATTAATTTGTCTTGCAAATGATTGATCGTATTTTAAACAATTAAATGAAACTTGAATTTTGGGTCAGAGGAAATTTTTGCAGTATAGGCCTAGAAACAGGTACATGTATATGTATAGCAATTTTAGTATTTTTAGCTCATCTAAGCAAATACTACTGTTAAGATGAGCTATTGTGATTGTCTGGTATCCTCCCTGCACCTGTTTATACATAAATTTACATGTAGTTTACCTTGTGAACATTTTACAGGTCACAGTCTAAAGCAAGTCTTATGTCTTGTTGATCTTGAGACAGGTTACATTAAGGTCAAAAACTGTGTCACCAAATCAAATCAAACACTCTTGAGGACAAATTTTATACTTAATCATCATCCTAATTTTGTGGTTACGTTTGTTTCAAAAATCTCTAGAACTAATTTTAGTTTGATTCTTAATTGCAAGAAGTGAAAAACTAGGTACATTTTTGTAATAGGTCAAATTTATAAAAAGCATTGTGAACAAACACATTGGTAAACATTTAGTATCAAAAGCTCTAGTTATCACAGTTCAATATAACCACCAACTTGAATTATACAGTGTAGATGTTCTCTAAAGACTCAAATGAGTGTTTGATATAAATCTATCATAGTTTGAATAAGGATGTATCTAACTATCTATCTATCTTGTCATATTGTCTCACACTCTTCATGAGTATTATGGGCAGGGTGCACGCCGGGTGTTGAAAAAAGTAAAAATTACATAACTGCAAGATAGCTCTTCCAGTTGGGAGAATCAAGATTGTTAAAACTGTTAAAAAGAGTAAAAGAATAAATGGTTTGGACAGGTATGGTGATGTAACTCTTCTCTTCTTTGTGTTTCAGGTCTATTGAAGAAAAGCGCTCTTACCAACCACCGGCTAATGCTTCTAAAATCATTCAGGCAATTACCTACGATGTCTTCGGACTTTTAGACAATACCCCAGTAGAAGACAGTGAAGGTATAGATGGTCCAAAAGAAGACTGGTTAGAGATACAACTTGACAACAGAGCTCAAAAGTTCAATGTAAATTGTTATTTTGCTATCTCTGTATCATTACTGACAGAAAAAAAGTCTTACATATTTTGGCCAAGTTTTTCCAGCAAGTAACAAAAATAGAGGGAAGTTGTCCAGACATTTTGCAAAGATTTTGGCATAACATACTTGTTTTAACACTACCGGTAACAAAGATTTTGTCGCTGTGGTTCAGAAAAATAACAAAGGCTTGAACAAACAGTCAAAACATAACTCTTACAGAACATCAGTAATTGCTGCATGATTACAAACTGACCGTAAAAACTATAATATTGTTGTTCCTGCCTGTTAAGCAACACAGTTTCAAAAATAAGGATCTTTTCTCTGTTGTGTCTCTGTTTGACCATCACACATGGGTTTTATTACAAATAATATATTTAGTTCAGAGGAATCTACATCTGGTATAAAAACAGAGATAGCAGTAAGGGGAGTTGATGTAAATTTACTTGTATCTGACAGTGTTTCTTTTAAAATTTTCTTGTATTCTTTTGCCCCAAAAGATTAAGAACATACCATTTTGCAATAAGAATCATCAGTGAAACTAATTTTTTTACTTTTAGTTACTCTGAAAGACATGAAATTAAAGATTTATACTTTTTACAGGCCCAGGGTCAATTTTCACTGTCCCAGTACAATTTTTACATGCCAGGAACTTTGCTAATAGAGAGTTGATACCAACACTAGATTGTCTTTTAATGATGGAAAAGTTTTATGGCTATATTAACCTCAACTAAGGAAGGAACTGTTATGCAGATCTGATTGGCCATGGAATAATTTAAAGGGACATAATGGGACGTATTATAACTTAACTTAAAAGTTTCAGCTATGCATTCCCAGTCGTTATCGATATAATCAGCGGTTTAAAATATACTGCAGTACCGTAAACTATTCAATAATCTATGTAGAGTATTTATTGTACAATTGATGGGTGGATGCAATTTATTACAGAAATACTTTATATTGATTAATTGTGGTAAAATGAGGCTTTTTTCGCCATAGGTTCTTCTTTGAAATTGTATTTATTTATCATTTTACGTTCATTGAACACATAATCTATGTTTCGAGAATATAATTGGCTAGATGTAGGGAATGTCCCTTTAATTTTGTAGTAACATAAGTTTATCTTTGCTTTACAGTTACTGACACGTGTCATGGATGAACTGGACCATGACATTGCAAGTGTTGATCTCAACGACTTGAACAGGGTGGCAGACGTCATAAAGTATTTCAACATTGAGGTCAAAGACACTTCATGTTTAGAAGACCTCACAAAATTAGACTTACCCAAAAATCTTCACATGAATATGGAATATATCAGGTTTCATCCTGACACTGATAAAATTTACGATGGTGTAACGGCTTTTCCAGGACAGGCAACAAAAGTGACAAGCATCAAGTATAGAAGAAAATATAAGGGTTATGACGGAGGTGATCCTATTAACTATCCGGAAAAAATTGTTGGAAATGCATAAAATATTGCAGTTTTAGTGGTATTTCACGAAAGTAAAACATCGCCTAGCATCGTTGTGCTGGGTTTATATGAACTGTGTCAGATATGAGAACAATATACAACAATGTGATAGCAGTTGAACATTCTAGTTTTGGAAAATGCAGTCTTTAAAATTTGCTGAGATATGCTTGCAATATATATAACTGTTACTTAGAAAGCTTTGCATTTATTGTGATGATTTTATTGAAAGTTTCACAACTACATGGAACTTTAAAGAAAAAACAGTCCGATGAATCTGTTGGTAAACTTGTTTCAGATACATTACCGCAAATACAGCTTTATCATTAGATACACAGTCAGATGTTAAAAAAGATGAATTGCATTTTTCAAGAACATGATGGTGATGTAAATTATGATGATAGTGTAACATTATTAAAGAATTAGATAAATATTT
Source organism: Saxidomus purpurata (assembly GCA_022818135.1). Lineage (NCBI taxonomy): Eukaryota > Metazoa > Mollusca > Bivalvia > Venerida > Veneridae > Saxidomus > Saxidomus purpurata. The sequence continues at coordinate 19,712,301 of JAFMSR010000007.1, forward strand.
CAAAGATTCTTTCTTATGAGTTGTTGAATGTTTGTACTATGCTACCACTAAATTTTGACAGTGACGTCACTTTGTTTTACAACTTTTTAATTCAGACTGGGATAATATTGAGTATTTAACTGTTTTTAATTGACTCAGTGATAGCTCAGTTTAGGTTTACAAGCTTTGTAACCGGACGTTTAAGGTTCAAATCCCCAAAGATTCACTTTTTTTTTTCTACTTACAATGCAAAATAAGCTTTGATATAAGTCATATTTCTATAAAGAATGACAAGACAAAAATTTTAATGGAAATGACAGTCAGATAAATTAGTTGATGCATTTATGGTGTGATTCGAGCCTTCCACTGTTCGTCAAGTTGAATGACAAACATTTTATCACGACACTAAATCTGCTGACTGATGAAAAGTATTAACACTACCGGTAGTCTCTTCTAGAATTAGGAGTATCAATTTATTGAAGATTTGTAAACAAACGGCGACACCACTGTAGCACAATACTTCTCGATGAACGTATAAATTATAGACTTTAAACAGAGTTATGCCCCTTTTTGTACTTATTTTTTGTCAAGAAATTATTGGTTATTCTGACAAAGTGTTAGAGGGTGACACAAGTGTTGTACTGAACACCCATCTAGTTGTGAAAAAAGCTGGCAGATTTTCACACAAGATGAACATGTTTTTGTACTGGTCCTTTCGAGGAAAGATGGTAAGATAATCTGCCCAATTTTAGATAACTAAAATGCTGTTGAGAGAAATACTTAACCCGAAGAAAATATTCCCTTGAACGCCAATTTTAGTGGTAACTCCACTTTAATTAAAACAGAAGATACCATAATCTCTTGAAAATAGGCTGGTAAAATAAATGTTTCAATTTTATACAAAAGTAAGTCTATGTGCAGAACTTTTATCCAACCTTTAGAGTCTCACGCAGTAAACTTTGTTGTTTTCAATGGCAAATTTTCATTAGAACGAAAATGTGTAACAATTCGCTCACTGTGACTGCTGTTGTAGGCTCTACTGCTGACTCATCGAATTTTTCTCGAACATGAAAACAGTTTGAATAAAATTAGTCCAAACTGAAGATAGACAATACAAATGTACCTGTTGGAAATGTGCTAACTAGTGCTAATAGTTTTTGCATGAGCACAAGGTTCAGATGGAAATATCCTTCACCGAGGGTAACTGTTTTGGCTGGAACAAGGCTCTGGCGAGTTCCCGTAAAACAGTCACCTGAGGTGACGGATATTTCCATCAGAGCAAAGTGTCTCATGATGGAAACTTTTTCTTGCGTACCGTCCTGCACTTTAAAGTAGATTTCTAAATGCAAACTTACCAAAATGATGAATTATCATGAAAAACAAACGATTTTCTGACGTTATGTTTGGGAAATTGACGTCACAATGTTTATAACGTAACGTCATAGGTAATTCACGAGAGTCGCCTGGCATAGGAGGGGTGCCGGCATGGGCAAAATTACCGGAAATGCTGATCCGATATGCAAGAAAGCCTGTTCCCAAGAAGTTATGGTAATCTCTGATGTGTAGAATTATTGTGGAAACTAACTAAAAGAATACAGATTTATTAAGTTTAATGTTAATATCTAGGCTTTCCTCTAAATTTCTCGAAGGGTACTTTTGCTGAGATATTTTACGGCTGAAAACTTAAGCCAGACTAGAAGCTGACTTGCATCAAAGAGAGAGAAGAATGAATATGCTTTAAAAGTTATGTTTATTAATGAGGTCTGAAAAAATGTCTGTCCTGGAAAACTTTTTAAGCTTTGAAATGTGCTCAATTATGGGAAGAGTATTTTGAAAACAAAATTTCATAAATCTTGTAGGGTGGTTTCAAAAAAAATGAAGACATTTCTTCTATTTCAGATAAACTGAATATTATGTGATTTTTAGACAAACTTCTGCATGCAGAATCTGCGTTTTAGTGTTTTACTTAGAGTTGCAAAGTTTTGTCTTTATTGAGTTACTGGTTAAAAAGTTAGAGTAAAAAACCTTGCCAAAAACATCCCGAGTGTAACGTTTCCTGTGTGACATTTTAACATTAACATTATATTCAAATGTTATAAATTTTAAATAAATCTTATCTTACTTTAATAAGTCTTTTTCCTACTAAAAGTTTAGCAATGCACCTGTGATTTTTAACACTATTTGTTAATGGTTGTCCATATTCATTAAGATTTGTTTCACTTTAAATAACCCACTCACTGGAATATTTTTTCAGTAAAAAATATACTTTTTGAATTCAAACAGCTGGTAATTGTACAGTGGCATCTAAAATATGATTCAAACTTTGTTTCTTTATAAAGTTATGTTATGCTTTGTTAACCATGTTGCACAATTGTATTTGAGACCATTAATATAAACCAGATTGATACAGGAGCTCAGTGACCCAGGAATGTCCCGAGTGTAACATTTTGACTTTTGATGTATGCCACAATTATATTCTCTGCCTAATTCTTTATTTTATTTTACTTTTGAGACAAGCATGTCAGTATAAGTATATCTGCTACTGACATGATCAAGTAGTAAAGCATGTTAATTCTCTACACGATCATAACTGATGTCCCGAGTGTAACACCTTTTTTGACATGTTTGATTGTCACATGTAAATGGCACAGAAATTATCAAATAAATATCTTCTATAGTTAAGTTGCTTCATATAAATGACACTGTAACATTTTAATGCTTTACACCTGTAGAATGAAGTACCTGTGAGTGAGTTAAGTATTTAAAACGTGAAAAAAATACTAATATTTGAATATAATAAGCAGTTTCTATTTAGTATGTTACATGAAGAATAAAACATCTTTAGTATAATTAATGTTGATTTTTACATGATGTAAGTGAGCATGAATTTCATTTATGATATTATTATTACAAACAAATCATCCCAGGTTTCCAAATGCCATTAAATGTTACACTCGGGACACTAAAATTAAAATTCTGTTATATTTTCACTCAAAATGTTTCTTGAAACAGGAAATTATTTGAAACAAACAAAACAATGCCAAAACTAGTTGTTAAAAAATCCCCTTGAAAGGGAGAACTATAAGTTCAAAGGAAATAACTGAAAAATATGATGAGGAAAAGGGTGACTTCTTCTATGGAGACTGAAGCCTTGTAAGAAACTGAAAACTAACTCAAGTCTAAAGAAAAGGTTAGAGAAAATAAGGCAAAGAAAATACTTCAAAATAAAGAACAGGCAGAAGGTTAAAAAGTTGAGAAAACAAAAGCTTGAGTTTGGTGAAGAATAAAAGCTTAAGAAAACAAAAACTGAGAAAAAAGAAGGCTAAACAGAAGGCAAATGGTTTAATCATGTATTACAAGTAACAGAGAAAAAAAAACCGACTCTTTGAACCTATCCAAAACTGAATTCCCTGTTAAAATGTTGCTTTTCTTTTTTTATCCTCTTTCTGCTTTCTTTCTATCTATGCATGCACTAACAGTGGTCTTTTTATTGTTCTAGTCCTGACTGACCCTAGGATTTCTCCTTAGGTGACACTGCAAAGACCCCTGACAGGTGTTACAAGGTTATAGAGATAGATGCAGAAACAGGGCGATCTGAGTACCAGACCCTCTTCACAAATAGACCCCTTGATAATTTCCCCATATAGCATGGAAACACATGACACTACCTCTTGATTTCTTACCAGTTCTTCTCTTAGATAGATGTGAAACCCTGCAAAATGTTTCTGAGATTTTCAATGCACCCGGCCAGGATTCTAACTGAGAATGTCCCATATTGGTAGCCCGGAGTATTAACCACCTGAGCACTGTGCCTCCCAACTTTTAGCTCAAACCCTTAGCCTGATTCCAGCTGTTACGAACCATGGTGAAGGGCTGGTCAATGTCAGCTATGCTAAGCAGTGCATAGAGCAAAGTAATGAAGATCATAACATACATATTGTTCAGCACCTGAGTTACATTTTGTCTTTTTAAACTGCATTGAAAAGAAGGGCTGGCAGATAAGAGGGCAGACACCTGAAGATGGAAACTTTATTTCTCTTTAAAGTAAATGGGCACATTATTAACATTTCAGTAGCTGTCTAAGTTGTCTTGTGTCCCGAGTGTAACAAAAGTAAAGACTTCTAGAATACCTTCAGAACTAAATTTAGACGCCTTAACCTTGTCCTACAAGCGTGAAATTTTTATTATTTTTCTTTTAATGTTTAAATATTGTAAAACAGGTCTTCTCATATTTTCCTTTTATGCATTTATAGAACTACAAAAAGTTTCAACCTTTGATTTAAAAATTATAAATTTGAAAACTGAAAAAACACAACTTTCATAAAAAAAAATAAAACCAAATATCAAATTTTTGTGTTCAAATGTAATTTTCAATCATATACTATGACAAAGTGAAGAAATGATGATTTCTATTAAAGTCTTTTATTCAATTTATGGTATATGAAAATATACCCATTGATTTGAAAAGTTCATTTATTTCAAATAAACACTTAAAATATATAACTACTGACATTTTCAAATTCTTTAATCTTTGATGTTTTTAGAAAATTCAGCTTGTCTCTGTTAAATTGTGATAGAAATGATCAGCTTTATTTTATATCTAAAAATGACCCCTAATGTCACACTTTTTCCTCATTTATTTTGAAACCACCCTGTACAAGCTAGATGTAACATATTAGTGTTATTGTACTTACAAAAATGTCATTCGGTGATTATGTTAGTAATGGATCTCTATAATAAAGGTGATCTATTTCTCAGTAGAAAAAACAGAACCTCCATGGTATAGTAGTCAAGTGTGCGGATTTGTAGTCACTACAGGGTAATAAATCGGCACTTCACACTACCTATCTGACTCTGTTAGAAAGTTGGCAGTTTCTTTTGGAAAATGTGAGTCTAGTACCAGTTATTCATAGAAATGATGGTTAGGTAAACTGTCTGTCTATAAATAACTGAAATACTGTTTGAAATAGGAAATTAAAACCCAAAATACAAGGAAAAATGCTGGAAAAATTGCAGTTTTTGCCAAACACAGACTGTTTTTGACAATATTTGAGCTCAGTCTCTCTATTAGGCCAGTCTCAAACTTTAGGCCTTTCTTTGAAACCAGTCTGAATTTTGTCTTTCTTTTAGACCAATTTCAAACCTTTTGTTAGATCTCCCCCAACTAAGTGTTGTGCTATTTTGAGAGAAATCTTGAGAGACCTGTCTCTAATCTCTGGCCTCTCTTTATGACCAGTATCAGGCCTTTTCTCTACAGATTATATAGTCATGAATTGTTGGCCTTTCTTTGTGACCGACCTTGAATCTCAGGTCTTGGACTGATTACATGTGAGTTCCATTGCCTACTGACCAGTTGGAAGCCAGACTGGTATTGTGATTTCATGCCATAGAACCATTAAAACTTCCAGGTCAACAGATTCTGTCGTTTCCTTATTGAAGTCTTTGAATACTTTATTTCTATGCTCTTAGTCTTGTGACCAGATAAGAATGTCTTAGTTGTGCAAACCACTTCCTGTTAGCTAAATGGTTTTGACTGGTACCAAACAGAGCTTACTGGTATATTGAAATAATTCACAACCAGTTTGATTGTTAAACCATTCTGAATAGTTTTCTAGCTGTGACTGGGTACTCCTTGCATACAGTGGAGTAAGCCGGTGATATGTTCCTTCCAAACGACTTGTGATGTTTGAAAATATTTGAAATAAGTAATTAATCTGACATTAAATCTTTATTTGCAGAGTCATTCCAGAAACTTGAACAAAAATGATAACACAATAACAACAGAAACTTATAACTATGTCTAGAATGTTTCCAAAATACTTGATCATCACTGCGGATGATTTTGGATACAGTGATGAAAGGGATGCTGGCATTATCGAGTGTTTTAAACATGGAGCTATCAGTTGTGTATCAGTTATGATGAACGGACATTCCGTTGATAACGCAGTGAAGAAGGCTGCGGAAGTTGGAATACCAATGGGTAAAAGATATAAGTTACATTTATACATTCCTTACAGTGTAAGTTAGATAAAATTCAGATTCTTGATACATTGTACTTTTATCTTTTGGTAGAATTCTAAATATTTGCTACTTTAAGATGTCAATTATTAATTTCCAATTGGACTGAATTTATGTATACAATTGTATCTGAATCTTAAGTTGTATTTTAGACTTGCATTTGAATTTGACGGAGGGTCGACCATTAAGTAGCAATGGGGACAACAGTTTCACTGATGCAGATGGATTTATGCTCGGGAAAATGGGATTCCGGGAAGCTGTACAGAAAGGAAGAGTCAAAGGGAAAGAGGTGATACACAAATGTTTTCACCCTCTGCATGCTGCCATCACAGAACAAAAATTAATGAAGTAAACAGTCTGTAGTGAATAATTTTTTTCTCCTTCACTTTTATAAAGTAGTTATAACATAACAGAAGAGAAGCATACTGTCATATACAGCAAACTCCACATATAATGACTTCGGATTTAGCGAAACTCCACATATAAGGAACAAATTGTCTCAACCCGATTTTTTTTCTTTTGTTATTTTATAGGAAATTGTTATATGGATATAACAAACTCCAGATATAACAAACACATTGAAATCGTCCCAATGAGTTTTTTATAAATGAAGTTTACTGTACTGTTGAAATATTATAAGCCATTCATATACAATGTAATAATGAAAATATAGTTATATTTGTATAGCTCATAAACTTTTGAAAACCATTTATTTATTTTAAATTCAAAACTCTTTACCCCTTGTGTGTAAGCCATTGGAAGATAAAGGATATTTATCTATCCTGCCTTCTATTTTTGCCTACTTTATATATTTAGTATATCAAGTTTATACTTCATGGTCAAAATGACATTTTTAAACACTTGTTTTCTTGAACGGCTCAGTGTTTGTGTAAGTAACCGAGCCCAATTGTTCAAAAAAAGTAATTGATAGCCCAGTGGTTAGAGTGTTTGCATCCAGGGTTCAAATACCAGCTGGAGAGGGAGAGATACAGATGCCACTTGCCTCAATCCATCCAGCTGTAGATGAACAGAATTGATGAAACACTCAATGCCTCTCTGTCATGAGCGTGATCACATCTGGAATGAGTGTTCGGGAACAATTCAATAAGCTGTTGAAGAATTCTTGTGACCAAACTAATATTAACTTATATAAACTAGACTCTAACGTTTATTTTACACAGTTGGACCTAGTGGATGTCTATTGCTTAACTGTAATCTTTACTTACTTTTGTGCAAATTTTCAGCTGAAACAAGAAATCCAAGCCCAGATAGACAAATTTAGTGAGCTAACTGGACACCTTCCAGTGAAAATGGATGGACATCAACATGTACATGTAATCCCAGGTATAATCAACACTTTCTTGTATTTCTACTAGTTTTTGTCACAGAATATAGTCAAGATCTGAATGATTCACAAAAAGTCATGTGCGATAGGTTCCACTATGTAACAAAGCTATGGCTTACTAATATTATCTTTCTGTTTTAAGTATGTTTGCAGTAGTGTTGCAACACTGGGTTCCATGCACATGTTAGCAACTAGTGATTGGCAAGCTTTTATTGAAGATCATTTTTGGCAACGGCCTTTTCTTATTACGACATAACTCCGGTCTCTCATGGGTTTGAACAGCCTTAACCCCATACCTTGCTGGTACCAATTCTACCTAAATTGCAACCAGTGCATATCATGGTGCCCGGCCTGCGCCTTCACAGTTTGATCATAGTCTACACTGTTCATTCAGTAATTTTTTACTTGGAATCCATTTCAACAATCATTTTCATGGTTCTAACTTCAGTGAATAAGTGTTAGATCTAAGTGAAATCATTTGATTTGATATCTGTAAGTTATATCCTACAGTTCTACAAAGTGACAAAATTAATGTAATATCTACATGTAGGTATATGTGAAGTGTTTGCTGAGGTGCTACAGGTTAATGGCTTGAAAATGACCAGACTACCTATAGAGGAAGACATTTCCAGTCACACATGGTTGTCACGACAACAGCAGGAGTTTATGGAAGGTGTTGTGAAGCAATCCAGGAATGCACAAGAAATATTTTCCAAGTTTGGAATATGGTATGAATAGCTGTTGAAATCATTACTATCTTTTGATTACAATATGGTCATAATTGTATAAATGTATCCAAGATTGGTCAAGGAAATGATCATTGTTTGTGGGTCAAAGTGATGTAAGCTTAGTATCTTCAAAGACTGGAGTTCAATCTCTGCTCAGGCCACACTTGCCCCAGTCCACCCTGCTGTGGATGTTTACCAGTGATTTAAGATGCTGGCTTTTAGTTACTGTCATAAGTGACTGCATTGATCATTGTTAGTGTTTCGAGAGCCACTACTGTAAGTTGACAGAGCTTGCTTCTAAACCTAGCTTAAACAATGTACTCAAACCAACTTATTGTTCCAACACTGGTACAGCCTGCAAGATGATATGATTGACGTCAGTATAGCAAAATACCTGCTGTGGCAGTGTGTTCCATTTTTTTGTCATTCACACTTTTCAGTGTATGTTGATCTACATGCATGCTATAGCACTGGTGATAGGCACAATATCATTTTGTGGAAGACTGCAAACATATATCACTATGTGTTCTTTAACATTATTTTTTTCTGTTCAAGGGCACCAGGATTTGTTGGTTTGAAAACAATGGGAAAGGACATGTTTGCCACTCACCTACAGTCATGCATCACTTCTGCTTTCACATGGCTGTCCAAACATGATGGCAGACATATGCAAGCTTCATCTGCCAGCACCACTATTTCACCATCAAAAGTCAAAGACACTGCATCAAGATCCTCTGAAAATGATGCTCCAGTTAAAGCAGACGGTGTCCCATTTGCAGCAGATGGCATTGTGTGTGAATTAATGGTGCATCCTGGGAACAGAACAGGGAATTCTGGGGGATGTGGTAATGGACCTGATGATTTTTCACAGTCGCCAGACCGTGAACACGAGATGGCCGTTCTGATGTCAGAAGAAATGCTGAACTTTTATAGAAACAGCAATATTTCACTTGTTGCTTCCCATCACCAGTTGGAAAAAAACACTTAAAATACTAGTATGTCTGCATATACACTAGAAATTCTTAATTTTATGGAATATATGTTTTACATAGAATATTGTGCAATTGTTTAAGGATTTTAATTCAAGAATTTATTGCTAAATGTAATTTAACAATGCATATACATGTAAATGACTTCTAGATAAAAAATGTAGTCAAACTGCCTGAAATATTGCAGTGTTCATCTTTTCAAACATAAATTCAACATGTCCAATTGGTTTGCCCGTTTCAACTGCAACTTGTCTTCCATATATTCAACTTGCCTGCCATAAATTTAACTTGCCTGATGAGCAAACCCAACTGCAGTTTGCCATCCATAAAATATTTTAAAAATGTTCTGTTGCCAGTTTTAGCAAAGGTATTCAATGTACGGTAATCATTGTGTTCATGTGTCCCTTGAATTTGCTTAAAAAATGTGACTATCAATTATAGGTCAAGTTGTTTCGGAAAATGATTTTACATTGTACCCAAAATAACAGAAGTAACACTTTTAAAGAAACTTCAAAATTGTGTAAGACACAGAAATACAGGCATTAAGTACATCACATATTTTACTTTGTGTTGGTTGATTTTTATCATAGTAAGTACAAGAATTTACTTTGTGTATTTTGTTTACTATAGAAAAGCATTAGACTTTGTAAAAGATACTTGTATGTGGAAGAAATATTTAACCATACTACAGCAAAGATAGAATTGCAATTATTTGCTTCAACTTAATTTTTATAGAAAGAAATAATGATTGTTGTTAACTAAATACTGATAATCTTTTGATGTTATATAATTCAGGTTTTGTTTTTACTAGTCCTTTCAAGATTTAAGATACAAATGTAATATTCCTAGTCACTTACCTTGGTCAGTAATAGATCAGTCTGGGTTATTTATATAATGTTTGTAAATCTACATTAAAGTTTTATTAATTGTACATTCCCTTTTGTTTATGTTATTAGCTAGATTCAATATACGATGTTGATGACCATTTTTGCAAAGTTTTAAATTAAAACTGAAGCTTCCTGCCGATCTAATTAGTCTTATTGAAAATCTTCCATTTCTTGCCGCTCTGATTAGTCTTATCTGGCATTTGAACATTTTCCTTTTCCAATGAATTTCAGTATCTAATCAGGGCATTTGAACATAATCCCTTTTCTTGCCCCCTAATTAGTCTAATTGAGGCATTTGAATATCATCCTTTTCCAATGAATTTTAATATAAAATCTGTAACTTTCAATATACATGTATACTGTGTTACTTAAGTAAAATGTTGCAATAACTACTGATTTTCTTTACTGAACTCTTAACTAAACCTTAATCTAAAACTAGGCATTTGTATGTATATGTGTTCATGTCATATATAATATATATCATATATACCGGTAATGATACATTTTTGTTCTACATGGTTTTATTACACATATGAAAAATAAACCTCTATGTTTATATGATGGATTTAAGTAATTTAAAAGCTTTTGATTATGTAGTGTGTAAAAATTTATGGTATAAATTAAGCTTGGGGTAACACATATATATTACAGCATCAAAGTTTAACATTTAATTAAACATACATGTATTATAAACAATTTTAACTTACTTTTTATCATCACTATGTAGTAGTTGCAACCAATATTTGATCATTCTTACATCCAGCTGATGGCATAAGCCACATACTGTATACCATCTCATGAAAGAAAATGTACGTTATATAATGTGTTAGAAGATGAATATCACTATCACTGTTTGAATGTTTATCATACTCTTATATCAGGAAGAAATACATTAATAGCTATTTCTGAAGAAAACATAGTATGTTGAAGCTAAAGGAATTATTCAGTTTTAAAATTTGTCTACAGTAAGAAAGTTAATCATATTTGTACAAAAATCTTTGAAGTATGTAGTGCAATCTTTACTCAGTGATGTTTCAATTTATGGTGAAAAATTTTGCATGTTATTAGCTTAAATGATTAGGTGCTCCGATAGTTTGTAAATTGTATTTATTTTCGGTGATGGCTTTTTTTGTGTGTAGTTCTTGTATGTATGTACTGTTATACCTCATGGGTCAAGATTGACTCACTGAATATTGAAATAAAGAACAATATAATTACATGCAATTAATTCTGTACATAAATAGTGTTGTACGCATTAAGGTGGCAATATAGGGAATGGTGCTGTTTTAAACTATTAGTTTATATTATTTGTTTTGTTTATGCATTTATCAATATAATAAACAAGATATTTACTTGGTTACTTGCTTGCTTGCTTACTTACATTGAGTTATAAGCCCACTTTGAATAACTCATACATATGGAAACAATTCACCAGTAAATTTTTTGTAAAACAATGGCGTAAGCCAAAATATGGAGTGGGTATTAATAAGGAATGTAACAAAACCTTTTTTAAGCTCCCTTTCAAAGATTGTTTTATAAACATAGGCGGACCATCATCTTGTCTGCCTTTCTCTAACAGATTGCCATTCAATATCCTTAAAACTTAATAAAAAAATGCACATGTTGAATGTCTTGGCAAAGTTTGAGAACTGGCCAAATCAGACACATTTTGTCAGAGGTTTTGCCCTAGATGTAAAACTTAAATAAATCCAAGATATTCCACACGCTTGATAAGGATATTGGACATGGACAGTACTAAGATCATCTGATTTCTGGGTCACTAGGTTAAAATCACAGAATTTGATATCAATTAATAATTTATTAATTCTACATAGCTTATAGGTAAATACTTTCACTCTGGCTCCTTAAAATGGATAGAAAATACACATACTAGTATACAGCAAGTAGTATTGAAAGGTTACATGTATAAGTAACTGTAAACTATAGAAAGTGTTTTCAAGGTAAACTTACTCCAGATTGCGTCAACCCAGGGAGATAAAAAAGGTCACCATGCTGATCAAATCCAATGAGTTTATAATTATTATTCAACTTTCTTACATTTTAAAAGAAGTTAATATCACAAGATTGTTAGAACATGTTCTTGTATACCGTATTCTATATAGATGCAGACGTAAGCTTCAGTTCAAGGGCAGTAACTCTGAGAGTGCTTAAACTCTTGACAACTCTCTACCTCATAAACATCTAGGTGAGTTTGTATTTCTGTCACTAAAGAAATACAGTTTCTTCCAAAATATTTTTAAATCAAGGGGAATAACTCTGCAGAAGAAAAAATGTAAAACACGTCTACTGCTTGTCTTCAAGATGACCATGTGTACCAAGTTTTATTGATATAATCTAAAACTGTAGTTATTGTAACAAGCTTTGTGGAGCCGCTGTGGCGCAGTGGTAGCACGTTCACCTCAGGATTGAAGGGCCCCGGGTTCGATCCCTACCATCGCCATGTCGGTAGTGTCGTAGGCAAGACACAAATTATTCAACATTGCCTCTCTCTCTTTGATGTTGTGCAAGGAAAATCCCTGCCAAGTTTCATAAACATTGGTCTAGTGGCTTCAAAGGAGATGTCATTTGAAGGAAATAGTGAACAGTGGATGGACACAGAACTGTCCTAAAAGCTCACCCTGGCAATTTGTGTCACTTGAGCTAAAATCAAATAAATGAAGAAAACAAGGAAAAATTAAATAATGTGAAAGACATTCAACACAAACGGCAATTTCAAACTTTTATTTTTTGTCTTTAGAATTTTTTTTACAAATATATTTGATTTAACATTTCAGTTACTAACCGTAAGTCTACAGTTCCCAATAATAAGACTGCTTCTTTAAATATATGGTCAGCAGACTGCAGTTTCAAGTAAGTTTGGAAATGATGCACAAACCCACAGGCCAAATGTTTTTGCCAAACAGGGAGAACAGACCAGCTGCGATTTGCTATTCATGCAGTTATATATTAAGGTCAATATTTCCATCACTGAAATTGACATGCTGTGCATATAAACAGTTATGTAACATTCACATGGTAACTTGACCATCAACATAAATGTGTGTCTATTCAGTATACAAAATCATATAATTCCAATGCTTCAGAATCTGATGAGTTTTACATAATTTTAAAGCACACTACAGATATCAAAAACAAAACAATTTGATGCATATTTCTGAATACATGGATGTTATCACCGACAAATTACTTACAACAAATTTTTTGCAGATATCTATTTGTTGATATGTTATATGTGCATAAATCTTGATTTCTCTTATTCTTCTGAAGTTATGTAATGTTCTCTCAAACTATCATAGATATTCGAGTACAGACAATCCAGGCATATTTGTTCAACATGCATCAATGCTTCAATCATGTCAATCTAGTATTAAATTGTTACATAATAATTATTTTCTCCCGACGAGGAAACCATGGTACATAAAATGTGTTTATTAATGACTTGCAAAATACTGTCCATTCCTCTATATCCATTCTGTTACCATGGTAACTTCAAAAATATCCTGCATCCAGAACCTTTTACTTGAAGGTACGGAGTTCATTCTGTTAAATATTGATCAGCACAATTGTTACTTACATGGGTGGGGTATTTCTTCACAGGCAGTTTTATCCATAAAGAAACCAATTTATTAACAGCTAGCCAGATTCTGATACTGACTCCAAACATAGTACAAATGTAATAACAGTTACTTGATTAGTACTAACACCAGCTCTTTACATTTGACATGTATTTTATGCAGCATTTTATGAAACAGAAAAAAAAATCACAAGTACATAATCAGATAGGTATATTTCATTTTCTTGCGAGTCTTGGAAATTTGCAATTGCACTCTTAAACAATGCTGATGAAACATGTATAAATGTATGGTGAGCGAATTCATTACAAACTGAAAGCACTTTGGTGTGAATGTTTAACTATGACAGCCAGAAGTTCTTCTCTAAGAAACCCTCTGGTAGCGGAATATTCCCATGACGTTTGACACTTGTTTCCAGTAGCAACTGTAACCGTGTTAACGCACCACCTCCTGCATCTGATGACACATTTTTCAATTTCGGCAACATTTCTTTCATTAGAATATGGAGCAATTTTAAAAACTGTTTGTTGTACACTTGGCAAAGGGCATTTCCTGTGACTTGAAGACAGTCATATATCATCGTGCAAGTGATGTCTGGTTCTGGATTTATGTTCAACACGCGTGTAAGCCAAATCCATGCATGTTCTATGCCATGTGGATGATCTCCCCTTGGTGGGGCGGAGATGATGATGGAAAAGTAAAGTCTCATAATGCCTGACATTCTCTTCAGGAATTTGTCGTGTTTTTCAACAACACCATCCTCGTATCGGTATCCTCTGGATCTAAATAAATATAAAAACTTCAGTACAGTGTTCAAGACAGGTAAGAGTACAGCACCCTGTTTTACATCCGGTCTGCTGTTGGTCCAGTTTTTTCAGGCCTGAAGTTTTCAATTCCAAAGCCTAAAAGTGCCATTTTTAATATAAACATGTAAGGGAAGATTAGGACCTAAAAGCCTGAAATCAGGATTAGGCTGGCCTATACATGAATTATTGAGTAATGGAGTTTTGTAGATATTTTACATTTTTCACTTTTACTTGTCAGACAGTTTCTGTAAAGTAAGTGTCTTTCATATTTCCAATTTTGTCACAGTCCCTATCTTGACAATAACAGGGAAAACTTAAAATACTATAAAAACTTTCAGCATCTGATAACACACTGATGTTGGTATGACAAAGTTACATGTAACATAATATTGCAGCAAGATTTAACGAAAGTTTGTCAAAATGTAAACACATGTATGCAGTAAAACTTAATTTAACTAAACTACCCAGGTACTTCTGCAAAAAAAACAGTCCAACCATACATAACTCTGTAAGGTCCGTAAGGATATTGCATAAAAACATATCTTGGACATTTACATTTCATAAAAACTGTTACCATTGCAATCCTGTGAAATATGAAGTAGCTGTAGTCTTCACACAAACAACGTAATTTATGTCAACAACATTGTGGAACAATTTACAGAATGACTTACAAAGTAATTCCAGTTTTTTTTTGCAAAAGATATCAGATATTACACCTACTTGAAATAATCTACATCACTTTGTCCCTCCTGTTTAGGTATATAGTATGGTACGAGATAGGGACATTGGGCATAGAAGTGTGCTAGCAGCAGTTCTCCAATACTTGGTGATTCTCTCCACAAACCTGCAGCAACCAGTCCAATAGCAAATGCTGACTCGTGTTTTGATGTTACTTGCTCCTCTCCCTTTTTCTGAAAAAAAAAGGAGTTAAATCCTATACATCTAGTTTAAAGCCAAAACGACTACACTTACTGAGATGGACAAAGAGGGATCACAACATAGGTTCTGCTACCTGACAAAGGGAGAACATGTATATGAAGTTAATTTTGGGAACAAACTAAATTTGTTTGACTTTTAATAAATGTGTAACTGCTTTCTACTGTAACTGTGAACTACATATGCACAAGTATGTGCAACCAGAACCAACAAACAACCAAGATTTTAGGCATTTGAACACCAACACTTTTATTCAGACTAGAATTAACATTATGGCGGAATATTGGCTACAGAGGGGGGCAAACCCCAAATTTATATACAGTACTGGGGAAACAACTGACGCCTTCCATAAATGGTACAATGGCTGGTCAGTGACCTAGGCTGATAACCTTAGTGTCACTTCCCAACAGTTGCACACAGTCACCCTGACGAGGAGGGTTATTAGCAGGCAGTCTGGATTACTTCTAACTCCTTATGTTCAGGGCTCCAAGATGTAACTCTGCCCTTGGCCTCCCCTCCAAACATAGAGATGGAGAGGGGTGCCAAAGTTACCCTGGAGTGCACCCCACACTAATACACCCAAAACTTTATACACACAATGTACCTGCATGCCTTTTAAGCAAGTCAGGTCAGAAGGTAAAGCCAGGTTGATCTACCCTGTGGTATTATATCACTTACCACAATCATTTTAGAAATAAGATGTCTACAAAATACTGGTCCCTGTGGATGTTGATCTAGCTTAAAACTTCTGCCTGACACTTCCATCGGCTGACAAGACAGAAGCTGCAGGAGGCGTTTCAACTTGTCACGTAAGTGGTCGCCGCTGACGGGGGATATTGCATTGATTGGTGTATTCACAGCTTTCTGTATGTCAAACTTGAACTTCTTCAGCTGCAATGCATATAACAGTTATTTACCCTTAATCCCATAAAAAAATGGAAATAGATGAACCTACATTTAATCTTAGCACTACCATTTATTCAGGTGACAATTTACAGTTGCAAATAGTAAATTTGTATCTGAGAAATCAAGACTTTTTTTTAAAGAGATTTTCTATCAATTATGAAAAAAGTATATTTGGTGGTATGTTGGTAAGGTAATATACCAGTTAATAAACAGTTTTGTGAAGTACACTTTAACAAACATTTTGACAAAACTGTTTTAGTTATAGAACAAAAATCATAAAAATCACACAAACAGTACATAACTCTAAACAGCTGAACAAAGAACGAAACAATAATTCTTCAACTAGATTCTGAAAAACAATATGTGGCTTCCCCACACACAATCAACATTTTTTCTTACATATTAAATAGCTCCTTAGCTCATTTTGAGTACGGCATATTAGGTGTATGGGGAAATCACTATTGTTGACTCAAACAAACAGGAAATACTAATTGTATCACCTCTTCAACTCCATGCACTCCAGCCTGTGTCCAAAAATCAAGAAGTTATTCCAAAGCACTGACAAATAAACAAACTCTTACTCAGCTTGTAGCAACTAATTCAGCCTTTATAACAAGGGCAGATAATTATAAGCCAGCACATTCATGAAGTTTGATAATTAGGAGCTCATTTTCCTCACTCAATTTCAAACTGAACTGGCATTTCACCAAAACTAGCATTAAAATTAAAATTCAATAACTTTTAGCTCAAATTGTGGCCTGTATGGTGTGTAAGTGAGTGGCGCACAACACGTACCTGTGGTGAAGAAGAGAACACGGCTGTTGACTGTTCCACGTCCTTTAACTTGTTCTGTAGATGTGAATAATATCTGAAAGCCTCAATATCCACACACAGTGACTCTCCTCCTGAAACAATGTACAATATTATAATTCAATATCAGTTGTTTTTAAAATTTTAAAATCAGTAATTTGAAAAAAAAAAAGAGTCAAACTGTGAGCAATATAAATCTCAATGGCATTAGGCCAAGTGACCTTGATATTGGTAGAGGTGATCCGGCAACCTTCATGTAACATAATACATCCTGTATGTACCTAGCAAATTAATGGCTTACAAAATACAGACCAACTTGCTCCTGCAACCACATGTATTAAAAGACTTTTTTCACCGACCACTTTTTTCCCCCCTCAAACATTATTTTCTATGTAACTTTTTCTAAACTGTGATTCTTCCCTATGTCCTATTTATGACCCTACAAACTGACAGGTCTCAATCAGAAATCACTTATTCCTTTTCAATGCACACAAGGATAAATATCAAGTAAATAATAGTTCGCTGGAATTTAACACAAGTAGGTTCCAAAATAATGACAAACAGCGGTTTGTTAAATTCACTATTCATAGAAAGCTCAAACTTGATCTTGCGAGATGTGAGAACATGCTTGACTTTTTGTGTGTCCTTGTCATTATTTTAATGTAAGAATTGTTCCTATCTAGACGAAATCACTAATCATACCAAAACAATATTGTCGAGTTTACAAATTATTTCACCAGGATTATGTGCATAGCGTAGATATTAAATGATATACATGCTACATTGATCCATATACAGATATTTACCTTGTTTTTATTACTTTGTATTAAAAGACTGTTTTATTACGAGTATTTCAGGAAGGGGGTCCCATAATACAAGTTTGACTGTATCTGATATACTAAATAATTCACCACGACCCTGAAGAAGGCTCTGTAAGAGCCGAAACATTGGTCTTAAAATCAGTGTCAAACTAAACCTGCTTTGATTGTGCGGTTACATTACACTTCTGTGTCGTTTTATAAATAAGAAACAAGTACACCATGAAATTTCAGTTCTAGGGCATTAAAATAGTTCACTGTATACAGCTTACTTGAGGCTGCTGCAGCTGAGATCTGACTAGTGGAAATCTGTGCATGACCAGATGCTGTCTGTGAGGGACCTGTTTGGGGTAGTGGGGTTGAGGCAGCTAATGGGGTCCCGACTGCTGCAGATGCTTGACTCTGTAAATTAATAGAAGTAGGAAAATATGTATACTTTATGAGTAAGAAAATATTTAAGTTTAACACACATACTTAGGTCAAATTACTAACTGGTGATTGGTGAAGATTTAATTGACTGTATATACTTAACATCTCACATGTATATTGCAGTTTATATATTCAGTCTTCTTTTTCATAAAAGTAACAACCCCATTGCACTGAATTCTCCATCTCTAAAGTCTGCATTCATCCCTGCTGGATTCTGGCATGACCTATCTGTGTTGCATTCTGTTCTTACTGGATCCTGGCATAACTTACCTGTGCTGTACTCTGTTCTTGCTGGATCCTGGCATACTGCAACTTACCTGTGCTGTACTCTGTTCTTGCTGGATCCTGGCATAACTTACCTATGCTGTACTCTGTTCTTGCTGGATCCTGGCATACTGCAACTTACCTGTGCTGCACTCTGTTCTTGCTGGATCTTGGCTTGTCTTTCCTTTTCAGCTTCAGCTTCCTTTCCTTCCTTGTCTGCTTTCTCTGTTTTCAAAGGTAAGGAAACTAACATCATAATACGTCAGAGCAAGTATAACAATAGGGTCATGATGCCCCAAGATTTGTCACCAGAGTTACACTCCCGCTCCATGATAACACCAACCCAACAGCTATGTTACACTTCTGATAATATTATTTCATTTTAGTACAAGGTGTACAGTGATCAGAAAACAATTATTTTGTTATAACCTTCAAATATTGTCTCTAATGTTTTAGAAATTTTCTCCTTTTTACATGTAGTGAAAATCATGTTTTTTAAGAAACCAAGCTCTCTTGAATGATCCAGGTCTCACCAATCATTCTGAGGACAAATTTTAAGTTTTCTTTTCAAAAATATTATATTGTGAAACGAGCCAATAACAATGCTGAAAGTTGATGTGAATTGTACATAATAGACAAAATTCTAAACGTTCATCTGAAGAACTTTGCTCAGCTGTTTTCACCAGGTTTCTTTTGCACAGGTTTTAAAAAGGTTGACTGCCTCTTATTTAGATTAAACTTCTAACAAGAGTCTGAACAAAACTGGATTTAAATCTAACTGGCAAGAGCACACGTACAAGTGGAAATAAATTGTCATGTCACTATGCTGTTCACTGTGCATTCCAAACAACTAGGGTTTAATCCCTTGTCATTATAAATGAGGTGTGTCCCAGGGCAAGACATCTTACACTAGACATTACCCTGTGTTCAGGTTGGCCTCGATAGCTCAGTGGCTAGGGTATTCACCTCCCGAAAAGGAGGTTCCAGGTTCGAATCCCAGCCGGAGCACAAGGTGTGTAATTGGGTAGCAACAATAAAAACTTGCTGCCTCTCTCTCGCAAGTGTGATAACATCTAGAATGAGTGTTTAAGAGCAATTAAATAAGCTGATTGAACTCAAATAAATTCGCATAAACTAAAGAATTGCGCATTTCACTTGAGTTTGTAATTATCTTACCTAATTCTTTCTTGATAAACTCGTATGCATTACTGGCCTGGTCTAATATTCTTCCACATTGCTCACAATGTTGAATGTCGACCTTCCCATTCTGTTCACACGCCCTTCTCACTGCATCAGCATTAACAACTAAGGTTTGGAGTAAATGCATAGACTTTTTGGCAGCTTCAGATATGTGACTTTGGTATTTATTTGCTGTAAATTCAGCTTGTATTTTGATAAATAGTTGGTTGAGCTGATTGACACTTTTTGTCAGCTTTTCTTGGCGCTCTTTGTTTTCTTTCTCCCTAAAAATAAAACAGGGTGCACTTCTTAATATCACTTTAATTTTGTTTTTGTTAATTTATATCTTTTTAATCTGTTCTCAAAGTTAAAAGCTGCTCGCTCTCAGATTTTGGTTAAAAAAAAAGAAAGTTCTTCAATATGTATAAAAATAATATATTTAGGAACATAAAATTATAGTCATATAAAAAGGTTCCAGTATTAATTCCCATCACGTATATCTGTAAATTTGAAATAATACACTACAAATTAATAAAGTGTTGCAAACGCTTGTGAAATTCCAATATAAACATATTAGCAGTGCCGTAAAACCAGCATTTTCGTACAATTTTTGCACATTCCTACCTAGAATTACACTTTCATTATTGATTCTAGCCTTTAGTTTCATATTTATGTTTTAGTATGTCATTTTTGAAAATTATATTTTTTCCAACAGCAACTGAGAGCGAGCATCTTTAACCTGTTCTTAAGTTAAAAAAAACTCAGAATTTTGAAGACAGTCTGCATTTATGTAATCTATATGATGTCAAAACTTACAGTAAATAATTTCATACGATAAAGTGCTAAAAAAGATGACTTTGAAGTTAGAAACTGCTTGCTTATTAAGGACAACACTTTGATAATTAGACACTTTACCTTAAAGTCATTGTTATTTCAACATGTACAATCTTTTTATGTTGCTTTTGGAGAAAAGGGGTTTGATAGCAAATATTCTGAATAGACAAACTTACTTTCTTTTCATTTCTTCAAGCTGAAGTTTCCTCTTGGTCTGTTCTGCTTCTTGTATCCTGGCATCATGTATCTGGTAATAAAACATTTCATAGTTTACACAACATCCATTACAATACATGATACAGCATTCATACAGAATCTGCCATACTGGAATTCAGACAGCACATATCCAAGCATCCAAAATGCAGCCTGGGAATTCTTTTCTTTTTTTCGCAAAACACAGTAAAGTATTAATGTATCATGTACCCTTTAGGCATTTGTAAGCAGATATGATGTGGAAATGGAATTACCTCTGTTTACATTTTCATAGTCATAGTAAAACTGAGTAATTTTTAACTTTGTGGAACATCAGTCAAGAGACATCTTATCCAATATTGGTCAAAACTGCTTGATCTGTTTGAATTCTAGACATTGCAGAAGATGAAATACAAGTTTTGCTAAAGAAGGGCAACTTATAGTATCACATGCCAAGTAATACATGTAACTGTTAGCTCTCTTTCATAAGAACATTTCTGAATTCTATTTAGGCCCCCCAAAAAAAATATGTTTTGGGCAACCTGACCCTACCTAGCTACCCCGCCCCCCTTTCCCCAGAGATTTTTTTTTTTTTTAAATTGAAAAGAAAAGAAAAATTAATGTGTCTCTACCTTACCTAGCAATCTTGGAACTGTTGCCCTAAACACAGATTGTTCTTTTTTTCAACCTATAGCATTTTTTCTGATTAGAAAAACAAACAAACAAAACTTTGCCCCTACCTAGAATTTTTGGAACCATTGCCCTAAACACAGATTTTTTGGGGGCCTTATTAAAATGTTTCATAAATATACCTGTTTTCTTTGCTCATGTGTTTCTCTCAAAAGTTTGTGTCGTTTGACAATTTCAGCTGCTCTGAAATTAATACAGGTAGGATAAGTACAGATGACTTCTCACCCACATTCAACAACACCAAAGCATATACTGGTAGATTAAATATATTCCATATACATGTAAGCCCATTATGGAATATCAAACAGCTGAAAGTAATGTCTGAATTATCTATATAATTTCAACAATGTATACAGATTATTTAAGTACAGTACTGTGCTTCAGACGTATGAAACAACAGTACATCAAGCATCATGGGAGCTTAAAAGGTTTCAAAGAAAATTAATGAATAGCAAGAGCTGTCTTTCACAAGTGACAAATACCCCCGAAAGAGGAGTCTCACAGTCTGTGTCCTCTCCATGTTCTCAATAATTGTGCCATGTAATTTCAAAGTCCTTCCATGCATGACAGAATTACCATGCATACAGTAATCCATTACTTTTAAACTCTAAGTGTGACCTTGACCTTTGAGGTAGGGACGTGGTTCTTGCACACAACACATTGTCTTCATGTGCTGAATATTTGTGCCAAGTTATTTTAAAAACAATCAATGCATGACAAAGTTACAGTCAGGACACAAATGTATGCATATGATATTATTATACAGAATTCCATTACCTTCAAATTCTAAGTGTGACCTTGACCTTTGAGGTAGGGATGTGGGTCTTTTACACAATATAATGGCTTGATGTGTTGGACATTTATGCCAAGTTATTTTAAAATCAATCAATGCATGACAAAGTTACAGTCTGGACACTTGTGCATATATACAGGTTTCCATTACCTTCAAACTCTAAGTGTGACCTTTACCTTTGAGGTAGGGACATCAGTCTTGCATGCGACACATTGTCTTGATGTGCTGTACACTTGTGCTAAGTTATTTTAAAATCAATCAATGCATGACGAAGTTACAGACCAGATACGAATATGTGCACATGTACAGCATTCCATTACCTTCAAGGCTAGCGCCTGACAGTAACCCTATAATAGATATTCTCCAAGACTATGTGGAGCCATCTTGGTGCAGTGGTATCACACAGGATCGGAGGGTTCAATCTTAAACAATGCCAAGCAGAAAAAGTGTCCTTTTGCAAGACACAAATATTTCCATATTGCATCTCTCTCTCTCTTCAAGGTTGATTCCGTCTGGAGTGAGTCTTGAGAGCAATTAATATCAGTTGTAAGAACTTTACATTAACCGAGAGTAAATAAATAAGTACAAAAATAAATTCTGAGATATTCACAGTTTTTCCAGTTAACACTTACTGGGATTCATTCCTCAGTTCCATATCTTGAACTTTCATGAGTGTTTCAAAGTTAGCTTTTCGTTCTAATTCCTGTACTCTAAGCTCCGCCTCCATCTCAATTCTGTTCTGAATGTCTTCAAATTCTCGTTGTTTCTGCAGCCTAGCTTTCTGAAAAATATAAACTCACCTAAACATTCTGCATCACAGCTAATTGCAATTAGTGTTAAACTGTTATAAAATATGCCCGTCATGTTTGTGGTAAATCAGACTGCATGGAAGTAAAGGCTGATCATGATCTACACTAGTTGTAAAGGCATTTAATCATGTCAACAGCTAGCAAAATTGTGTTAATCATTCAAGTACAAGCTTGGGCAGTAGTAATTTTGTATCTCAATATAGGACCATAATGACTGATTAAAAACTATCATACCCTTAACAAAACGCCTTTCTCTTCTTAACATAATATGTATGTGTACAAGCATATGTGTATGTTTTATGCAATAAATGTGTTTGTATCATGTAAAGATACGTTTAGGCCCTTGAATGGCAAAATGTGTTTATAATCAAAACAAAAAGCAACTAGGTACAATTTTTCTGCAAACCTAAACAAAATTATATACCCAGGTCAAGTGATACTGTAACCGAATAAATATTTGCCCATACAGATTTTCATGTTTTTCAGAGGTCCGACATATTTGGTCATTCTCAGCTGTGATCATTTGAAGATTGAGGCTTCTATGATTAAAAGTGTGGATAAACTTTCAATGGGGTTAGCATTAACAGTTATTTAAAAGTAGGTGAAATAAAGCCATTCTTCTTTACATTTTTTGAATGCCCTTTTCCTCCTTTTCAATCAGTACTTTTTTAGTTTCAGCACTTTCATTTTGACACCCATCAATGATGTATACATAGTACATGCAACCTTGAGTTTGTAGCTTGTCTTTCAGTTATAGAAATTTTCACATACTTAGATAATGTTTTTATAATTTACAATTTCATTTTGCAATGTTTTATGAGAATTTTTCAAATATTCCCTTTAAAACATGTTCTTTGCACTATTATTAATGAATTTTGGTCATTTACAACATTATGTCACCCTAGTGCAAAAACTCAATAAGCCCAATTGTTCAAAAACCGAATAAGTGCAATTGTTCAAAAACCAAATAATTGAACATTGTTCACAATAATTGCACTTATTGAGACTCTGCACTAGAGTGACGAAATTAACAGTAGATTTTACGGACAAACCATTAAAGCTGCTCGCTCTCAGTTACCATGGAAAAAAAATGACATTCTTATTCATAAATATAAAACTAAAGGCTAGAATAAAAAAATAAGCTAAAATCTAGGTAGGAATTTGCAGAAATCAATTGAAAAGGTCGGTTACACGGCACCGCTACACTAAATGTTTATATTGAAATTTCAAGTGTTTGCAACGCTTTTGAATTTGGTAGCGTATATTTCAAATTTTAGAGATAAATGTGATGGAGCCTTTTTATATCACCATATGTTCTAAAATACGTTATTTGCATACAGTTGGAAGAACTTTATTTCTTTACCAAAATCTTAAAAGAGACCAATGACACAAACCCTAGCTTTCTTTCCCAGTTCTTCCTCATATTTACATATAGCCAGTCTGGACATTCCGAATTCTGGAGATGTCACGCTGTGTACTTTCCTTACATCAACTTGGAGCCTGAAACATGTGAACAATACTTAGTCTGTAAATTAACCAACTGTCTTTTACTCATTTCCATGTATTTATACATCTAAAATATGAAGAAGAACAATAGCTGACATCTTCACATTTGCTGTCAAACTAAATATAGAACAGAATGGTATACTTTAATTGAAGAGACGGCATGATTTTTCTGCAGCAAGAGTTTTATGATGGATACACAAATTGTATGGATACAAAACAGACTACAATGTGTTAAAATACACAAATTCATCTACAGCCATGCTGACTTTTCCAAGTCTAAACAATGGGTGTTGCACACCATGCTTTGTTAAAGAAAAAGATTCCACTAACCTAAAATAAACTTTTAAAACAAAATAGTGTTTCAATACGAATGTAAATTATGTCATTCTGCCAACTATGTTTAGTTACCTATGCCCATGTATTAAATTACAAAAAATTTTATTTTTGTTTCAAATAATCAAACAAATTTACCTAGAATCAGATGAACTTGACCTGCTCCAAACTGGTAATCTTATTTCTCCCTCATCAGCTGCTATCTTCTCTCTCTCCTGTACCTTTTCAACATTTTCCTTCCCTCTATCTATATTCTGGCTTCTAAGATTTTGGGAGAATTTTGGGGAAACTTGAAGAGATGGTGGAGATGAACATTCTTTTAAGAAAGACTGAAAAAAAGGAAGGATTTATCATATCCACCTGTTTTGTGGTTTTTCGTGTCTTGGGCCAAAAAAATATGTGTGTTTCGGGCAACCCAACAGTGAGTATACCTAGCGAAACCCCTTGACCCTAGTCCCCCCCCCAAAAAAAAAAAATTGAAAAAATAACAACAACAGTGTATCTATTTGAAAGATACATCTTGTTACACAAATCTACTTATCCAGCAATAGCTACAACAATGTATATAAGGGGTCAATTGTGTTAAAACATATAGGAATAAAATAGTTTCCACTGGCCCTTATTATTTTTTTGCTACGATTATATACAGATATATGCCAGGGGGAGGGGTGCAGCAGGCAGCTCCCCCCTGCTGGCTGTTTGCCAATGATTCCTTAATACCATAAAAACTGGTGACTCAGGGGTAGTAGTATTTAGCAGGCTGAACATATCTACCGATCGGGTTAAATACCCTGAATTAGCTAAAATTGATTGGTCAGGCTAAAACTTAAACAATAGGAAAGTACAATTTTTTGAATAACTTTTTGCTAGGAAATAGCGCAAGTTAATTTTTTCAGTGTATGTTTATATTATTGTTAGCAATATGAATAAGTAAATTTCATGTCAATATCTTGTTGGTGAAATTTTGTTTTTTTTAAAAACTGAATTTAAACCAGAAAGTTACTGTTTTTATCAGGTGTGTACAGATGAGATAAATATTCTGTGAAGAAATGAATTAGTGCTTTGTCTTTAAAAAAAAGTAATTAAAAAAATTGTACTTTTCTATAGTTTAAGTTTTAGCCCAATCAGGCTATTTTAGCTCATTGGGGGTACCGGTATTTACCCTGGACAGGATATGCTCAGCCTGTTTAGACCTTTTACAATACAGTGATAAAATTTTGAATATTCCAGCTCAAACTTTTAAGAAGTGTTCAACAGGGTGAAAACATTGCCCGTTTGGGCTTAGAAGCCCAATCATGCTTTAAATGTCAAATGGGCTTAAATTTATGAAAAGAAACTAAGAATTTTAAAAATATTTCAAGAAATATTTAATGAATTGCTTTGTTTGAAGTTATACATTTCCTTTCAGAGTCCCTTGTAATAAATACCTACTTTTTATCGAAATAAAACCAACAGGTTTTTCTTTTTTATCAAGAGGCTTTGGTTATTTTACATTTTACATAGGAATTTACACTTTTGAAAATAAAAGATATCGCAGATTTAAATAATTTATGATTCCAAAACTGTTCAGGATAAAATAATGTCGGAAACTGGTACTGTACATCAACTTATTAACATTAATTAGGCTATCCTTTCAGAGCCCCAATTTTGGTACACATGCGCAAAAGATACTCTACTTCTACCACATACAGTACAGGCCCTGAGGATTATGCAAAAAACGCAGAGTGACAATTTTTTCATTTTACACTTCGCAGGAGTAATTCGCAGACAAATAGCGTGACTTCGAGTGAGTTTAGAGTGCTTAAAGTGACTTCGAGTACGGAGAAATATCGCGTCACTTCGCGTGAGAAAATAATCGCTGCACTTTGCGTGGTTTTACAGGTAAATGAACGGGTTTACGGGACATAAAAATCTACTAGATGTGCGGTAGAAATGTATCCATACATGAATTGTTTTTGTGTTGTATGCATATCAAATTCAAAAATATTTGCCGACCAACGTACATTTGTATAGCGTGTTTAATATATTGTATCACCAACAGGGTTGGGGTCAATTACTTCCAAATCTAATGCATTGAATTAGCATTACTTGCTCAAATTTCATCATTAAATTAGCATTAGCATTATTTGGGAAAGTAATGCATTAGCATTAGCATTGACTCGAGCAATTTGAAACTTAAATACAGAGCTAATTTTCTTGGGAGGTCATATTTTTTTTTCTATTTTTTGATCATTGAACTTCATGATTATGAAATAAAATCTGTTATGCCACGACATAACCTTCTTGTACCAGGCTTTTGAAGTTTGGCAATAAATCCATTCTCTCTAGCTGCAAAGTCATTTCTGTCTGCTAGAAAGACAGAAGTTGCAGTTCTTCCTCTTATCTAAAGGTATTTGCAGAGGTAGTCTGCTAGTTATGGATAAAGTAAAGAAAAACTGAAATTTTGAATAATAACCCGATGAAGACATTTTCAGAAATTGCCATTATTTTGTTATTCTCAACTTGCAAGGGAGTTAAGTTTTCAGCAAAGGGAAGTGATTTTATTAACAAACTGTTTCAAAGATAACTAACTGAAGTCATTTTTTTTTAAATCGGGAAGTTACACCCTTCACTGTAGACAGGTGAACAGACTATAAATCTATAACTGGTCAAATGATCTTAAATTACAAATAATTACGTGATCTATTGGCAGTTTACTATACTGGTCATTTACTGTTAAAAGTTCATATTGAGCAAATCCTGACAACAAAATACATCTTAACAACTTGCTTTAGGCAAAATTGTTTTAACACCCTAAATACCATATGTTTAAATAGCTGCGAGTCATATAATTATGCATTTTAATAAATTCATTTAAATTTAAAGGGCATTTACTTTAAAAAAGTCTATCTTTTAAAAAGACAAAACATTTTGAAATGGGAATTAATATAATTAGACATAACATGATAGCTCAGGTCAAATCAATATGATCAAATACACACTTCAGATACACAGCTTTCCTTTCATTTTCTCACTGTACAATTTGTGTTTATATATCAACCTGTGACAGCAGCTAATGCAGAACTAATGCTAATACATTAGCAAATTTTAGAAATCCAAATGCATTGAAGTAGCATTAGATCTAATGCAAAAATGTCTGCATTAGTCATTAGTTGCTTTAGTTGAAGAAAAGCTAATGCATTTGCAATGCATTAATTAGCATTAGTTTTTGCATTACCCAACCCTGATCGCCAACATTAAAACTTACTCATAACATTATCTATTCCAAACGATTTTTTTCATAATCCAAAATTATCAGACTATTGTCTAGAGCTACTTTAACATCTTAAACTGTCAAATATCTCTATCTTTTTGATGCCACGTTCTTCACTAAGATCAGACAAACTCACAGGACGTACAATGTAGAGTCAGTCATTGTTCTCTGATCTTGTGACACCTGCGGCTTTATCTGTATGGTTAAAAGAGGTTGCAGTAAAAACAATTTATTCGGCAAAAGTTATTCATTAAAATATATAGAGATTAAATTGTTACTGGAAAAACGTTGGCTTTGATAGTTCCTGAAACATTAAATGACAAAAATAACAAGACACACTGGAACACCGCGATTTACTTACAAACAGAATGTCAGTGGTGTCACACAGCTTTGGATTTTTAAATTGACTGGCCTAGTATTAGTTTCGTCATTCTTTGCGACAGGCCATATTTTTCACACCTATTGCGAGTGACAAATGCTAAGGCATCAATTACAGCAGATTTTTAATGGAAATAAATATATATTAAATCAACACAGGTGATAAATATTTTAGGTTCTGATAAAAATAACTCAATACTTTCTGAAACAATAAAATAAAACAAAAACAACGCTGTGATAGTATACAGTAGTGGCGTACGTCGGCGGCGATGTCTGATTAAATCTTTGTGATTCAATGGATTTAATTTCAACAGGCCGCTTTTACATGTGTATTTTACCAAATAATTAAGTAATAAATATTTTCACTTGAAGTCACTCCAAAATACTCGGAGAAATGCGAATTTTTCACTCCAAACTACCCCAAAGTGACGCCACTAAATGGAATCATTTTCGTTTTTTCTCTGAGTTACGCCGCTTACACGAAGTCACATTATTTCCACTCACTCCGCGTTTTTTGCACAATCCTCCAGGCCTGTACTGTAATGACCACTATCAACAAATTGATTATACTGCCATGTTTGGGGTATAGATATTAGCATATATATTAGGACATTATATATGTTGGGGTATGCGCAAAGTGAAAGTAAAATGCTAAAATTTTGGCGCAAAAAAGTGGCCGATTAAAGTTGGGTGATGTTTACATCTAACATAATGTAATGTTGCAAGGAACATTATTCTAGGACTTCATAAATTATCTATAAAATACAAATGATTAATAAAAAATTAGCCTGATCAAGCAATAAAAGCCAACTTCCAGTTCAACTGTTCATTGTTCTTTACCTTTATTTTCGGACCATTGGATTCTCTCTCGTAGGAAAGTCTGCCTTTCCCACTATTTTTTAGCTTTTCTGTAATTTCTAAGGCCAACATGTTCTTCCGTGGCAAAGATATCCCATTAAATGTCTATTTTCATATTTTTTTCTCTGAAAAAAGTTTGTAACGAAAATGAACGAAAAATCCGATACAGCGTTTTTACTCTATCTCGGACGGAGTATTTTACCGAAATCACGGAAAAATAACAAAACACGGACTATTTTCGGCGAAACGACAATGTTTATCAAATCCCAGTAATTCTTTTAATAGTTTAGAATCTGTTTAAACTGTTTGAGGCCCTGTTGTGTTGAAATAACACAATAAACCAATGGTTTCTCTGGCCTATTTTGATGGTGTTTTCCCTATTCTATAATAATCGTTGATAATCCATGAATTAATTCACACTTCATCATGTACTGTCATTGTTCACATGTACATTGAACTGTTAAAATCCCATCTGGCACTACACTGTACACATGTGAATTCTGAATAAACACTTCAGTCCTATTCACCACTTAATTAAAAACTGAGTAAAACTAAGAAATATGTATACTATGTTATCAGTTGTAACAGTTTGGTAGAAACTTGTTAAAGGCCCCCCAATTTTTGTTTAGTCTTGCTTTAAAAGCATTTATGGTGGGTGCTTTGACTACATGTTCAGGGAGCTTATTCCAAGGATCCACCACTCTGTGACTGAAGGTGCCTTTCTTCAGTGTTGTTTTAGCCCTGCATTTGAAAATCTTTAGTGAATTACCTCTAGTTCTAGAGTTTGAAAATTTAAATAGTTTATTTTTATCTATCTTGTCTATATTATTGATAATTTTGTATACCTGTACCATATCTGCTCTTTCTCTATGATACTCAAGAGAAGGTAACCCCAAGAATTTTAACCTATCATGATAAGGGAGACTTCTCAAATTCCCCACAATTCTAGTTGCTCTACGTTGCACATTTTCAATAGCCCTTATGTCTTTTTCTAGTTTAGGTGACCAAATTACTGAACCATACTCTAGATGGGGTCTTACTAGGGCTTTATACAGTTGAAGGAACATGTCCTTGTCCATGTATGTAAATGTTTTACAGATTAAACCTAGGTTCCTATTAGCTATCCTGATTTTTGATTGAGTATGCTCACTAAACTTTAAATTGCTATCAAATATGATTCCTAGATCTTTTTCGGATGTAACCTGCTGTATTTCATGAATACTACCAGAATTGTCAGTCATGTAGTAAATGTCCGGCTCCGTCTTTTGACCTAAATGCATATGTTTACACTTTTTTGTGTTGAATGTCATTTTCCAACATTTTGACCAATCACTGGCTTTATTAACATTATGTTGTAACCTGTTCTCACTGCTACAGTCCACTATTTTGGTGTAAATTTTAGTGTCGTCAGCGAATAATTTTGTTTTACTATCCAAGCATTCAGGTAGATCATTAATAAAAATCAGAAATAGGACAGGGCCTAGTACACTACCTTGGGGTACACCGCTTGTGACTTGTTTCCACTCACTTTGGTGGCCATTTACTACTACTCTTTGTAGTCGGTTACTCAAAAAACTTTTTAACCAGTTGTAAATATCCCCTCGGATACCATAACCCCAAATTTTTTTCAATAACCTGGCATGTGGTACCTTGTCAAATGCAGCGCGAAAGTCTAAGTAGATAACATCTACATCCTGACCATTGTCGATTGCCTCTGACCATTCTTCTATGATTTCTAATAACTGTGTGATGGAATCGGGATACAAGATACAAATTTTAATTTTGAGTCGACATGACATGATAACATTAGTATCTAAAGCTATTGTGTCTATCTTAAAGTTCATATAGTTCTAGGCCTACTGTATAATTAGAGCACATTAAACCGGTGTAACAGAAAACAATAAAAGCGAAAGAAAAACTAGATCTATTTGGTTAAACGTTTAATAATTGTACATAATACCACGGACCTATATACACATGTGTATATAGGTCCGTGATAATACTCATCAGGAGCAACATCTTACGTGGTGATAATAGGAAATGATTGAAAGAAGTGTATATTGCAAGTGCACTTTAGACCAATGAAAAGGACAACTATTTGTAGCAACATGCATATGTTTTTTAGAAATCTGGGATTTATTTACTTTGCATGACTCATTTTGGGCCAGCATTGTATCAAAAATATTTTGAACAAATAAACAAATTTTATCATAAAGTTTCTCTACTTCTATGATTATTTTAGGTCTTGAAGGATTCAAGAAATTAAGTCCTAAAATGTTTTACGGGGTCTCTGAAACTGCACAATGTTTATTATTCTCAAAATAGTACAGATACACAAAACAAAAGTCTTTCAACACACACCCTTAAATGTGTGCATATGGCTGTTAGGTAGTATATTTTTGAAGAACAAATTACGTGCATTGCGACTGATTCATTACCAGGCAATAAAATACAAAACAAAATTGAGGTCCGTTCTTTCAGCCTTATAAAGCAAGTGAAAAAAAAAAAAAAAAAAAAAATATCAAACAGGGAATGCCACGTACCAAAAACGCAGCCTCCCCAAAACGAGCCCCACAGCACCCAGAAGTGCACACCACCCACACACACACACACACACAATCATGTACACACACACACATACACTACCAACACACACTAGCATACAAAGCAAACACACGAGGACAAAACGAACAATTAAAGGAAAGTTTGTTATGATTGTGCATATAATTATAATTGTCAAAGGGTTTCTAAAGTAAATCAATTGAAACTCAGGGATATCAGGTCTATACAGTAATGAGTATTTCCAGAAAGTTTGATTAAAATTGCATTACAAAGGAGATAGTTTAGTTTATATATTCATTTAAGCTCGATTGTGACGAAACTTGTAGCTTGTCGAGTCACTCTCGAACCCGCTTCCTTGAAAAACCAGTGTATAAAAAGGTGTGTGTGTGGGGGGGTAATAAATAGGCAACATAGAGTTATGGTTCTTGAGCACTGCACTTCCATTGAATGTCCTCTCTCGCAGTATGAAATTTGAACAAGTTCCCGTCAATATTTTTAAAGGTCCAATACTAAAGAAAGCGAAAATTCAAATACTTAAAAAAAAACACAGAAATAAGTTATTTTTAATAAAAAATGAAAGCTGGTACGTAGAAATTCTAAATAAGCCACAGTACATGTACAATTATTTTTCTATGCATTATGAAGAAAGTTAAAAAGACCTGGGTGGTCATTTTGTCAAATCACTGAGATTTCAACATGATACACATACTTTTCTTCGTGTTCCAAACACTTTCTGTAAATTTTAACCTGACAGTCTTCATTATTTAGTGTCTTGCATAAAGTAATGTACTTGCCATTGAAATAACAGTCACTTAATTTTCGCTTAGTAGTGGACCTTTAAGAGTTATTTTCTTGGCAGGCAATTGTAACAAAGGAGGAAATTAACAGGCAATGTAGAGTTATGATTCTCGTACATTGCACTTTCCCTCTATCACTGTATGAAAACAAAAAAACAAAAATAATATCAAACAGGGAATGCCACGTACCAAAAACGCAGCCTCCCCAAAACGAACCCCACAGCACCCAGAAGTGCACCAGTTTTAAATAATTCCCTTTACCATATCTTTGGGGGTATGCCCCACACAAAGAAATGGGGAAAACGTACGGAAAAACGAGTTGCCAGAAGTTCCGTCGGGAACACATATAGCGCATATAAACTTGTAATGAAACAAATATGAACGTTTTTAGTAAATCTACTACATGGATACTTTAAAATTATGCGATATCACTTTCTGATAAAACGTCACCCTTCGGGTAACTAAACACGACTTTTCCCAAATAAATTGTTAGAGAAGGTCGCACAAAAAAAATGTAAGAATCACAGAAACATGGAAATGACATTTATTTAAGTTACAAAAATTCAAGTATTATTTTCATAATCTACAATTTGCAACAATCATTTTGACAGCAAATATTTTATACCGCATTTTAGAATTCAACATTCATCGTGTATGCAATATTATGCAACATAAAAATGCAGAAAAATAAGTAATAATTCATTATAACATAATGAAAGCACTAGTAGTTAGATACTGGTAGACAATAATTTGAATATGCCTACCCGGTATTGTCGCCAAGACTATATATAGATAGAAAAAATTTGGAGCGGTGGCACGTTCGCCTCATGATTGAAGGGCCCCGGGTTCAATCCCAATCCCTACCATATCCATGTCGGCAGTGTCCTTAGGCAATACACAAATATTTCCACATTGCTTCTCTCACTCTCTCTCTCTCTCTCTCTCTCTCTCTCTCTCTCTCTCTCTCTCTCTCTCTCTCTCTCTCTCTCTCTCTCTCTCTCTCTTAGAGGTTGATTCCATATGGAATGAGTCTCGAGAGGGATTAATCTAAGTTGTAAGAACTTGTTTCGTAATCGAGAATAAGTGAATTAGTATTTAATTAGATATACTACGGAAAAAGAAAATCAAAGCACTAGTAGTTTTTAAAACATTCATCGACATTGCTGTAGAAAATGTACAGGAAGGAATTCCGTTTTTACCCAAGGGGCAGTCAAAATTTAGAATCTCTTGTCTGACAATGTTGGAATCACTTTTGACAGGGTCCGAATATTACAGAGTTATGAAACTTTAATATATATGGTGATTTTGCTCAGTGATGTCGCGCTATCGATTTTTTTCCGAGCCGATTAACCTTATTTATGACCGCGACCGTATATCGAACGGAAAACGTGTTTACGAGCAAAACATTGCACCCTACTGATACAAATTAGTTTTTTGTTCGATTTTGATACGATTTTCACATAAATTTCGGCAATAAAATTTTGCTTCTGGTAATGTAAATATCACAGACCACTATATGAAACAAGTCAAACGTGAAATGGCTTGATAAAAGCGAAATTTTATTATATTGAAAAAAAAAAAACATCATGTGTGAACAAAATATACGGTAGTGGCTTTGTTTCTGGAAAATTTCTTCTATTCGTTTCCATAATATTTGCCAGATTTAAAGTGAATACAATAAATTACTTTTTTAATATACTGAAAAAGTCGTGTCGTCTCTGTTAAATTTCTTTACTTCTCTCCGATGTTTTACCCCCGACATTCCGAAGAATGTGAAAATCTGTCAGATGTATTTTGATTTAATTTAATTTTTTGAAATGGGAAATCTTTTTTCAGTTGCCTTCATTTTTTAAGGGAGTCACTGCTGAAAATCAAAATAACAAGAAATTTTATTGACCCTGTTTTCTTTATAGAGACTAACATATTGCTAGTTAATTTCTGGAAAATAAAACAATGACTTAACTTTTTCGTAATATTAATATTTAGTAATACACTATTAAATCAAGGTGCTACATGCAGACTAAGCTAAAATTTTGGTATTGTAAACGTTTATCTTGTGTGTTTTTCAGAATAGGCAATTTTAAATCTTTCTTATTCTATATGTCATAATTTAGGATGAAAAAATATAGACGGTGGTATTTTTATCACCATCCGAATAAATATTACGCCCTTTATCGTTACCCCACCAACTTTCATTGTTTCAATATTTGATAAATTAATATTTTCATGATAAAGGAATAACAAGGTTTTTAAGATATGTTGCCTACAGTTTAATTAAAACATTTGTTTTAGAATGCAAAAAAAAAAATTACACTAAGATATTCCTACTGTGCCTCAGTTTACTACTGCATAATTTTTTTCCCCAGCTAAATCATAATATCTGAAATATAACAAATGCAAATTTCCGGAAGTGCAAAAATTCAAAACCTCACCAGTGACCCCCTTTACTTTATGTTCTAGTGTTTTATAATCAAAACAATATTGCTCTTGGACCTCTAAAACATTAATTGTGCTTAAAACAAACCCGTTATTAATATACAATTTTCTTGCATATCGGATCGACATTTCCGGTGATTTTACACATGCCTGTTTGTGTTAGTGTGGTACTGTCCGGTTAGGATAATTTGACAATGACGCAACAAAAGAGTCTATTTTTATCGGGTAAACATGTTATCTTATTTCAAGGGAGAGCACTAGGTGTAATTAATGTAAATATATATTATATTGTACATGATATACTGTCGCTGTCACTATAGTGCAGTAGGTAACGACTCCGGTTCCTGCTTTGGTTGTCTGGAACAGGAGTACATTTAGATTTTAACTCTCGTTTTTTCAGTACGATAGTTTTAATATATTTCTTTTTTGTTTTGTTTCATTGATATGTTTACTTCTATACTATATTAATTCATGTTTTTTCTGATTGTACTTGGAACAAATGAAACAATCAAATGAAGATCAAAGTTGCCTTCCTTTGACAATTCATCAAACAGCAACAGTTCAAAACTTCATTACTTGCTGTAGAATTGTCTTGGACAAATCATCGTAATTTTGGTAATACTAGTTCAATGTACATATTCAATTTTACGAGATGTCAGTAAGGACGAAATGCTCGTGCTTGAAATGGTTATAGAATCTTTCAAAGTTTTAGTCATTTTGCTTTCATTTACTGTTTTTTGTTTGTCTAAAAAAAATTTTAAAACATCATATATCTACACAATTAAAATTGTGCCTGAAGTAAAGCTAAAATAATTGAAAGGAAAAAAAAATAAGATTCGATGAGGATAGAACCAGTCCTTAAATTCTTTATTTGTAGACATCAGTGACCCTACCCACTGGAACGCACCTCATGTATTAAAGCCTATAACCCTTTCCTATATACATGCTCTACCTGTTTACGCAATGATTGTAAACTTTCGTGTACACATATATCTGTTACGTCACTGTCACATTATCCAAACTAAGCTATAACAGTAGTCTCAAAAGATCAAAAGGTAAACAGAGCAATTATTTAATTAGTTACTGCCACGTTTCCAAACTGTGATTTTTGAAGAAGAAAATAAAGCATATCCAGTTTTTCTTTCATTTTTTCAACGACCATTGCTTGTGTTATGCACAAAAGTTCATGTTACCAGAGATATAAATAAATCTATATGTCTCTAGTGTTACAATACGGACCCTGCTTACGACTGAATTTCATAACGTGTGTTTACATTAGTTATTAAGTGAAAACATATGCCAAAAAGACCAAATTACTGTTTGTATGAGCAACTCCATATTTGGTTTCCAAGACCCATATCAGGCCCTTCAGAACTTTGATTTTATTCTCCATTTTTAGGAACGGAGCTTTACGGGAAATGCCGAGTTAATAAGGTCATCTGATTAATAATATCCCTCCGCCTTCGGGGAAACAATATTCTTTTCGTCAAAAGATTGCAAGTTTACATTTAAAGAAGCGATATTCCAAAATTTGCAGGTGAAATAGCTTAATTTTGCATATGTAAATTGTTCTTTGTCAATTTTAGTCGCATAATGTATATCGAACTCTTTTGTTTAGCGTATTTACGGTATTATACCGATCTGTTCTTCGGTACTTTGGAAAAATAAAACACAAAAATAGAAATTTCTTTTGTGTATTCCGAGGCGATGGTACGTATTTTGTTGAAATTTCTTGTTTATAACAGCAATTGCAAACTTATGCAATTTTCGTCTCGAGAAATTTTAGATTAGTATTAATATTCTATTGCACAATTATACGCTCGAACAGCCAGAACAACCACTTGCACAAAATGAAAAGCTCAGAGCTCTGTGTGTCTTCATATGTTCATCAGCTATGAGTAAAGCTTTGAAGCAGCTAAAATGAGAACTAATCTTTCAAGCATAACAGTACAGGGGGGCATATAAGTTATTGCACATACAGGTGGCAAACTGTGCAACCTTGACTGGGACTTGAACCTGGGACATTCTCCAAGAATGAATAACAGCCGAAGGGAAAATGTTAGCCTTTGACCATGACTTGGACCATCCGCTTACTGTGCCAACATTCTACCATTGAGCTACTCCGGCTGTGTAAAACGAGAACACTGCACATTCTTGAAGAACTTTTAAAGTCCACCAGCTATCTTGTTTCTTTAATGAGGGTTAGTCATGGTGAATGTTTTTGTATCACAATTCACATGTAAGCCAGCGCCATACATGCTGTTCTCCCTATTTTTGCTGGGTTCAGTATTTTGTACAGTTAATTAGGTGACGAAACTGATATGTTGACACAAGTTTCTATTTATTGTCACTATCATCTTACATGTATGTCTTAGGTAAATTGCATGGAGGGTAGTTAGCGGCGATTCGTAAACTTTTCGAACGGTGATGATTAGCTGATAATCAACTAGATATCTAACAAGTCAGTACGCTCCAAATATGCTGCTAATTAAAATTTAACAAAATTTAAAGATTTGATGTTTTCGTAACAGCCCCAAAACAAATTTATGCATCGATTGTCAGGTGTCCATCTATGTTGTGATAAATTATCGGAAACCTTTTGCGTTCTGATTGGACGAGAGTGCATAACAGCACGGACCTATATACACATGCGATGCCTTCAAAACAATGTATTGCAGATCATGATGATTTGGTGACATGCATTTCCTCAAAGTTTTATGCAATACTTAAAACTCTTCTTTTCTTCTTTAAAGTAAAATTATGTTGGCATCCTGAACACTCCACCAGGCCCACAGTATACAACTGTCCCTAGCTTTTATGTGGGGATCAGTTGTTTTTTTTACAAACTTTAACATGAGAAACATTTTGATTCAAACTTTACAAATTTGTTCATTGCTCTTTTTAAACATGTCAGACCAATTAATAAGTTTATGGCTTTATAGGAATAATGCTGGTCTGACTAAACAACACTTGTCCAGCCAAATGTTTGTCAGTAACCTGTGGCAGGAATTCAATGAAAATGCACAGGAGCGATTAGTTCCTAGTGTTGTTGAGCATAATTGTCGGCATGTAATGCCAGGAAAATGTTTTATATTGAGTTATGGCCCACTGAAGTTTTCATGCAGTCATATAGTTTCACAGATATCAATCTGGCTGAAAATCAACGAAACTTCTTAGCAAATGTGCTTATCATCAATAATTTATGCTCAGATATTTTTGGGGGGCTGGAATTATAGAATGAACCAGGATTTGTTATATTAACGGATTGTGAAACGGTGCGAAAAAGGTCGAATTCTCTGCCGTAACGAGATTTTGCGAGATTTCATCATCACAACGACGCCATTTTAAGTAAGCGAATACAGAAAATCATCGATAATATCTTCTTCAATCTCTAAAATATTATCAATCTATCAACGTTGAATTTCTACATAACAAATTGGTAAGTTATGATTAATCCACTGACAAGTTATTTGTGAGAAGTCATATCGATTTTTTTGCAATATATACCCTTTCAAGTGCAGATCATCTGTAAGAATGTTTGACGAGAAAGATGAGAAAATGGCGGAGCTGCGGCTAACATAGCCCAACTTTGTAGCGACTTTCTGTCGTTCTTTTGTGTTTGCGTGAATAATATGGATTTGGTTGTATTGAGAAAGGGTTTGTTAAGTGTTCGCAGTAATTTCTTTTGTTAAAAAGCGGGTAAGTGATGAAGGAGAAGTTCGTAAATTTGGGCCAATTTTAACTTTTGCGCTGAAAAATGGCGGCAAAATGGCGAAATTTGCAAAACCAGGTTCTACATAGTAACGAATTTTTGCACCGATGTGGTTATTGAGTCCCAATGTTGAATTAAAATATATTCATGAATCATTGATACACATATTAAACTATTTGCAAACCCGTTACAATGGCTAAAAATTGTTTAAAACACATTTGAAAACGAGCGTCATTCGGCTGTAAATAAGATTGGTAGCCATACTTGTTATGCTGTGCGTTACTTATAGCCCTAAGAATATAATATAAGAAAATAATATATCTTTTTACATGAAAATGATCATTTTAAGCATGTTAAATGACTGATCTCTATAAAAAAAATCAGTTTCATAAGTATTCACTTGATATCACGGTTAAAAATGTGCGTAGATGTGTAAAATTAGATTCCATGTTGTGTTGAGCAATTGCGATTTGTTGCAATTATTTCGGGTTTTTTTCTGCAAACATACCAATTAATTTGTTTCCGATCAAAAGACAACACAACTATTAGTAAACGATGTCGATAATTATTTTGATGACTTTTTACAAAATTAATATCATTAAAATGACACAAACATGTCGTGAAGAACTTTCGCACCTTTCACGTTGTTTTTTTTTTGTTGATTGCCTTTTTGCCGATAAAAGGAAAATTAAATGATTTATAATATATAACAAAGTGATTTCGGTTTTGTAAAAACATAATTTGTTGATAAGTTAATTTGATCTGATCTTTTACTAGAAAGTATAATACGACAGTAATACCATCGCGCCTTTTACACTCTTCTTTTGTTATTTGTTTTTGCTTATTCGCATTTTGTTTTTACACATTTGCAAGATCAATACATAATCTTCCATACTTTTAAATTTTCACTTTTTTCCTCTTTATCACGGACCCAAATACAAAGATAGATCCTTGCCTCTTTATTTTTAATACCAGTTACCAATTAATTAGAGAAAAGCGACCGTCGATAATCAAAGACAAGTAGTTTTATCTACGCTAACGGATCGAAAATTATCGGACAGCGCCGTCTTACCTACGGCGCAGAAAAATCAATAAATTCGTCTGCTCTATAGCGCGTTTCATATCCCTGTATATACGATCCCTGAATGAACATATATTCAAAATGTATATATAATATTTAGTTTCTATCGCCAATCAACCCGAACCATGGGTATACTTTAGTACTTTAAAATATCTTTAAATAATTCTAATCACCAGACATCTGTGGTAGAAATTTGACTCATAGGAACTTGCACTGGTACTTTTACTGTAAAAACATGTTCTTGAGTCTTGACATAACAAACTGTTTCTCTGTATCAACACTTACAACACAGTCAATGCACTCAAGATGCCTATGCCTGAACTGAAAACTGAATTTTCTTTTTTCTTGTATAAGTTGCTGGTAGTCGATGTCTGGCTCTTGAAAGACATCTTCAAAGACATTACTGTAAAGGATTATCATTTATATTATTCAGTGATTATTTTTTTCAATCATTGTGAAATTTCTTTTAGTTCATTATCACATTGACGAATTACAAATCAATCAGATGCTCTAAAATTGGACCGAAAGTGACTAAATACTGAACAAAAGTCAGGTGCACGAACATGAATATAAAGATTTGCTGATGATCGTAACAGACACATGTAAATACCGTACATGACTGATGTTTATTTATTAGACAGCAAAGAAGTTTTTTCCCAATAATTTGATCAATAAGAAGTGTAACTGAACATATATTTTGTGAAATTCATTTTTTTGTGAACTGTTTTCCATTTGTGAATGGGTTTGTTGACCGTTACTAGTTTATGTATGGGAAAAAATCGCTGTTATTCAATAGATATAGCTCCTGTATATATGCAGTTTTCCACTAAATATGACTTCAAAGCAGATTTTATCCTCTTTACTACTAGGTCATGTAACATTTTATTCCCCAAAATATTTTAAGGCAAATTGTAGCAACGTTGGGCGGTCAAAACCACTCCCGGCTTTAACCGCCTGTTTTAACTGGTTAAAGTTTAGATAATACCTAAGGAAAATTTAAGTGTATAATCGACATAACTTTTCAATCGACCATTATTGACCAGTTTTAACCAGCATTGACCGCCGGCCCGGTCAATACTCATTGAATATATATGTTTTATACCATTTTGATAAACAGGTAAATGTGCTACAAATGTATGAGATGTTTTAATGTACTTCAAATTTGTCATAAACTTTGAATTGTATACAAAGTAGTATTTGGAAGTGTTGTCACTTTTCACCCATCTTTTTCATTGATTAACTTGAACTTTTTATTTAGACATTTGCATCTTTTACCATAGTTGTCTGTAGTGTTGGACAATCGGAGAAAATTCATCATCGAATCGAACAGAACAATCAAAATCCATCATCAGTCGGAAAATAATCGAAATCTTATCTGTCCACAAATGGTTACAAGGTTACAAAAAAGATGACAAGCCTGACATGATTTTCGTAACTTGTAAAACAATTTTTATATAATCAAGTTTTGTCAAAATTTGCTTTTGAAATTAACACAGACAACTAGCATACCTGTGAACCCTACCGTTTCTTTCTTCCCGGTAGGGTTGACAGGTATGCTAGTTGTCTGTGTTAATTTCAAAAGCAAATTTTGATCAAGAAGTTTATGCAGAAGCAAATGTGTCTGAATTATGGAAATTAGTGCAAAGGGCACTGATGCCGGAGCTGGCATTGAATTATGGTTTATATTTTATATATGTAACAGACATTAATTTTAAGCAGAGGTGCAAGTAAGTTGAAAGACTTAAACCTGTTGTTAATGTATTCCGTTCCATGTGCATGCTTTTGAAAACAATTTAAATATAATATTATGCATGTAGTTAGCTAAAACTAGCTTTGACAAAACTTGATTATTTAAAAATTGTTTTACAAGTTAAGAAAATCATGTTGCCTAACAGTTAGATAAAAAAAACAATTTACCCTGGTGGTAAAATCCAGGGTAACTCTTAAGTATAAAATTTCTTTATAATTTCAAAGATGTACATAAACTTGCATTTAAAGTATTTCAATAGTTGGCCACTGACTTACATTTTAAGTCAGTTTAATTTGTTTCTTTTTTATTCCCAAAATTTTGTGACAACGGAAATAGCTGATTTTACAGCACTGTTTTCTTA
Organism: Saxidomus purpurata; assembly: GCA_022818135.1. Taxonomy (NCBI): domain Eukaryota; kingdom Metazoa; phylum Mollusca; class Bivalvia; order Venerida; family Veneridae; genus Saxidomus; species Saxidomus purpurata. The sequence goes on from JAFMSR010000007.1 coordinate 19,754,333, forward strand.
ACCTCAGGTTACAATATCTGTTTAACAGTTTAAAAGGTGTTTTTGTTTGATCAGTAAAACTGTCAATATTTCGTCTAATTATTGTTGCATAATTTGTGTAATATTCTAATTAAGATGATCTGGTGATAACTTTAAAGATGAATGTGATTGGGGAGATATGACAGGTGTGTTATCTTTGTTGACAGTATTTAAATAGATATAAGATATTAAATGTCTTATTTAGCCTTTATGACTTCATGTGCAACTATAAAGCCATATATATTCTTGATAAACCTACTAAGGTACAAATGTATGTACTGGAATTACAGTTTGGGCTGAAAGTCTCAGTACAAATTTTGAAGAGAGTTTATTCATTGGATTGAATTCTTTGTATTTATAAGGTAAGTGAAAATAGAAGTTATGAGTACATGTAGTTACCAGTACCTCTTTTGCAAAAAATTACAGATAATCAGGGTAAAACTTTTAATGTGATTTTTTCACAAAGAAGTGTTGATATCATGGTTAACACATGTAGGTCTTTTCTGTTGCAGAAATATAGTTTGCAATTAAAGTCAGGTAATGCAATATGCATGATTACCGGTTCAGATTTTCTATTGTAACTAGATCTAGTCTATATAATATTTTTAGCTACCGTTGGATAAACTCCAAAGCCACCTTTTTGGTATAACTAATATAATTTCATGACTGTTTAGCCTTAATACTTCCCTGCCCGACTTAAAGCTGCTCACTCTCAGTTACCGTTGAAAAAAAATATTTTTATAAAAATTGACATACAAATACATAAAATCAGACGAAAGGCTAGAATAAAAAAATAAGCAAAACTCTAGGTAGGAATTTGCAGAAATCGATAAAAATGCACCGCTACACTATATGTTTATATAGGAGCAACGCTTTATTATTTGGTAGTGTATTATTTGAAATCTACAGATATAGGCAACAAGAATTTAAACAGGAGCCTTTTTATATGTTCTAAAATATGCTATTTTCATACAGTTTGAGGAACTTTCTTTTTTTATCAAAGTCTGAGAGTGAGCAGCTTTAAGATACTGAGTCAACCAGAAATTGAGATGTTATTGGAAATAGCATATATTCTCCACTTGCAGGCATTACGGACTTCAGCGCAATTAGTGGCTTTCAACTTTCTTAAGTGGTCCTGTCTATAATTATGTAGTATGATTGGGTTAGGGTTGATTTATTCATCTCTTACCACTATATAGGTGGTTTGACTGGTTTCTATTGGCATCGTCATGTCAAAGCAAGGCTGACCAACAGGTCTTTAAAATCTCATTGAAACTATAGTTTGTGGAAAACTTCCAACGTTTGAAACTGATGTACAATTTCATAATTATTCTCCCTTCGGAGTTAACTTTTTGTGTATACATGTATGATGTACAACGTCATGTTAAACACAGTGAATTCCGAATGGTCTTGTGAGAGTAGAGGATGATTTGATATAAGTGCAATACATGCAGGCAGACACACGGATTTAAACCCACACAGATATACATGTAAGGCATAGACAGGGTACAAAGTCAATACACCCATAAAAATCAAATATGGTAATATAATTTAAATGTTTTTGTCATACTTTCTGCATGTAGAAAGGAAGTGGTCTGGGGGATAGGTAATAAGTACAACTTAGCATCTGATACAGGCCAGTATCTTTAGGTGGAAAGCCTTTCGGTATATATGAATTACTGTTCAAATATTAGTATAGACAGCTCTAGACACTTGTGTTAGCTTATTGTGGACAAAATATAGATTTGTGTTTGTAAACAGTTTTATCATCTTTGGCCTGACCTGCATACTTGAGAAGTGACAAAGTGGCCAAAAATAACTGGCAAAAGTGAATCAGTATGAAAGCCTATCTGTCAAGTTTAATAAGTTACAAAATATTATTATTTTAAAACTTTTTTATGGTGTATTATGGAATCGCCTGCTGCAGGAAGGCAGCATCAACAGAGCTGTGTCTAATTTTAAAATTCCTTACCAATAATCACTGAACTTGTGAATGTTAGTTGACTTAATGTGCCAGATCGCCTAACTACTCCGGAGTGATAGCTCTTTAATTGCTCAAATTAGACAAAGGTTTACAACAAATTTTCAATCAATCAATCTTCACTAAACTTGCTATGAATATTTGTTGACCTAATATCAAGTTCGAAACAAGCCAGATGGCCCTAGTCACTCTGGAGTTTCATGACTTTGTACTGCCCTTTAATTGCCAAAATTGGACAAACTCAGAGTGGTATTTTATGACAGTTAAGCACTCTTGTTCTATATTATTTGGATCATGTAACAAACAGAGTCGGTGAAATTGTCAACATGATTAGCAGACCATATAAAAGTTGCTATGTACTGAAAGAAGAAGAGACATTTGTTTGCAGCAGTCTGTGCAAAGTGATAATTAGATCTTTATACAGAACATGGTAGAAATGGTTCACGAGAGCCATTGATTTTTGTGAAGTCCTATCATTTTGTGCAATCTTGACAGTATAATCTTGCAATGGCTTGATGGGTTTATTTTGAGCAAACAGTTTTATCGTCTGGTAGTTGCTTTGTTTTAAAAGTAAATGTCTTGTAAACTCTTAAGTTTATAGCTTTATAAGTGTGTCAAGTTTTACAGATCGATTTTCATATTTATAAACTTTTATCATTAGCTCGACTATTTGAAGAATAAGGAGGCTATTGCATGCGCCCCGGCGTCGGCGTCGCGTCTGCGTTGGTTAAAGTTTTTAATAAAGTCAAATATCTTGAATACTATCAAAGGTTTTGACTTGAAACTCAATATATATCTTTACCATCAACATCTACACCTGAGGAAACAATCCCCATAACTCTGTTTTGATTTTTGACAGATTTATGCCCCTTTTTAACTTAGAATTTTTGGTTAAAGTTTTTTATAAATTCAAATATCTTGTATATTATCAAAGGTATTGACTTGAAACTCAAAATATATGTTTACCATCAACATCTACACCTGAGGAAACAATCCTCATAACTCTGTTTTGATTTTTGACAGATTTATGCCCAATTTTAACTTAGAATTTTTTGGTTAAAGTTTTTAATAAAGTCAATATCCTGAATACTATCAAAGGTATTGACTTGAAACTAAACTATATATGTTTACCATCAACATCTACACCTGAGGAAACAATCCCCATAACTCTGTTTTGATTTTTGACAGATTTATGCCCCTTTTTAACTTTTGATTTTTTTTTTTTGGACTTAAAATGTATGTTTACTGTCAACATCTTCACCAATGTTTTTGATTTTTGACATTTATGCCCCTTTTAACTTAGAATTTTGTCACAGTTTTTACCAGACTAACATGGAAATACTAAATGGCTTTCTTTTGAAATATCATAGAATAATTATGAGCATGCAGTGGTCATGCTTTTTTAATTCTATACATATCAATTTTGAAAAGTTACAAAGTTATTCATGATCAAATTTACAAGGTTATATATTTCTTTGAAATTATCCCCTCCTCCCTCCAGTTGGCTTACAGAATCCAGAGTAAGGCTTTGAATGTAATGTACATTTACAAAGGTCTTTGAACAAGTTTCATATCTTTGACCTTAATTCTTACAGACAATTACACAATACTCCTGTTCTTTGACAAAAAACCCATTTTACCGACAACCTTTCGAACAGTCGAGCGTGCTGTCATGTGACAGCTCTTGTTTTGATTAGCTGTTAGAGTACTGCATTACCTGTTATAGAAATGTAGCAGATAACACATTGTATACATTGTATCGGTATGTACAAAAGGGACACCTCTTTGCAAAGTCCACTAACATTAAAGCCAAATTTTGCAAAGATACGTCTTTATAGGATATCCACCAATTAACATACATGTAGTCATTAAGCATAGTCACCAAAGTATGGACCAGGCTGCTTGTACTTCTTCAAATTTATGTTTTGGGAAGAGAGGGCTTTGAGTACCATATGTTGGTAAATCTGTTTTATATACTCCTGTATTATGGTCTTGTGACATATATATATTTTGAAAGAGTACTTTAAGATGTTCTGTTGTATCTTAGTGCATTGATTCAAGATATTTGACTCAGCGCAGTATAATTATGTGATGCTGATTGATTTGAATTTGCAACCATTATCATGGTAACATACATGTATTAATATTTAAGTAACTTATTGATTTCTTTGTTTGAAATTTAAAAGTTTCGAAGCTAAGAAAAGGTGTGCTGAGTAAATAATGGTAAGTGAGACGTGACTCTCAAATTCTCTACAACATTTACCATTGTGTACTTTAAATTCTTGCAGTCATGGCTCACTGCACATTGGTGATCTATAAGAAGGCTGCACAGCTGTTAAAAGCAGTAAATTAGATCAATGTAGCAGGGTTTCAAATATAGTAAATGATCTAAGCTATACAGTATGGTTTATTTACATTTGTAATATAAATATAAAATATTGAATATTTCACTTACTCTACAGTGTCAGTGGTTTAAATATTTACAGGTGGTGAGTTGTTTTTTTCACATAATTATTTTAAATTGTTTGTTGCTCACTATAGGACAGTTGGAAAGGTTGAATTTAAGTAACTGAATGACTGGTTGTAACAAAAACTCATTTAAAACTGTTGCATGCCTGATAATTCTGGTTGTTGACCAGGTAATGTCTGTTTGTTGCTTTTATATTATGATAACCATATTTATATCATTTTTCAAGAAAGTATCTATTACAAAGTATAATATATTTGCATGTTTTTGCAAATTTTACTTAAGAATTGGATTGTCACAGCTAATTTTAGTACCTGCATTGAAGGTGCATTTCAGTTTAAAGAGATAAAAGGCGAGCCAATAAGATTTAAGTAGTATGACAAAGAAGATTTCCCGTATTATCTTATATGTAAACAGTAAAGTCACATGACACTGTATACATGTATATGTAAATGGGACTATTTTTCTCTTTATTTACATTTATGTAAAGCATTTTGACTGTTCAAATACCTTTTGATAGTTTATGATAGAAAATGAGAAATGTAGATGTAAGATTATACGTGTATTATTGAAAATAGCAGAGGAAACTGGTTCATTGTCATTATATATACAAATGCATGAAATAAAAACAAACTTGTGTGAATGACCTTTCCCACCTAAGGGCAAAAAGAGAGGTTAAAAAACTGTCACTGATAAAATAACTGCATTTGGTATACATTAATAATTGCCAGGTCAGATTTTATGGTCATATAGTAAACTAGTAAAAAAATAGTAAACTATCATGTTAACATGAAAGCAAAGTACTATAAATCTGCCAACATTTGAAGACTCTGTGAAACGGAGGTTCACAAAGTATAAGTTTTAAGTGTTTATTAAGTCAAATTTTAACAATTTTTTTTGCTTTTGTGCACAATCATTCAAATAAAAGAATACTCAGTCTTATAACAGTTTCTTGAGCACAATCTGTGCTCCCACAAAGTAATATGAAGTCAAGGCAAGTATGTATGTAAATACAAAGATATATCCTTTGGACACCGGCATATTTTTTTACACACTCGACAGACATGCATGCGTTTTTGTAAACACTGTACATCACGTTATGGCTACTTTCGGTTTACTGCGCGTGTTGTATACGTCAGCAAATAGATTGAGCTGTAACATGAAAGTAAAATTTCCATTGGCCCACCTAGAGAGGTCAGGCGCAGGGGTCACCCTGTCTGCTAACCTGCGCATGGACTTTTTTTTTTTTTTTTTTTGCTAACGAGAGGTCAATTTCAAGCGTTCTCATAAGATGTCAATATACCTAGGTTTGAGTATGACATGTCTGCTTTAAGTCTGTGAAAAATATTTGCCGCACTCAAGGTCCCACAGGGGCCTGTACTGCGAACGTTGGTAAAATGAAATTTTCAAAGCTGGTAAAATTGTGTCCAAGGTCATTTTCAAGGTCGTCTTAAAGTGTCAGCATTTGCCTCGGACGTCTGAGTTTTCAACATTCAGGAGCTGTCGGCATAGCCTTTAAATTCATACAGACAAAACGTGTTCCATACGGTCACTGTCACTTCTATGGAAGGCCAAACCTGTCTTAACCCGCGTATACGTTTTATTACGTTACAGGTGTTCAAAGGATATAAGCTCAAAAACATCTGGTTATTGTTATGGAACCCAACTTTGTAGAAAGATAAACTTGACTTCACTCATTTTGTGCTGAGCATGAGTTTGTGCACAGGGCCAGGTCTTTCTCGGGACAATATATGTATCATCTTGCAAACAAATTTGGCGGGGGATACCACTTTGTTGAATAGGCTTCTTTAATGCAGGTTCAGTTTTAAACAAGTTGGTTCGGCCTGTGTTTGGACCTACTTAATACACTTAGTACAAGCATTGAGTAAGATGCCCTTAGATGGGCCGCTATATTTGGAAGTAATTTAAAGTATTGTAAAAGATTTTCTATGTTGCCTAACAACAGATTTGTTGCTTTGAGGATATTGATTTTATACTGTAATACACGTTGCTGAGGAAACAGTGGGTTTCTCTGACATTTAACCAGTAAAAGAGATTGAAAATAATTCAATATGCGGTGTGTTGCCAAGACATTTTTAGACAGTTTAAACATTGTGAAATATATTACGGCTCAAGTTCTTTTTGTTGTGGATGCAAAGAGTTAATTAAAAAATGTCTAGGGTCGGGGAAAGTCAGAGACTTTGAGGCATTATGATCAACATAGAGAGGCCTGAGGGAATGCACAATATTGTTTGAGAGAAAAAAGTTAACAATTTAACCCATGTTAAGGACCACTTTAAAGTAAAGACCATCTTCCAAATATAGAGTACACTGTTCTCTTCCTTATTCATAGTGTGGCGACCTTTTGAAATCTCATTAAAAGTACCAACACTTGATGGACGTCCTATGATAAAGGCAACTGTAAAATATGATAATGACACTGTGTTAATCTGTTCTTTATGCCAAGTGATATATAAACACATACAAAAGACACATATATTTCAGCTGTGAGAAGACCTGAGGGTCTTTGTTAGGTGGGGGGGGGGGGGGGGGTAGCCTGAAATATGACTTTTAAGGTAGTTCTGTTATTGGTAGATAGAAACGGAATTGAATATACATACACTTAAAAGTTAAATTGCTACATAGCTGAAATGCTGTTGAAACATGCATAAATACCAGGAAATAAAGATTTATATTTATTTTTGCTTCTGTTTTGTTATTGTATCAGATAATCTTATCAAACAGGACCATAAAGAGTTCAATCTGCTGATTTTAGATTATAAAAATACATTTAATGGACATCAACCTCTTAAATACCATTTGAAAGTTTCACCTATTTAACAATATTTAAACATGGAACCATGGGTAACCGATAAACCCTGAAAACATGCAACTTTTTAAAACGAATTAAATCTATGATGGTGTATAGAACAGTTTGAGGTTCAGGTTATGTTCACAGCACATGTGTCTGTATTTAATACATCTGTAGGCAAAATTAAACAAAGATTTGTTTTATATTTTCAGGTGTAGGAGAGGACATTTTGGATTATTGAAGAGATCTAGTGTTTTTGTTTACCACCTGACTGAAGAACATTTTAGAAAGGAAAATACAGTGAGAATCATGTACATCAACATGTAGTTGATGAAATAGACAAGCTTCATCATAAAGTTCAGGAACAAAACTCAGATGTTTTGATGAGGAAAAAAGCACTGAAGGAATTCGCTATATAAACTGGCATTTATGAGTTATTTATAGTTCACATTATGGCATGTTCATGAAAACATAGATGGTGAAAACAAAAGTTGCCAACGGAGGATTTGAAAGTTTGTACACAAACAGAGGTCATATGTGGTCAGATTTCTGGTAGAAAAAGGGGATACATTTGATCAGTGGTGTAAGGACTCTGTGTAGGCAGTTATCATGGGTGTGGCGGAGGAGCAGCTCTCAGAGACGTCAAGTATCTCGTGAGTATTTACACGTAACAGTGTATTTATAATACGATGCAAATATCTTAAAGAAGCAGTATATACAAGTCATGTTGTCTGCTTCAAAGTGCTTGGTTGGCCAGAGTGAGCTATTAGGATCATCTGTCCTCCATCCGTCCATCCACCATTTCTTTCAAACGACATCTCTTCTGAAACCACTGGGCCAATGTTGATAAAACTTTGCAGGGATGTTCCTTGCATGAAGCTCTATCAAAGTTGTTCAAAGAATTCCATTCAATGCAGAACTCTGGTTGCTATGGCAACAAATAGGAAAAACTTTAAAAATCTTCTTCTCTGAAACCACAAGGCCTAGAGCTTAGATATTTGGCATGTAGCATAAGCTAGTGGACCTCTACCAACATTGTTCAAATTATGACCCCCGGGTCAAAATTGACCCCGCGCGGATGGTCACTTAGTTTGGCATAGGCTTATATAGGAAAAACTTTAAAAATCTTCTTCTCTGAAACCACAAGGCCTAGAGCTTAGATATTTGGCATGTAGCATTGTATATTGGACCTCTACCAAGATTGTTCAAATTATGACCCCACGCGGGTGGTCACTTAGTTTTGCATAGGCTTATATAGGAAAAACTTTAAAATCTTCTTCTCTGAAACCACAAGGCCTAGAGCTTAACTATTTAGCATGTACAATGTAGAACCTCTACCAAGATTGTTCAAATCATGACCCCCTAGTCAAAATTGCCCCTTCCCGGGAGGGGGGGGGGAGGAAGTCACTTGATTTCACATAGGCTTGTATAGGGAAAACTTAAAAAAAAACCACAAGGCCAGCAGGCAGATAATAGATATTTGAAATGTTAGTTAGCATTGTGTAGTGGACCTCTACCAATTATGTTAGAATCATGACCCCTTTTATTATATCAAATGGTAGTCAGGTGAGCGATATAGGGCCATTATGGCCCTCTTGTTTAAACAGTTGCACAATTTTAGTGTATTAAAATTGGAGCATTTCAAGAAAAGCGGTCATGATGTTGTGTTACATATAGGATGCTGCCCACAAACCTGCTTGCTTACTGCAGATAATTGATCCAAACTTACTTAAAACAATTTAGTCCTAATCAGTGGAGACTGCTCAACAACCAATGCTAGAGTGGGAACAAGTTTAGTTTGTGCAGTTAACATCTGTCTCATAGAAGCTGAGCAGTGTAATATTGCATTTATATTGAAAAGTAGTAAATAGTGTTATAACTAAAGACTAGAGGAGTCAGGTTTTTATACCCCCAAAACGAAGTTTAGGGGGGTATATAGGAGTCACCCGGTGGTTGGTCGGTCGGTTGGTCGGTCGGTCGGTCGGTCGGTTGGTCGGTCGGTCGGTCGGTCGGTCGGTCGGTCGGGCGGTCGGGTCGGTCGGTCCGTTGCTTTTCCTTGTCCGGAGCATAACTTGAAAACTACTTGTTGGAATTCAATACAACTTCATACAATGATCAAGCACATTGAGAGGAAGTGCAGTGCACATAAACTATAACTCCATCTTGACTAATTACAGGTTATTGCCCTTTGTTACTTTTCCTTGTCCGGAGCATAACTTGAAAACTACTGGTTGGAATTCAATACAACTTCATACAATGGTCAAGCACATTGAGAGGAAGTGCAGTGCACAAGAACTATAACTCCATCTTGACTAATTACAGAGTTATTGCCCTTTGTTACTTTTCCTTGTCCGGAGCATAACTTGAAAACTACTGGTTGGAATTCAATACAACTTCATACAATGGTCAAGCACATTGAGAGGAAGTGCAGTGCAGAAGAACCATAACTCCATCTTGACTAATTACAGAGTTATTGCCCTTTGTTACTTTTCCTTGTCCGGAGCATAACTTGAAAACTATTGGTTGGAATTCAATACAATTTCATACAATGATGAAGCACAATGAGAGGAAGTGCAGTGTACAAGAACCATAACTCTATCTAGAGTATTTTCAGAGTTATTGCCCTTTGTTATTTTTTCTTCTCCAGGCATTTCTTGAAAACTACTGGTTGGAATTCAATATAACCTCATACAATGGTCAAGTACATTGAGAGGAAGTGCGTGCACAAGAACCATAACTCCGTCTTGACTCATTACAGAGTTATTGCCTTTGTTACTTTTCCTTGTCCGGGCATAATTTGAAAAGTACTAGTTGGAATTCAAAACAACTTCATACAATGGTCAAGCACAATGAGAGGAAGTGCAGTGCACGGAACCATAACTCAATCTTGACTCATTACAGAGTTATTGCCCTTTGTTACTTTTCCTTGTCCGGAGCATTGTTCGAAAACTTTTGGTTGGAATTCAATACAACTTCATAAAATGGTCAGCACAATGACAGGAAGTGCGTGCGAAAGAACAATAACTCTATCTTGACTCATTTCAGAGTTATTGCCCTTTGTTACTTTTTACTTGTCCGGAGCATTATTCGAAAACTATTGGTTGGAATTCAATACAACTTCATACAATGATGAAGCACAATGAGAGGAAGTGCAGTGTACACGAACCATAACTCTATCTTGACAAATTACAGAGTTATTGCCAAGAACAATATCTCTTTTTAGTTTGTTTGCAAGGTATTCTGTTACTACGAACTTTCTCAGTTTATAAAGCAGTCTTTTGGGGGTATTAATCACATTTAGTGATAGCTCTAGTTGTTTCTGCATTCTTAAAATGACAAAAGCCCGATTTATCACAGTGATATTTATCTAGCACCTGGTACATTGTACAGATATTTTTGAATGACTTGCTTTAATGCATGAATGTTTCCTCATTATTTCAGTTCCAGATGGCGCTGTCATTATATTAAAAACATTATTAAGCAGTATTCAAAGTCCTGCAGTTTAATTATGAATTTTGATGAAGATACTTTATAATGAAAGTCCTGTCCATTTGTATCAACAAAATAGCTGTATCTTATTTGTTCTAATGTCTGATAATAAAAGATTGTGCCATTGTCCTGCAAGCACTGTATTTATACCCCCCCGAACACAAAGTGTTGGGGGGGGTATACTGGATTCAGCTTGTCTGTCCGTCTGTAGACGGAATCTTGTGGACACTAGCCCTGGTCAGAATTTAATGATACTTCACACAAGTGATAAGTACAATGCTTAGTTGTGCATGGTCCATGTTTCGGGTCTCTAGGTCAAAGGTCAAGGTCACAGGGGCTCGGGATAGTAAAATCTTGTGGACGCTAAATCTCCAAAACCCCTGGTCAGAATTTGATGATACTTCACAGAAGTGATAAGTACAATGCCTAGTTGTGCATGGTCCAGGTTTCGGGTCTCTAGGTCAAAGGTCAAGTTCACAGGGGCTCGGGATGGTAAAATCTCGTGGACGCTAAATCTCCAAAACACCTGGTCAGAATTTCATGATACTTCACACAAGTGATAAGTACAATGCCTAGTTGTGCATGGTCCAGGTTTCGGGTCTCTAGGTCAAAGGTCAAGTTCACAGGGGCTTGAGATGGTAAAATCTTGTGGACGCTAAATCTTCAAAACCCCTGGTCAGAATTTAATGATATTTCACACAAGTGATAAGTACAATACGTAGTTGTGCATGGTCCAGGTTTCGGGTCTCTAGGTCAAGGTCACAGGGACTCGAGATGGTAAAATCTTGTGGACACTAAATCTGCAAAACCCCTGGTCAGAATTTAATGATACTTCATAGAAGTGATAAGTACAATAACTAGTTGTGCATGGTCCATGTTTCAGGTCACTAGATCAAAGGTCACAGGGGCTTGAGATAGTAAAATCTTGTGTGCTTTTAATCTCCAAACCCGCTGGTCAAAATTTAATTATATTTCACAGATGTGCAGGTCCAATAATTAAAGCATCAAATACTACATAAATTTTAAATACTGTGTCAGTGGGATGTTCGGGGGGTATTCATCACCTTCAGTGATAGTTCTAGTTTATTTTCCAGGGCGTTCAGCATGATGGACTCATCGAGACTGTCGACATTTGTAATCTCAATACTGCTTATTGTATATGGAAGTTTTAGGTAAGAGCTGTCTATTTAAAAAATAAAGGTTGTATTGTGACCATATTATTTATTACAACTTGGTAGAAATCAATGCTTAAATGTAAAATACAGTATTCACTCTAGCTTTGTTGTTCAAAGTTTTAAGATGTAGGTAATTTTAAAAGATGTGAACTTGGAATTCCTTTATAAGAATTCTTTAAGAAGCACATAATTAAGTTAAAATGAAGTACAAAGCTTAGTTATTAGGGTTTTAAATTGATTGAAAGAAAAGTAACAAAGTTCTTCAGATATTTACACACACAAAAAAAAGAAAATACAAATGTAGAAGCAATGATTTTCTTTCAATTAATCTTTTATGGAAATGAAAGTTAATTAGTCTCTTATAAGGTATGCCAGTATCTCAGTGAAAAAAACAAAGTATGTTTTGTAACAATTGCAAACTTAAAAGAATAATTGCATAGGTCACTGAACTTTAGAAATTAGGTTGTAGATATACAGTGAATGATGGCGGTTTTATTTGCATTTATCTTTCACATATTAAACTGTCAAATATTGCAATTTGTTAATGTTTAATTTTCTCTTCGATTTCCTGTTTAAAATCAGTGTACACTCATCTGAAAATGAGAGAATAATTTCATTGCATCAACTCCTTAGCAAGATGCATAAATTGTTGAAGATCCAGGCTTTGAACAAATTCTTGTCTTTTACTAGAATCAGTTTACCTCAGTGTACATACATGTAGGTATTAAATCAAGCAGTAGACTGTTGCATTTTGCAGTTCCCCACAATTTGATGCATTTCATGTGTCACATGGGTGTCACATGGGTGTCACAGATGTAAAACTGCTGTAAAGAGCGCCATATAACAATGTCTTAGGTATTTTTCTTCATATTTTAAATTGTTAAGGTGTTTATGCAGTGTTGCAGAAGAGACACAAAGCCTTACATGATTACATGGTATTATGTTTAAAGATCTTTGCGCATTATTGATATACAAACAAATTAAACAATACTGTATCCAGGTTTGAAAGGGAAAATTAGGCGAATAGCAGTTTAAATACAACTTACTTCGGAATAACTAAATACCCAAATAGAAAATATTTATTACATTGAATCTTATAACCTTTTTAGCTCATCTGGCTATGCCAGGGTGAGCTTTTCTGATTAATGATTGTCCGTCGTACGTCGTCCATCAACATTTTGATTTAAATGACATCTCCTCTGAAACCACTAGGCCAATGTTGATAAAAACTACGCAGGAATGTTCCTTGCATGAAGCTCTACCAGAATTGTTAAAAAAATTCCATTCCATGCAGAACTCTGGTTGCTATGGCAACAAATAGGAATAACTTTAACAATCTTCTTCTCTGAAACCCCTGGTCAAAATTGACCCCGCGCGAGTGGTCACTTAGTTTTGCATAGGCTTATATAGGAAAAACTTTAAAAATCTTATTCTCTGAAACCACAAAGCCTAGAGCTTAGACATTTGGCATGTAGCATTGTCTATTGGACCTCTACCAAGATAGTTCAGATAATGTCCCCTGGGTCAAAATTGACCCCCGGGGGCGGGGAGGGTCACTTAGTTTTGCAAAGGCTGATATAGGAAAACCTTTAGAAATCTTCTTCTCTGAAACCACAAAGCCTAGAGCTTAGATATTTGGCATGTAGTATTGGTTAGTGGACCTCTACCAAGATTGTTCAAATTATGACCCCGGGATCAAAATTGACCCCGCACTGGGCTTATTTAGTAAAAACTTTAAAAATCTTCTTCTTTGAAACCACAAGGCCTAGAGCTTAGATATTTGGCATGTAGCATTGTCTAGTAGACCTCTTCAAAGTTTGTTCACATTATGCCCCTTGGGTCTTAATTGACCTTGCCTGGTGGGGGGGGGTCATTTGTTTTACAAAGACATATATAGGAAAACCTATTTAGTATATAACATTATCTAGTGATCTTCCACCAGGCAAGTGGACTTGTACTAAGGTGAGCGATATAGGGCCATCTTGGCCCTCTTGTTGTTAATATTTTTATATTAAAAAATTGCCGAAGTTTTTTGTAAGGTGTAAAAAGAAACCCTGTTTCCTTCATCTCTCAAATGATAGTGTCTATTCTAAGGGTTGCTGTCACCGGGTCTGAACTGTTTCATATATGAAAATGCTCCTGTAACATAATACATCAAGAAAGGTTGAAGAATACCCAATTGATTTTTGTTCAGCTGTGAACAGTGCATAAATTTATCACAACACAACTGGATTTATTTTGTTTTGTAAATTACATTACCTTCTCCATTGCCTATTGCAAACAAACAAAAGAAGGATTGATGGGTGAACTGAAATGGGTATTAAACTCCCATTTATAATGTGTTTGTTGCACATTGGCAGTTGCCTTACATTAGTATAATGTGATCTTGGTTAGCTATGGGCAGAATGTATGTGCTGTAATTGTATTTTTCAGATCTCTGATGATAGAGCAGGAGAACAAAGAAAAAGAGAAAGATAAATCATACAATGGTGAACCAGAAACAAGTAAGCCCCGTACCACTGTTGTTGTGCATTAAATTTGAAGTTTTTAGTATTTTATGTACCCTATTAAATATGTGAAATGTTGTCATTAATTTTGTTTTATAAGTGCAATTTCTTGGTGTCAGAGTATATTATATATAGCATGCTCACTGGGTGAATGCACTAAAGCAAACAGGCGCGTGGCATTATTACTGACCAAACAGACAAACGTAGGCTTTCACTTGAAGCTTGCTCTTAATTTTTAAATGAATGGTGAAAATTCTGAAATCATCAAATTTTATTACTAAAGAAAGTCAACATAGTTATGAAGAAAATTTCTCCAAGCTGCCACACCATTTAATTTAGAACTTGTCCTTTGTGGAACCTGAAATATTATCTTGTGAATTTAAAATACCGCCAATGTTCCCTAACATACAGTAAGATTTTTTAATTACATTTTTTAAACAGAGTTTTTTTGTGCTTACACAGTGTTTTATAGGCAGTTTATTTAAAGGAAACTGTAGCATATGATTTTATTGAAATGATTGTTTCCCTAAGGTAGCTTAGTGATATAAATTACATGGAAATTGTGTGATAAATAACATAAAGAAACACATAAAGCATTTGGTTAGGTATGTTAATGTGATGTAATCCTTCAAATCACTTTTTGTCAAGCCACAATGTGGTTGGTTCCATGCAGTTGTAACAATGGTGATTCAGTATAAGTGCATCCATGCATCATTTTAAGCATGTATGAACTAAACTGATTTTCAAATCACTTCAACTAAATGTTTACCCCATGACATAACATCTTTATTATTACAACACCCAGTTGTAGCAGCTCAAGTCAAGGTCATATTTAGGAGTCAATATGTAATAAATGTGAGAAGAAGAAATGGTGGAGTTTGTGCCAAATGTACCTTGTTTTATCTTAAATATGTTAGTTCCTCTCATATGCAAGAACTATAAGCTGTTTTTAAGAAAATATTTTCTGTTGCCAACTTTGGCCTTATTACTTTGCTCTCTGGCATTTAGTTAATAAAAAATCTCACAACAATGCAGTACTATATGACAGTGTAAGAAGGTCCAATCAGAAATTGAAAACTTACTGCAGACTTTGAGCAATTCAGTAGAGAAAAAGATTTCTTCAAAAACTTAAAGATTGGTCTTTGATTTTAGAAAATGCTGAACAAATACTCATCTTGGATATTGGAAAATGTATGTCTAAAAACTGCTTGTATTTCACCCAGAGTCTGCTTTGATAATTTTGGTTAATTCGGTCTATAGATGTACTAATTGTTACACATTCTTACAATGTGTTTGTGCTAGACTGGTATAATTGTAATTCTCCCTTTTGTATTTCAGATGTTCAGACCATTGACACATGCCAAGCTGCGTTCTTGCCCCTTGGAGCCTCTGTTTCATTGCTAGTTATGTTCCTGTTCTTTGATTCACTACAAATGGTGTTTGCAATATGCACTGCAGGTAAGGGGATATATGTTTGGTAGGAACTGTAACACAGTCTTGTCTTGTCCACCTGTTAATCAGAAATTAAAAGGCTCACAATTCTTTTAAAGTAAGCTGTCTCAAGTTGTTCCAAAATAGGATAGTGTTGATGCATGTTGTGGCAAGACATGTTGTATTTTTCAGGGAGGAAATTCTATTATTCTGAAATTGTCCTAAACATTACCTGGTTTCAAAAAGCTGTTGAATTTTCTGAAAAACAGCTCTATGCTAACTGCAGTATGAAGTAGAAGTTAGACCTTCTTAACTGAATGTTTGGTAAGGAAGTCCTAATGTTACGTTGATTTGGTTGTGCTATTGGGTCCCATTCTTAGTTTTATATTGGTTCTAATGTTTTGTATTTGGGAAGGAAGTCCTAATGTTTCCTACATTGTATTTGGTAAGGAAGTCCTAATGTTTTCTACACTGTATTTGGTAAGGAAGTCCTAATGTTTTCTACTTTGTATTTGGTAAGGAAGTTGTAATGTTTTCTGTTTCAGTGCTAGCTACAGTTGCATTTGCCTTCCTGTTACTTCCAATGTGCCAGTATGTAATGCGACCATGTACCACTGGACAAAAGTAAGTGAACACTAGGTTTATTGATAATAGAAACAGAAGCTGTAAAGGTTGTTCATGTATGCAAGAAACAATAACATTGCACACTTCTCTCGTGTCACTGTCATTTTACCCTCATTGAATTGTACACAGTCACTAAGACAATATACAGTCAGTAGACAATAATAAACAGGTGGTAGACTATTGTAATCAGTCGTAGGGATGGAGCAGTCACTACCTCATCAGGGAGTCATCATGGTTGTGTATTCCATGCACTCATTGCAAAGCTAGATAAATCTTGTGTCAAACAGCCCCCACGATTGTAGGGGTCATGCTGCTTTTCTACAGTGGGCTGTTTAACCCTCTTCTGTACTGACCTGATATAAGTTACTGTGTCATGATTGTTTACATTTATTGTCTGCAGATGGTACGAAATTATCACAGCTGTTGTAGATGGAAAATCATAAGAAAATGGAAACACATGTTGAATAGTGCTGTGATTCAGACTGGCGTGATGAAATACATCAATCTTTTAAAGAAGTGTGTTTTCTTTCAAAACAGAATATATGTAAAGACAAAACAGTCGTTCGATCATACATCACGCCATACTTTGTTGTCCTGGCTTTTACTTAGATATGAGTCAGCAGATGTAACAGTCTTTATGACATTTAGATGCTTTGTCATAGGAATATCATTAATGTAACAAACACTCATTAACAAAACAGAGCTCACCTTGAATATCTCGGCAAACTTTTGAGATATAGAAAACTACTTCAAAAAGTAAAAGATGGCAGAAATTTCTATCGATTTGTGCTACAGTGGTTGAATGACTTGCAAGCTCTTCAGCTACAGAAACTGCAAGATACCATCTAGACTGAAATAACTAAAACACCCACGTGTACTTGATCAGTCTAATGCACTTGTAGCTGAGAGAAGTTACAAATAAACAGTTAGATTACGTTTTAGTGTTTAGATTGGATTTGTAAACCTTTACTTAGTGTAATTGAAACAGCTCTGTTTACGCTTGTAAACTTGACATCCCCAGAATTCATTGATCATTGTGAAACATTCCACCCCTGCAAAGAAAAGGACTGATCTTTTTTTAGCTCACCTGGCTATGCCAGGGTGAGCTTTTCTGATTGAAGATTGTCCTTGTTCCCTCAACATTTTGATTCAAATGACATCTCCTTGAAACATCTAGGCCAATGAATTGATAAAACTATGCATGGAATGTTCCTTGCATGAAGCTCTACCAAAATTGTGTAAAGAATTCCATTCCATGCAGAATCTGGTTTCGCTATGGTTTCAATAAATTGGAAAAACTTTAAATATCTTCTTGGTCTTTGAAACCACAAGGCCTAGAGCTTAGATATTTAGCATGATAGCATTGGCTAGTGGGCCACTAACCAATATTGTTCAAATTATGACCCCTGTTCAAATTGCTAATTGACCTGGGGTCACTTAGTTTATGCATATGAATATATAGTAATAACTTAAAAAATCTTCTTCTCTAAACCACGAGGCTTTGGGCTGTGTAGATATTTCGGCAGCTGTAGCATTGCCTAGTAGCCTCTCTTTAAAGTTTGGGTCTCACTGCAATTATGCTCCTGATGGGGTCAGTAATGACCTTGGCCTGGGATCATTTGTTTTACAAATTGCTTTTATTGGAAACTTATTTGGTATATAACATTATCTAGTGATCTTCCACCAGGCAATGTGGACTTGTGACCAAGGTATAGGGCCATCTTGGCCCTCTTGTTTGGTTAAGCAACTGATGTATCAAATGTAAACCGAAAATATGTTGCCTCAGACTTGTGAATACTGAGAAATGTGTTGACAAAATGCCACTCGAAAGAATTGAGAAATGAAAAAATGTACTGTCACTTGCATGTCTACTGGTATATGTCTGTCTTGTGTACTCATTGTAAGCCAATCCATTTGTAATTCAGTCGATATATAGTTCCTTGAATTTCAGCATGGTTTTTCATCATTTGATCTTATACTTTTTATCTTGTTGGTCATTGTTCAAGGAAGACTCCCGTGAAACAGCTGTTAGTGATAGAAAAGGTATAGAGGGGCCAATAATGCCAATAGAATTCATTGAAGACTGTTTAATGCTAATGATGGAGACAAGTTTATGCCTTGCATGTTACTGAATGACCAACATTGTATGTTTCAAGGATTTAATTTTTGTCTTTAAAGAACCTTTTAAGCAGCTGAACCAAGGTCTAATTCTTCCTGTCCTTTAAAGTTTTATGCATTTGGGTATTTCTCACTGGCCATTTTGTTTACTGATGGATCATGATTAACAAAAAAACAACTTTAGTTTGTGTAATATTTTTTTTTTTTTTTTCATTTGCTATTTGATGGCCACATTGAAATAAGTGTATTACTATCCAAAGTTAATGTAGACTGTGACCGAGGTAAATATTATTGGTTCGCAAATTTTTGGTAAAAATTGATAATATAGTATTTTTTATTGCATTACAGCTTTAGGAATGGGTCTGTGTGTGGCGTTTATTGCCCTGGTTCGACTTCCAAGCCTGAAAGTATCCACATTGTTACTTGTTGGTCTTCTGATCTATGATGTGTTCTGGGTAAGTAACTCATTCTAAGCCAATCCATTTGTAATTCCAGTCTGAATTTAGTTCCTTGAATTTATGATACATATTTTGTAGATTTGATCTCTGTGTTTTTCTGCCTTGTAGTAGTGTGTTATTGTTTTAAATTGTATATTCATGTAATTACCTGTACATAGATGAGATGTGTAAACATATACATGTACATGTATCTATAAATGAATCATTTTTCTTGAATTCATTTTTGCTTTGTGGATGATGTGAATTCAAAATTACTTGCTTATTTCAAGAAATTTTTGATTTTATCATTTAAAGATCAAACCCATTTAAATGAAAACAAGAAATAAGTGTTGGTACTAGAAAGGTTTAGAATTTGTAATTTCTTAATGGCATTTATGTTTTCTATTGTGATCATTTTTAACCTGTACTTTATATTTTTCAGGTATTTTTTTCATCTTACATATTTAGTGCTAATGTGATGGTTAAAGTTGCTACCAGACCGGCTGATAACCCAGTAAGTACTCATGCACTCAAACAATCTTCTATGTGCAAAAGATTTTGGAAATGGTAATAATTGGCATATGTTTGAAGTAAACAACTGAAACTGACTTTTGTATATTCTAAGCACTTAGGGCTCATAGGTGTAAGTTAATACAATTTAGTATAAGCTGTACATTAGGGGATGGGGGATTAAAGCTGCTTGCTCTCAGATTTTGGGAAAAACAGAAAAAAGTTCTTCAAACTGTATGGAAATAACATATTTCAGGTTCCAGTATACATTCTTGTCATGTATTTCTGTAGATTTGAAATAATATGCTTCCAAATTATAAAGCCTTGCAAAGTTAAAGGCTTTTGAAATTCCAGTATAAACATTAGTTTAGCAGTGCCGTAAAACCAGCAGTTTCAATCGAATTTTGCAAATTCAGCTTTAAGATAGGTGAAAAAATCTAGGATTATTTCATTACATGAACATTGTTTAACTGGTAGCCATTGATAAAATAGTGTGAAGAAAACAAAGTAAACATAATAAAATCAGTTATTTTGGTCATCATGTAACATTGTGTATATTTGTTTAAGGTTGGTATGTTAGCAAAGAAGTTCCACTTAACTGGGTTGGCTCGTGAAGCACCGAAGTTGTCACTACCAGGAAAACTTGTCTTTCCAAGGTAAAGTTCCATTGCACATCAGTCAGGGATATTGAATGTATAAAAAAAATTGTTTTTCTTTAATTGTAAAAAAGCCCTGGCCGACCCTGGGACTTCTCCCTTGGTGAACTTGCCAAGACTCCTGACAGGCACAGGTTGAAGGGAGACCGATGCAGATACAAGGGAATCCGGGTACCAGAACCTAACTTACAAATAGACCCCTTGGTTCTTTTACATGCCCGGTGTTTAGCACTGATACAAGTGAGACTACCTCTGGGTTTTTAACCAGTTCATCTCTAGATGGGTCGGAAACACTTAAAAGCATTTCTGAAATTTCCAGTGCTCAGGCCGAGATTCAAACAGGGGACCTCTGGATTGATAGTCCAGAGTGTTAACCACTCGACCACTGCATCATTCAGTTATATTTATGGTGTCCTTGCTTTATCATGTCATTTGCATCCATGGTCGAGTGCTTAGAGTAGTTGCTGACTTGAAATCCGGTAACCTCTTATAGATTGAGGGACATGGGTTTGAGCTCTGCTACTATGTCTCTGTGTGAGAAAGTCTGCAGTTCTTTATTGAAGATAGGGATCTAGTATTGGTCCTTCCAAGGATGACTGGTTCAGTAAACTGCCTGTAAAAAATAATCTAAGTATGCGTTGAATGGACTTAAAACAACAACATTTCTCATGTCATCAAGGGCAGTTAAACGATTGACATATTTTAGAAAAGAAACATTATCAATTCTACACGGGGTCTAATTAAGATGTAAGTTCAATTCTTGTTCCAGTCACTGTGATCTTTAGTGTGAAATTTCTAGTAAAAGAGGCCAGTACTGACTAATGCAATTACTTGGTAAACTAAAAATTTATGCATTTACTAAAAGGCTGTTGAAATTTTGATGTAAAGCCCAAGCTAAACAAGAAAACAATTGTTCAAAAGGTTAGAATTTATACTTTGTGTATTTTCATTTCAGCATGCAGAACTCTAGTCACTTTTCTATGTTGGGTCTTGGTGATATTGTAAGTACAAAATTCAAGCATTATGATTATAATGTTCTATTCTGATTATCACATTTCTAAAACTGCGCTACTACTGACTCATAATATCATAATCTGTTGAATACATTTTGAAAAAGAACATTTTTTCCTCTAATAGATAGTAACTCAAAACTAAAGAATATAAAGTTGGGTTGTAAAAAAGGACACGTAAAAGGCAGTGATAAAAGATTTTAGGTCCCTGGAGTACAGATAAATTACCACTTTCTGTAGTCTTTACTTCTGTGGAACTGTGATTTCAGTTTATATCAACAGAAGTTAGGAAAGTTCTTGGTCTTAACTATGGAACTGTGTTTGTGATTTGAATCTGAGCACTGAACTGAAATAAATTTTGAATGTCTATTATAAATACAGAGTTGTTTTCAGGTAATGCCAGGCCTGTTGTTGTGCTTTGTGTTGAGATATGATGCTTATAAGAGCTCCCAGCTGAACAGCATTGACCAGGGAATTCCACCCCCACCCTCTTATGTTCAGAAAATCACTTACTTCCATTGTTCTTTAATAGGCTACTTCTTGGGTAAGTTACACATTTCCTGTTAATTGTCATACAATGGCAAGGCAAGCATAACATACATATTGCAGACAAATTAAAGATACTAATAGTTACTAGATAGATACCTAAAATTTTTATTTTTGAAATAGGTAAATCTTAATTCAGTGGTGTATAGAAAATAAATGTGATGTTGCTTATCTTCAGTTTTTACAGTATGTTTCATATGCTTGTAACAAGCATGTGTCATGGTTAACAGGCCCATTTGCCAACTTTCAGAAAGTTAATTTCATCGCAGACACTAGATTATTCAGTCTGGCCTGGATTAATTACATTTTGTGTCATAGTTCTTTGCCCTCAGGTAATTTTGCATTTGGGCACCAAATGGGAATGTGTCAAGGGTGAGATTTTAGTTATGCCTGAGTTGTGTTTGTTTTTCAGGTTTATTAACGGCAACTGTATCCTCGGAGGTGTTCAAAGCAGCCCAGCCTGCACTGTTGTATCTCGTTCCCTTCACCTTGTTACCATTGCTGACTATGGCATACCTAAAAGTAAGTCTTTTGTCTGCTTGTATCCACTTCCTTTTCATATAGTCACAATCCCAGACTATACCATATCAAAGTTTCCTATTTTAGGATATTTTGCTCTCTTAAATGTGTCTAATCTTTTCTATCACTTAGTTTATTTTGATTTAGTTATATGTATCTCCACGTTCATTTAAGACAAGTCTGTTTGCGGTTGGAGATTTGACATAAGGTCATCCACTCGTAGATGGTAAAAACTATCCACCTTGATGTAAAAACTATCCACTCATTGATGGAAAAAACTATCCACTCATTGATGGAAAAAACTATCCACTCATTGATGGTAAAAACTATCCACTCATTGATGGCTGCAAATTTAAAGGTTTTGCTCATGCTGACTGCAGAGGACATTAAACTTTTCTGTATGCCTGAATGTTTAGAATATGACATTTACGGCTTTTGTAAACAGATCCCTTGCTACAAATAATGAAATTATATAGAAGATACTGGCACAAAAAAAACTGTGGCAGTCCATAATAAATTTCATGGGGTTAGTGCATGAATGTTGTATCTCAAATATACATTCTAACATGACTCACTATTTTGTCACTATATACAAAGAGTAACCCAAATTATGTTATCTTAACCATAATCAATGCGGGAACAATGCTAAACATGAGTCATTTGCGCTGCAGACGTAAATAGGCTAATAATTTGTTTTTTGTTTCTCACCTATAAATTTACAGGAATGGTGATAATACACAAGACAAATATGATGCCATTGTCATGTGAAACACATCGCATTCACTAACTTCTGATTTTCATACTTTACAGGGTGATCTAAGAAGAATGTGGAATGAACCATTCATTGTTCAGCAGCCACCTAAAGATCTGGACGTATAGCAGACACTTGTGATAGTTTATGTAATAGACAATGCCACAATTTCTTTGAATTTCCGTGGATCTCCAGAAACTTTGCTAGGAAATTGTTGGTAGATTTATAAACAAACATACATGTACTTTGTAAAGAGTTTTTAGACAGTGAGTGTAGAAATATACCTGTAGCATAATTTGCAGGTTAGTGGATGTCTTAATTTTGTCGCTAGACATTTGAATGTTGTATAAATGGGAAAGTTATTTGTGATACGTGGATTTACATGGAAGGAACATTTCTGGAAAATATCACTCATATGAATATGGTATCGGCATTCAATGTTTTATACCCATACCTCATTCGTAGGTTTATTTACTGAGCTGCACTGTGTAAGAGCGAACATCTGTAACCTTGCAGTTGTTTTGGATAATGACCAGCAAGTATTACCAGATATAGAATCACACAGAAAGAATTGCTGACTAAAGTAGTTGAAATTTGACATCCGTTTTCAGATAAAGCCTTAGGTAGACCAAATGTTCAATTTGATTTCCTTTGACTTTATTGTTATTGAATTACAGAGATATGCAAGTTAATAAGTTTTTCTGTTAATTGAAATGTAAAGACAGTTGGATGGTAGACAACAAGGTTTCATAGAACATACAGCCGAGCTGTGCATTTAGTTGCAAATTGTGAACACGGAACAAATAAAACTGTGACAAAACCAGAGTAATCCAAATGAGAGAACCAACTTACTTTTAGAAAGTGTTCAAGGGAGAGATAACTCGTAAAACTTACTTTTAGAGTGTTCAAGGGAGAGAACTTGTTAAAAAGTATCTGATATGCATTAAAAGAAAGTGTGGAAACACCTGTTGATCAGAATGTATCAGTTATTATCTTGGTGGCAGAGTCAGAATGTTGGATTTAACACAGTGTAGCTCATTTTATAGAACATCAGGTAGTTCTGATGACAGTCTATGGTGAAAAGACATTGAACTGGCTGTACTTTTGAAATTGCCAAAACATCTGTAATACAGATTTTTTTATTTTGATTTTTAGCTCGACTATTCGAAGAATAAGGAGACTATTGCACTCGCCCCGGCGTCGGCGTCGGCGTCTGCGTTGGTTAAAGTTTTTCATAAAGTCAAATATCTTGAACACTATCAAAGGTATTGACTTGAAACTCAAACTATATGTTTACCATCAACTCTTCACCTGAGGAAACAATCCCCATACTCTGTTTTGATTTTTGACGATTTATGCCCCTTTTTAACAGAAATTTTGGTTAAAGTTTTTTATAAATTCAAATTCTTGAATACTATCAAAGGTATTGACTTGAAACTCAAAGTATGTGTCTACCATCACTCTTCACCTGAGGAAACAATCCCCATAACTCTGTTTTGATTTTTGACAGATTTATGCCCCTTTTTACTTAGAATTTTTGGTTAAAGTTTTTTATAAATTCAAATATCTTGAATACTATCAAAGGTATTGACTTGAAACTCAAAGTATGTGTCTACCATCAACTCTACACCTGAGGAAACAATCCCCATAACTCTGTTTTGTTTTTGACAGATTAATGCCCCTTTTTAACTTAGAATTTTTGGTTAAAGTTTTTTTAATTCAAATATCTTGAATACTATCAAAGGTATTGCTTGAAACTCAAAGTATGTGTCTACCATCAACATATACACCTGAGGAAACATTCCCATAACTCTGTTTTGATTTTTGACGTTTATGCCCCTTTTTAACTAGAAGTTTTGGTATTTTTTTTGTAAATTCAAATATCTTGAATCTATATAAGGTATTGACTTGAAACTCAAACTATATGTTTACCATCAACTTATACACCTGAGGAAACAATTCCCATAACTCTGTTTTGATTTTTGACAGATTTATGCCCCTTTTTAACTTAGAAGTTTTGGTATATTTTTTTTGTAAATTCAAATATCTTGAATACTATATAAGGTATTGACTTGAAACTCAAAATATATGTTTACCATCAACATCTACACCTGAGGAAACAATCCCCATAACTCTGTTTTGATTTTTGATAGATTTGTGTCCCTTTTTAACTTTGAATGTTTTGTTAAAGATAGAATACTATCGAACGTATTTCTGTCAACATCTTCACCAATGTTTTTGATTTTGACATATTTATGCCCTTTTTTACTTAGAATTTTGTCACAGTTTTTCCAGACTAAAATGGAAATACTCAAAATGGCTTTCTTTTGAAATGTCTAGAATAATTATGCAGCATGAAGCGGTCATGCTTTTTTATTCTATACATTCATTTTGAAAAGTTACAAAATTATTCTGATCATATCAAGGTCATGTTTTCTTTGAAATTTCCCCCATCCTCCCTCCAGTTGGCTTCAGAATCCAGAGTAAGGCCTTGAATGCAATGTACTTTACAAAGGTCTTTGAACAAGTTTCATTCTTTGACCTTAATTCTTATAGACATTACACAATACTCCTGTTCTTAGACAAAACCCCATTTTACCAACAAGCTTTCGAATAGTCGAGCGTGCTGTCTTCCTCTTGTTTTTCCATTTGTCAAGAAATTTTGGGTAAAAGTCATTTTATACTTTAATATCTCTTTGTTTAATTAATGGAGAAGGTAAATAAAAATGTCAAAAATATTGTATAGAGAGAATGAATATGTAAATATTGCAATACAAACTTCATTTTGTATATGTATAATAGGTGCAATGAGAATAGATTTTTCTATGTATACATATTAAATTTTGTGTAAGTGTAAAAGTGATACGTGTATATCAACATATGATGCAAATGTTTGTGTTAAGTCATATCATTTTGTCCAGTTATGTTTACAGTGGTGTAACTGTTAAAAGTGTCTGTCACAATTGAAAAGAAATATCATCACTGATTTTTACTCCTAGAAAAATGGAATATTATCAAAGTTGAAATAGAAATATGAATCTGTTAAGCAGATATAAAAACATGTTGCATCAGTTTATTTCAATTTCTTATGGTAGATGATGAGAGAGATTGATATCATCTAGAGTGAGTCTCGAGAGAGATTAATAAAAATTGTAGGAACTTGTTTTGCGATCAAGAGTAAATAAATTAGTATAAATTCAGAACTAATACTTCATAGGAACAATGGCTGAGTAAATTCACTGCTTGTTAGTAACTGAATCACTGTTAATAGTTGTTTAACCCCTAAGAAAAACATTGGGATCTAGTCTCTTACATTGTTATTCAGGAACTGATTTTTAGATGTGCTTTAGCGTTTACTTTGTCTTTGTAATTTTTAATACATTTTGTAAAATAAGCCATTGTGTTTCATATTGCGTGTCAGAAATGTCTAGATCTAATATGTCTGTAATCAGCTGTTAGTGTCACATACTAAGTAATGAGAATTCATGAAATAATAGAAAACTAATATTGTACTACTTTCTTTTATCAAACAGTTTTCCATACGTGTATTTGGAGAAAAGAATGTACGTATTTTGTAAACAGCCATGAGTAGTATGTGTAAGCATCATTGGTGATATTTCATTATTCTCATATGATAAACATAAAAAAAAAGCAATTGTCACTTGTTAAAAGTTAAATTTTTTCAGTGGTTACCTCCCTTGTTATAGTCAATCAGTGTTATGCTACCACCAGTGTCACATGATGTAATCATGTGGTACATTAAGTGACCTTCATAAAGATAATGAGATATTGAAATTTAGATAATCACAATTTGTGAGCAATGTAGTTTTAAAAACCAGTTGGAAACCCTAAACTTATCCTTTCAGTTAACAAAGTGTATGAAAAAAAGAGAATATTTTACTGAATTTAGTATTACCTAGCAACCATGTAAATGAAAGTTATCACTAGTTTTCACATTCATTGACCTGGTGGCCACATTCTCAGATTAGGGGAGATAACCATTGAGAGTATTATATTGTTACATTATCATCCTAGTCATCATGTTAATCATCACACTCATCATCTGTGATCAAGTGATGAATACCATCATCTGTGATCAAGTGATGAATATCATCATCTAGGTCAGTATTCATAATTTTTCAACAAAAAATGTTTGAAAGAATTTTTTCGAATCAGTTGCAAAACTTTAAGAAACAGTAGGAAGGGGGCAGGGTTTTCAAACTTGGAGTCTATGCAGGAAGACTCTATAAATATATCTGTAATGTTTTTTTTAATTTATGAGGTTGACTGCTTTTTGTGCATTTTTTCATAACATTTGAGAAAGATAGAGGGGCATTGGAATAAGGACAGGGGACTATTTATGAAGGATTAAATGGCAAATTCAGTTGTACTTTGTATTTCTGAGTAAAAAAGGTGGGTTGTTTTGATCGGCTGAAAGTTTTTCTTTACTTTTTGTTGCTGTATTATACAGAATGGAGCTGGTTCTCATAATGCTTAATTAGCATAGTTGCTTGTGAATGTAAGGTACAGGAGTCGGTACGTGAGTCCACTCCAGTACCCTGCAGTGCTTTGATTAGTGTGATTTTTTTTTCTGTCTCTTTTCTCAAACAAGAAGTTTGAAATTACTCAGATAGCAAAATTAGAAATTGGTTTTCATGAAATTTGCCCCATTGTTCTTTTTTTCAATTACAAAATAAAGGCATTACGGTTTTAAGACAGTCTTGTTTATATTTACAACAGCTGTTATGAGTGATACGGAAATCATGAAAAATGATTCATTTAAACATTATACACTTAAATCGTTTCACAAGTCACTCATTTGAAAATCATTCAGAACATAATATATTATATCATCCATGAAGCCATTTTTTAATTTTATTTTTACTTTTCATGTATGATATTTTTGATGTATGCTTTTTATTTGCTAAATATTTGTATTTCGTGGAATAAATAATACAAAAATGAAAATGTTGTTCTGTCTTGTAAGAAGCCACTGAAATGTTTATAGCTCACCTGGTGCAAAGTGCCAGGGTGAGCTGTTGGGACCACTCATTGTCTGTTATACGTCCATCCAACATTTCCCTTATAGGACATCTCCTCTGAAACCACTGGGCCAATGTTGATATAACTATGCAGGAATGTTCCTTGCATGAAGCTCTACCAGAGTTGATCAAAGAATTCCATTCCATGCAGAACCCTGATTGCAGTGGCAACACATATGAAAACCTTTGAAATTGGAAGATATTTAACATGCATCATTGCATAGTGGACCTTTACCATGATTGTTCAAATCATATCCCCCTTGACAAGTCAAAATTTACCCCACCAGAAGAGGTCACTTGATCAAAATTTGCATTGGCAAAACCATAAGGCCTAGAACTAGATATTTTGCATTTAGAATTGCCCAAGAATGTTTTAAAATCAGGAACCCTGGATAAAAATTTACTCTGCCTGAGAGTCACTTAATTTTACATAGATTTTTATATAGTTGGAAATCTCTCTGAAACAAGACCTTGAGCTTAGACATTTGGCTTATAGTATTGCATAGTTGACTGCTACCAAAACTGTTCAAGTCATGACCCCAAGATCAAAATTGACCCCACCCAGGGGAATTGCTTTATTTCACATAGGCTTATGTAGGGAAATCTTCAAAAAGCTGTCTAAAACTTACAAGGCCCAGAGCTTTCATATTTTAAATGTAAAATTGTGTATTGGACTGCTACAAAGATTTTATTCAAATCAGGACCCCTAGGTCAAAATTGACTCTTTCTGTGACAAGATTGTTGACCTTGTATTGTAGCAAAAGGTAGCCAGGTGAGTTATATAGGGTCATCTTAGCCCTCTTGTCTTTTCTATCCATTTTTCACTGGGTGAGAAAAATGGGCAACTTAACCAGGACCTGAACTTATGTAAAAGCTGAACACCTGGAGTAGATCCGTGGTTTTGTGGTAATACATTGGACTAGTATTCTAGGGGTTGCCAGCTAGATCTCCCATTCCACCACTATCATAACCAATGATTTCTTGGATGATACCTTAAACATAGGTCCCATGTATCAGTGCTATACACAGGGCATGTGACAGAACCAGAAATATCTATTGAAACTCGACACTCTGTATCCTGTACTTTACACCGAAACCTAAACAACTGCTAGCTACCTCTTCTTTGGGGTTTAGTTATGTTTTAGTTATATGTGTAACTGGTACCAACAATCCATGTAACTGGTACCAACAATCCATCTTAAATATGACAATGACCACCTAGTGTTTCAAGCTTCAACAGTGATGAAATAAGTGTCTTTTCTTTGTTACAAGTGACCCATTTTATATCAGCTGACCTGGTTTTATCTTCTTTCGAAATTTCATGAAGGTAATGCACTGTCAAGGTTTAATGAGTTTTCATTCAATGAAGCTTTTAAAGCATGCAGTGGCAGTGTTTCTGTACCATGAACAAAATGTTTACACAAGAAACCGTTCATTAACCCAACATTTTCCACTGTATATAAGTATACCCTTTTTGTACTGGCTATTAAGTGTTGGAGTAAGTGAACAGGCCACCTGAAAACCATGCACGGTTTGGTAATCGTTTTGAACAAGGTCTTTATATTTGAAAAGATAACCTGTTCTGAATAGCTTTGCTCCTGAAAAATGGATACGTTTCTGTATGTATGAATGAGCCTGTCATGCCCAAACATTGTGCAATCGAGTCTACCTCACCGACAGTGCATGCCCGCCTCCGTCGTCAAGTGGTGAGAGTCGTTGACTTGAAATCACCGTAATATATCATTGATTGAGTGTAATTGGTTCGAGCGCTGCTACCGACCATGTCTCTTCATGTGAGAAAGTTGGCAGGCCAGTTTCTTTTGTTTGTAATATAATATATTATAAGTATATATACATGTATATCGTTTGTAGCCCGCCGAAGTATGGTTGAAACGGGCATGAGAGCAGTAATGTCTGCTAATGTATTAACATAAATTGTGGGCGTCTTGACACGGATAGCCCAGTTCTTACACGTCATGTAAATAAGTCATGATTCGAGGACCGTAAAAAGAGAAAGTGCTCCAATGTTGTACATGAAAACTGCAGATGCAATGTTAATTCTTTACACTACATTAATTACATACTAAATTATGTATTAAACAGCGAAAACGGTGTCTAAAAGCCTAACCATTGATGCCAACCTTTAATGGTGAACCAGTGTGTAACAGCACTGATAAGCCTGTGAGTTCTGCATCAACTGTTGTTGAATGACCGAGTAAAATGATGAACAGTGTCTATGTTGGCATGGAATCTACTGTTTCATTTCCGAAAATTCCACTTACGTACGAATAGGTTCCGGTACCCGATCACGGCCTGATCGCGGTAATCACGATTTTCTCTGACAGCTAGAATTTTAAGCTTTTTAAAAGTTCCAAAATGATTCCATACAGACAGTGAAAGGTGATGAAAAAAACTAAAAGCGCGACACATGTTTTGATAGAATGGTCTTCTTAAACGATTAATTGTCGAGTAAGCCCGTCAAGTAAGCGTCTGCTTTCAAAAGACTTGGAAGATGTCAATAGGTCCTGGCCCGCACTTTAGCTACAGTCTATGGTCCGTACAGAGTTCTACCAAAAGCACCTTGGTTGGTATAAGCATGCAGCTGCTAATGTTCCGTCTTAGCTTTAATGCCATGTGTATTGTTAGAATTACACGAAACACCAAAAAAAAAACTTCGTGGCTTTATCAATTTCTGAACTATTCAGGTGCGTTTCCAGGGAACCTATGCATCTGTTGTGTCTATTGTGTATCTATTGCAGACGAAACGAAAGTCGGTTTGAAATGAAATTACAAAACTGAAAAAAAAAGTTTTATCGCCTGCTCCGCGTGATGTGAAATCTCTCTAAGGGTCCCCTCCCACTTTTTTGCAACTGTGAGTCGGACCATTCTTCGTTTTATGAAATGTTTGGAATCATAATATAAAGGGATATAAACATTTAGACAAAATAATGCTAGTCCTTGGAAATATGAAGACTGTGACAATTTCATGGGAAAGTATGACAAATCCATTTTTCCATAGTCAGGTACTCGAGCAAGTAAGATAGCGCGGAATGTCTAGAGGGGTTTGAATACTGAATTTCAGCCTCTTAACATATATGTATGTAGGACCTGCTTGTCTTTTTTGGAAAATTAAATGTTTTCAAGACTGCACGTTTTCATTCAAATGAAGTTCCGTAGCCTTCTATTTGAGCGAGCGAAACGAGCGAGGAAAATTTTGGCGTTTTTAGTCCAATTTTGGCCGTTTCTTTGGGAGATCAGATCTATCGCTACTCTAACCCCATTCACCTTTTCATTTATATTGCATTGTTGGTCATTTTAGTGTCCGGTCGTTGCTGATGATGTAGACTTTGAACGCATGCGAGTATTGTGCTATTTATAGAGCTCTACGCCCCTGTAAAGAACGTTTGAGAAGTAACGAATAATAATTTTCTGACAATTATTCTTTTAAAACTCGATCTGAAGCAGGCTAGTCCGTTTCTCGAGCACAATCTCATGCATGCTCAATTAATATGCAGTAGATATAAAACTAAAGTTATTATTCATGACAAGTTCTTGAGCTTATAGCTCTATATCTTTATACTAAACCCCACTTTGTAAATAAATATAACTTGACTTTATATTACTTGAGCATGATGAGATCGTTTAAGGCACACGGGGTCTGGCTTTGAATCAGCACACGGGAGTGAAAATTAAATAGGCTTCCCTTTTTTATTTGAAAGAGATTTTATCAAGGTCCGTCCAAAAGCTAAATTTTTAGCTTATGTTTTGGATGAGACCCCAAAAATAATAGGCTACCCATCAGTATTCGCCCTTGTTATACTGCGGCTGCTAGAGTAAAAAAAGTTGATCCAATCAATAATCCGTTTGTATTGCGCTAACCAATCAAATGTCGCGTTTTATCAATCGATATGTCAAAGCGTGGGTGCTGAGTCACATGTGTGTATGTTATTGTTGGACGACAAGGTGAGTTTTTATTGCTTAAAAGTTAAATATATTAACAAAATTGCCTGCTTCAGATAAAGGTAAATAACAATTTGGTTCGATTTTAATTTACTAATTAATACGAATTCGGTCATCAATTAAAAATACTGACTCGAGCGCGACAGTTTCTATTATGTACTGTATGTTACGTCAACTTTAACCACAGGTTGTTTGATTCTTCAGGCAAGTGAACATCTTGAGTCTACACATCATGAATTCTGCCAGACTGGCGTCTCCAAGAACAGGACGTCTGTACACCGCAGGTACATAATAGCGTCGGAATGCTGCATGCATGGTTTTAAAATTTCCTTGACTAGAGTAGATCTAGATATGAGTTTTTTAGTATGAATTTTTATGCACAGAAAGTAAAATGCAAATGATTGATTGAACAATTTAACTTGATTTAATATAATGCCCAAGCAAGTTTTAGTTCATTGTTCGAGTTGTAGATTCATCTTAGAGATTAAGGCTTTATAAGTAATCTTCAAGGCAAATCCTTTTTACAGGCTGGTATTTCATCATAGTTTCACTTCTGCAGCCATCACCCATATAACTGCCCATTTGTATGTATGTTTGCCAACTTGTCAGTTAGGACAATCAGCATAGCATTAAATCATTGATTCTTACAATTCTGATATCATCCAACCCAGATGCATAGATTTAGTATTTTATATTATTGAGTTCAGACAGTTCACCAGCCAATTAGCTCACAAATGACTTTGCATTTGCCAATGCCCTGGCTGTGCACCTAAAGTAGGCTAGTATATATGTCAGCATCTTGAATAATTCGTATGTTTGCTACTCACTGACAGATCAGTCCTTTTTCATGGCTATAATCATTGGTTGCAATAATTATGTCATACTGTAACTTCATAGTGACTAGGCTAGAGGATTCCTTTAGAGATTATTGTTCTATTCATTTGATTAGTTTTTAACTTTAGAAATTAACAGTTGTATTATTTCTTTGACTTTTAAGTTATTATATCGCTTTAATGCCTGTCTCCTGTATTTTGGTCATTTTTACAGCTGGTGGGCTGAGTTTACCTATCCATCATCTTATAGGAATACTAGATTCCTATCTTCTCCATAAGAAACTGTCAACTTTCTCACATAAAGAGACCGGGCCTAAGATCTGTGTAAGGCATGGCTGTTGGTGGTCCAGCCGGTGCGGCCACGGCCAGCCACTTTTTTGGCTGAGCATACTTATTAGCTGTAGGCTATAATGAATTGATCATTCAGGTGCCAAAGTACTGGCTTTATAATACTAATGCAATTATCTATAGTGCATGCTTTAAATAACTGAATGGCCACCTTTATGGATTCAGTTGCACGAGGGTGTGATCCAGTTATTGTATATTAGGGCTTTATCGTTGGTACTGGTTTCCCACATGACCAACGCCCCTAGAAGAGGTTAGTTATTTTAGGTTTCGGAGGATAGTGCAATATACAGAAAGCATCCCAATTCCAGAGACACACCTGGTTCTTTAACATGCCAGGTGTATAGCACCCATACATGGAACCTCGGTTTAAGCCTCATCCAAAAGACTGTTAGTAATTTTAGTTGGTCAGCCCCGGGAATCGAACCTGTTACCTTGATCGAGATTACAAGTCTCGTGCTCTCCAGATTGAGCTAACCGGGCTGACTTGATCCAGTTAGTCATCATTATTAAGAATATATTAAACTATTGAAGCATAAATGATACAACAGCTGGCTGATCTCTTCCAGTTAAGGTAGAATTGGGGGCAAACATAGTATGAAATAATGATGGTTTCCTGGCATAATTGAAAGTAACTTGCTGAAAGTTATATCTTTAAATGCTATATGAATTGATCTTATATAACTGTTTTATATACAGAGATGTATAAAAAATGCTAATAGCTAATGACCTTGTGTTTGGTCATTGTTGTTTGAAATATATATCCTGACAAAGCTTACATTCTTAATGGATGTGCAAATTGGAAGGATGCTGCAGAGTATAGTGCATCCCTTAAGAAGCATGAATTCTCTAAAGTTTTATCATGAATCACAATTACTGGATCTTTTATGTTTTTTAGCTGTCAGAAAAGCTAGAATATAAATAAATCTGCTAAAATTACCCTGTATTTCATGCCAAATTTTCCTGTAAAATCTTTAGAAAATTCTCTGAAATTACAATCTAACAACAATTACTCTGGGTGCAATAAAAGCGCATTGATAAAAGCAAACAAAAAATATAATTTTCTCAGTGGAGAGTCCCAAATAGCCTTGTTGGGAAGGACTTTTGAAGCATCTAGATGAAAAAGAAAAGAAAATGGGATTATATGGTCAAGAAGGTGAAATCTTTGTTACCTGTTCAGCATATTGTCATGTAATCATCCAGTCTCCATGCAACTTTGTCAGAAAGTTGACATTTATAGAATTATGGTTTTATTATCATAAAAGTTTGGTTTATAGCAGGAATCGTAAAAATTGGGGTCATGTGGTGACACAGTCATGTTTGCTGCAGACTCAGATGGATGTGAGCTTCTGTTACGTAGGAAGTCTTGTAATTAAACAGTTTGATAATATACAGTTGAACCTGTGATAATGGTCATCTTAGTAATTAAGCCACCTTCCTTTTTTAGCAAATACTGATTTGTCCAAATTGATAATTTCTGTATTAACACACCTGTATTGTATTGAGCAGTCAGTTTTTTATGCACCCATCTCTTGACTGGCTTTTAAAGACAGATTTTACTGTACAGTCTAATCTCTACAACAGCACAAAATTAAATTTTTGTTTGTTGAGGAGAGGTTGTTACTCTAGGGAGGTCAAATTGTTCATATACAACTGCTTTTGGAAATAAAAAATCTGTCTTTGTGCAGAGATTTTTTCTCTTCGGAGGTGTTGATTAGAGAGGTTGGACTGAATAGTCACCAAGTTTTCAGCTTCTGTTAAACACTCTATCAGGCCATACATCAGATTTTTCAACTCCTCTAGTCTGAGGCACTTTTGTCTAAGGAATAATATAATTGTCAAATATCTCACGAACAGGAAATCAATACTGAGACATGCCCGTTATTTCTTCCCTTTGTACGATAGTATAGGAGCAAAATAACTTTGCACATTCCGTTACGACTTTTTGTTTTGGTGGAACAGATTTGGATATTGTTATTTACATTTTATTGCAAAATTAAGTATAGTTTTTTTTGGTGTTAAACAATACATGTACAAGATCAAAAGAGTTAATGTTGATATATTTATAGTACTATTTCAATGAAATAGTGTCTGCGCTCTGATTTTTATCTTGAAGTCGTATAGCGAGTGTATGTGTAAGGTAAGAATTCTGTTTTAAAAAATCAGAGACAATTTGTATTTGTATTTTTTTTATTAAAACTATTTTCTTTAGATGTTTCACAGATTTGTTAAACAGACAAAATAAAGTGCTTTTATTAAACTGCAACTGCTATCAAACTGCAACCGGTAATTTTCTTAGACATTATTGCATTGAGTTAATACATTTTGTTTTAATAATCTCTAAAATTTGTACAGCACATCTTTAATTTTGAGATAAATCTAACAATTAGTTTAGGAAGAATTTAAGCCAGTAACAATAAATGCTGAACAGACAATAATTTAAGAGTCTGTTAAGAGAAATAATTATACAGTAGCAGACATTTTTATTATAAAAGTTTGAGTTTAATGGTGTGGTGGGATTTAACACTCGATTTAGGGAATCAGATATCTACATGATTGTATTAAGAATGTGTATATTGCAGAAAAGCTTTATACCCACACAATTCTTGTCATCAATTCTTTAAATTAAAGTAAATTATTTGAAGAAATACTTTAAAGTCTCAGGAGCACAATAATTATTACAAGTAGCTCTTATTTAACCAAGAAAGATTATTTACTGGTGGAAATTACTTTTATTTGTACCAGAAACATTCCTAACCCATAAGTACATGTTCGAAACATAGCGCTGTATTTTTTTCAGTGATATTGCAAACAATTTAAGAAAGGGTTTCTGGTAACTCTTTTCCTGAAGAAACTTGTAATACGAAAGAAAAGCATATTTAAAAAAAAATAATGTCCACATTGTTTTAGAGTGATTAGATCGTGGTTCTTAGTAAAACAGTCAATATCGTATCAGTAATTTATTTTTTTCTAACAATAAATTCAAAGTGATCCTGGGACTTTAAGAATGTGTCAGATACCTAACATTTCGATAAAACTACCAGCATATTACAAATTTGAAGATTATAACCAGAATATGGAAGACTTTATTATTTGACCATGGATCTGTCAGCGAGGATAAATATTTAGCATACAGATTTGAAATCTTTTCAGTGAAGGTCTTAAACAAGTCTTCCTTTTGTGACGTCAGTTGCCAAAAATAACCCAAGCTTTGGCAGACTTCTTGAAACAATAATGTTTTAGTTATAATGTTCATAATGTAAATGTTTTCTATTAAAAAGTACTAAATTTCAATTAAAATTATAAATAACAATGAGGAAAAATACCTTTTGATATTAAGCTTTTTGCTTGTTATATCAAAGACATGCTGAGTGGATGGCATATTTATAGATCTTGCATCTAGCAGAGGTTTGGAACAATATAAGCTTCTTTTTGTTTCTAAAAACGTCTTAAGCTAATTTAGCCAGGAAACGGCAATTAACCTAACTCAGCTATTTTGGTTCAGGAAATGAATATAAAGTCTGTTTTCCGTGCTATTTAGAACCGATGACCTTTCGACTTTATAATAGTTAAAACAGCATTATAATATTTCAGAAAAATACATACTGAATACAAAAGTATAACAGTACAATAATAACTTTGGAAATGCTGCTCTAACAGAAGTTCTGGATTAATTAAATTAAATGTTAAAAAAGCAGTAAAGCAAACTATTATTTCTTAAAAATTGTGTCAAGTGGTTGAAATCCATATTCTGCAGCTACAAAAGGATTCTTTTATCTTTTCAGGCAGGATGGGGGACAATAGAGCCTGCTTTCCGGGCGAGGTACGTGTTTTGTAAAATATTTGTACAATTAGTAGGTTTAACCTTTTTCTAGCTAGAAAAGGGAGACTACTCCTGGCTGGGAATTAGCACAGGAGGCTATAAAGTG
This sequence comes from Saxidomus purpurata, assembly GCA_022818135.1. Classification (NCBI taxonomy): domain Eukaryota; kingdom Metazoa; phylum Mollusca; class Bivalvia; order Venerida; family Veneridae; genus Saxidomus; species Saxidomus purpurata. The sequence goes on from JAFMSR010000007.1 coordinate 19,791,493, forward strand.
TATGTTCTACCACAGGTCAGTGTAGCGTTACCAGGGACCCAAAGTCAGTGGTAACTGTTACTGATAAAAATAGACTAACCTTGACTAATATATCAGTAAGAATTTAAACAAACTTTTTCCATATAGAACCAATTTTAATTGCCTTAATTACTTCATCAACAATGTTGCATATTTCACTTAAAACCTATTGCATATATAGTATAGAATCTTTATCATGTTTCCGTAATAGGTTTACTTCAAGGCCCAAAAGCAAACTGTTTTGAAATAGTGACTGATAGATTTCCGATTTTTTACAATTATTTGTCAACCTAATAAATCTTATCATTTCTAACACTGAAATGTCTTTCCTTTTAACAAGCTTTTAAACAATCTAGCTTTATAGTCATCCAAATATTGAACCCAACTGGTACGTCGTAGCAATTAAGATTTGATATATATTTCCACATAGTTTTCCAGACTTTTCAAACGATCCGTTAATACAGTATTCATTTTATTTCGTTGATATATTTTGTAAACATATACATGCAGCCATACTGGTAATTGGGAAAAACTAGTTTCCATAATGCATCAATCGGCCAGGTCTTACCAAGTCTAGGTTACACATCACTAATACATGTCTATGGAATACTGAGCTCAAGTAGCAGTGTTGTCCGTTCTTGTGTATGTCCACAAGTGACGGTTGCATATTGAAAAAATTGGCGCACCCAAAATGTGTGAGGATTTCATTCCAGTTGGCTAAAAAATGGTACAAATTTCTGGAAACTATCAGTCGCTGTTACAAAACTGTTTGCATTTGGACCTTGAAAGCAAAGGTTATGGAAAATATAATTACGTAGGCTATATATGCAATAGGTTTTGATAAATATGCACTATTCTGTATGAAGTAATTGAAGCTAACCTGGGTCTATGTGCGAACTGTGTTGTTTACCTTCTTATTGATATAAAGTAACTAGGCTATTTTGAACTAAAAATCACTGTATTGGTCCCTGGTACGCTACACTCACCTGTGTGTTCTACAGAAGGTTACAATGTAGATGTTTATCTACAAGGAAAATGTCAGTGGTAACTTTCTACTGTAGGATCAGATATTACTGCAAACCTTTACTTTAAACAAATGTCATACATTGTAATTTTAATCAACTTTCTTCCAGTAGTAGATACCAGAACTGATAATTTCCATTAGTTGATTTGTAACCATTTTGTATGCCAGCATTTCACTTTCAAATGGATTGGTAGAGAATCTTCCTTTTATGTTTCGTTTCAATAGGGTTACTTTTTCTGAATTCAAATGCAAACTGTTATGGTACAGATTTACCAATAGGGGCACTTCTTAATACAACTAGTGCAAATTGTCTAATATAATTATATTATTATTATGCCATTATGAAATTTTTTTAATTTATGTCAAGCCTTTCAAGTACTTAAGTTTGTAATTATCACATAATGTTGAATTCTCTATGTCTGTGTACACGTTTTGTATCAATATAAAGAAAATGATTTATTTTGGCCTTATAAACATATGGTATCAGAAAAGAACTCTTGGATGTCAAACAGACACTATTAGAAACCATCGGAAACACTGATGTGAGTGAAGAATTGGAGACAGTAAGACATTGTCTATTACCCTAGGTTACAATACAATGTATATCAGGAATGATACACTCCAGGTACTGATATATACCTCTGTTTACAGTAATTATGTAGCATACAATATGCTCATGAAGTAGCAAGTGTCATGTTCTTTCAATAATCAGGCAATTAATCTGCTGTGAGCTACAAATATAATAATCTAACCTATAACACATAATAGTAGGCTCCAGAGAATTATGCAGTGTTCTTACTTTTGTAATCTGGTAACTTTGCCTTTCAGGATGGATGATTGTCCGTGGTCCGTCCATCTGTTGTCCATCAAAATTTTGCTTCAAAGGACATCTCCTCAAAAACCATTGGCTTGAATGTTGACGAAACTATAATGCAGGGATGTTCCTTGCATGAAACTCTAACAAAATTGTTCAAAGAATTCCATTCCATTAAGAACTCAGAAAAATGCAAAAAATAGGAAAAGCTTTAAAAATCTTCTTCTGAAACCACAAGGCCTATAGAACTTAGATATTTAGCATGTTACATTGCCTTGTGGACTTTTACCAAGATTGTTCAAATCATGACCCCTGGGTAAAAATTAGCTCTTCCCAGGAGGGGGAGGGGGGCAGGGGGGTCACTTGATTTCGGAAAGGCTAATATATGGAAAATTAAAAAAAACAACACAAGTCCCACAGACAGAGCTTAGATATTTGGAATGGTACTAAAAGCATTGTGTAATTGACCTCTATGAATTATGTTAAAATCATGACCCCTTGCAATATTGGTAAATTATATGACAGGGCTATACTTTAGGTCATTAATTTAAAGAAAATTATTCTGTCTTCCTTAATATAACAGCCTAGGAAAGTCTCTGGATTCACCAGATTAGTGAGTAGATAAGTATTTTTTTCTTATCTGTACATAAAAAGATTTGGAATGTCTGCACCCTTTACAAAATGACTGTGCACACAACTATTTTTGCATGAAACAAAATTGCAAATTTATACAAGATGTGCACATATATACAGTACATGATTGTACTCAGTTGATTTTACAGAAGGCACATGATTGAGTGATAACACCATTGTTTGGCACAATTGTCTGATAATTTTGTAACGAAGTGTAATTCCTTGCCAAAGTAAGTGTTCAGTCTTCAAGCAAAATTTTTTGTTTTTGTTTTCCTGGCATGGAATTGACTTAAAATAGCACTACATAGACTGGCCATGATGGATAAGAACAGGAGACTGAAAGCACGGCACCTTATTTATTCATTTTACTGTAGTACATTAATTGTATATAACAATCAAAAATTATTTCTTGGCATGTACAAGTTCAAACAATTTGTATGATGCACTTATACTACTCATGGCTTGAGTTAAAGCTTTTTCCAAAAGCAAGTTTTGAGTGTAATGGGTACTAGTAGGCCAAGTAGAATAGTCTTGATCAAAGCTCTGAAATGACTCTTTAAAGTTTGGCTGGAATTGCCACAAAAAAAGCCTTAGTTTTGCAATAAAAAATTTCAGAAAAAAAAATTGCTGGAGGACCAAACAGTTACATAACATGGACTGGAAATATACAAACATATTCCATCACATTTTTCTCTTAAGTGAAGTGGAACTGAGTGTTGTAGAAATAGATGATAATGTTAACCATTTTTCGTAACTAAAATTTCATTTTGCCATTTATGGTTGCAGTCACATGAATATATTCATACAATGCATAAAACAGTAGTCTTTGAGAAAGAATAATCTATAATGTTTATAGCTTATGGAAGCAGTAAAAACTACATACACGTAGCTTTATGGCATTTGTAGTTGCAAAGCTTTGACTATGACTTATTTGATACACTACAAGCTGTTGTTTGTATTTATAACCCATTTTGTGCCTAGTGTTTGTTAAAATATAACCAGTCCAGCCTCCCCTGAACACCAATTTCCTAGAACCTACGGGAGCGATGGTGTAGATGTTAAGGTGACTGCCGCTCATCCCGGTGGTTGCGGGTTTGAGCCCCACTGGGGTCATGACTGTACCTCCTCATACTTGACACCAGTGCTGGTTTTTCCAGGAAGCGGACTCCAGAGTGACTCAATAAGCTTAAAGCTTTCTTCACAATCGAGCTAAAATAAATTCGTATAGAAAAACATAAAATAAAAAATAACCTTCCTAAAAGAACATATTTTTTCTTTTGCTTCAATTTCATAATGAATCAACATCTCCAGAACAACAAATCTTTACAGTAAACACATTTCTGTGTTTTCAAAGGTGTCAGTGCTCCAGAGAGGTTGTATTGTACCTTTTCAAGCAGTTCTAAGCAGACAACAAATATTATAGTCACGGTCTTTTGATCAGAATTTACATTTTAGCATTTTGGAACAAAATTCTGCAAAACACCGGGGTCCCTTATTTGAAAAAATAAACTTGCCCAAATTGGAAGTCAGAAGATATTCCATTGTAAATTCTAGGAGAAAATTGGTTGAACAGGGTTTTATCTTACCCAGAGAATTGGGATATTTTATGATGCAGAGCTCTTCTAGTGTAATTGTTAGCACAACTTAAGCATTGATCTTCTCCAAATAAACATAGCATTCCCCAGCAGAAGATATGTCTGTGATTTTAAATCCTGAGACAACTTTCGATACTGGGGGAGAAAAGGGATATTCAGCAGTTTTAAAGCTTCTTTTGTTGCGAGTGAGAACCACCAAGTACGAGTTCAAACATTCTTAAGAATTTGTTTTCCCACCAAAAATAAAGATTTTAAAATGACTCTATTCAGAAACCTTCCTTGCCTCCACCAAGGAGGGACCCTTTACTTACTGTCCATTGGTAAACTGATTATTAAAGTGAAGAAGATTTGATTGATTTAAAGATTGCTTTAAGTATTCATAGGCCGATCAGAATAACGGTCCCTTCCTTAGTCGAGGTCTTAGACAATATATTTTTCTGTTTTAATAAATGAATGATGTCATGGTGATTTGATGCTGGCTGATGGGGAATCAGACTTCACTACCCTGTACGTTTTTATGAAAAATAAATGGTGTTTCTTTTGCTTTTGAGTATTAATTTATACATATTTGAAGAGATAAAAGAGTAAAAAGTTAAGTGAATACAATAGACCTTTATCTTTACTTCTGATTACATTTGTCATTGATTTTAACTAGATTTCTTTCATGTATTGGACGTAATTCAATAGGACTTGAAAGTCATTAATCATGTAATAACTTGGTTAAGTGGTACACGGAACATTAATTTTCATTATCTATTTATTAATTAGATACTAAGTACTATACTGTAAGTGTATTTAGATTCGCTTGCATGATATTTTTTTCATTTTTAGAGAAAATTTCCAATTAAGTTGGCAAGTAAATTTGTTCATTTCTTACATGTACGTATACAATCAAGGGGAGAAAGGCTTTTCATGGGGATCTAAATTTCATGATATATGTCAGCCACAAAGTATACGGACATGAGTAGCTCCAAATATTAATATTTTATGGTACTTTCTAATTTTTTCAAGAAAGAAACTCCTACAGTTTTGCTTTCATAATTGAAAAGAGTAACAAAAAGATCTGTTTTGTTTGAAATCTTCGGAGACAGGATTAAAATGTACTGTCATACAGATAGTCTAATGAAGATTGATATGAAAAGAAAGGATTTAATATATTAAGTAGAATTAGATGATGTAGAATGTTGCATACAGAGACAAATGGATTTATTTAAATATTATTTCCTCCTGTGGTACTGGGGAAAATCAATGACATGAGTCTGAGACAGAGAGTAGCAGTCTTCAGGGATTTATTTGGTTATAGAAATGGTGTAAAATACCAGTGAATGAATTAATTGTCACAAACTGTTCTTTAATTATAAAACAATTTCACAAGGTTCTTACTGTTTTCAAATTACTTTTAGTGCTTGAAAAGTTGGAATATAATTATGTAGTTCTTTAAAAATACCTAAGTTACCTTTTTTATAGGAATTGAAATTCAAATAGGATTCATCTGTCAAGGAAAAACAATAAAAGCAGCCATTCTTAACAAGTGGTTTCGAAATACAAGTGTATAAACTTTAAAACTGTCTGGTTTGAATTAAGAATAGGGGCTGCTTCACCTCTACCCTTCTGGTGGCATTATGATCAGTGTAGATCATGATCAGCCAGTATATCCTTGTAGTCTGATCATGATCTGCACTGTTCACTATTCAGTCAGTATATAAATTCCATTGAACAATTGATATCCAACAAATTAGTTACAGAAATTAGGCGGGAGAAGGGTGAAAGCCGGCTGATGCATGGTATACAGGTGACCTAGCTAGCTGATACAGAGAAACAACTGTACAGATTACACTCTACAAAAGTGTTGTGTCACAAAGCATCTTATATCTCAATTAAGAAGTTTTAAGAAGTACATTTCTGATAATATATGAATGATATACAGTCAAACCTGTCTTAAGTGACCACACACAGGGGAAGTCTGAATTATGGTCTCTTAAGACAGGTGGTCTCTTTGCTCAGGATAGGCTATTATTTCTTGAAATCCCGAGAGAGGAATTTACAGTGGTTGCATAGGTCAGGATGTTGCTTTACTCAGATGGTCACAAGGGCAGGTCAGACTGTATTTGAAAATAAGTCTTATAACGTGCTGCAACTGTAATGCATATATACATAGACCAGCAGTCAGCAGTGTGAGATTAGGCGGTGGGTGTACATTATGATATCATTGATCTTATACTAGCACCGGGACAGTAGAAAATCAATCTTTTAGATATTTACAGACATGTGGCTGCGGATAAGATAATATGTTATGTTCGAGGATAATTTAAAATAAATTCATGAAAAGGAACAAAATGCATTAAGCAGGCTATTTATAGTTACAACTGTTTGGATACTAATTGTTAATTGACTTCATTAAGAATGAATGAGTTGCAGGAAACAGAAAGGCAATTCACAGACAAATGATTTGTGGTTAAACTACTGATTGTTCAGCATGGAGAAAATCAATTGTCAGGATATAGGTTAGAGACACAATCGCAATTTGGAATTCCCCAAGTGCATGTACTAAGTATATACAGGGTTAAATGTTAAACAGTTGTAAGTTTTCACTTATTGCATGTAAGGTTACAACAGTATTGCATTTAACATTCATATGTATAGATTAATTATTACTGCGTTTACTTTTAGTCTTTGTCCAATTAGTGATTCAGGTCATTGTAATATAACAATCCATAGCATATAGACCTGCATGACATATTTTTTCCTTCAAACTTAAGGAAAGGTTTCTGTAAATTGTTCAGAAAAAGATATTAAAGATCAAAGTTGAGCTCTGACTATTATGTTGTAGAATCTGAAGACATCAATACTAAGTGTTAACAAGTGATATGAGCTGTTTTATTGCTTAAATTATTGTTGTTATACATAAAGTTTAGTGATAGTGTTTTTGTGTGCTTAAGTATATTGACTTGTATGTGGATAGAAAACAACAAGCCTATTATAGTGCAGTTCACTGAAAAAAAACAACATCAAAACATCAAAAGAAATTGTACATGTTCAGCAATTAGCCAGTCCATCGGTCAGAGAGATATTGGAACTTAATGCCTAATTAACTATGCAGACTAGAAAGGTATGTATAGCAGGTGCCAATTGTTAAACTGTATTGAATATAAGGTACAGAATGCAGAAACCTTTGTATTCACATGTTTTGCATTGTTGTTGGCAACAGGTTATTTTGTTTTCAATTACTGATTTCACAGATGTTTGGCTATACAAATATTTTTAAAATGGTTAAATCACAGTGAATCTAAGTCCGATGTTGATAGTAGCCCTGAGTAAAGTTTTTGTGGCGCAATGGTAGCACATATGCCTCAGAGGATCAGTGATTGTTGATAGTGACCTTAGGCAAGACATAAATAATTGCCTCTCACTCTTCGCGGTTGATTCCATCTTGAATGGGTAATTGAGAGCTTGTAAGAACTTGTTTCGCAATCGAGAATAAATAAAAAAGTAAAAATTAAATTAAAATTTATGAAATGTGAGTGAACCATAATCACTTTTACTTTGTAAATATTCGACATTGGTTTATTGAAATTTCAGCAAATTCATTTTAGTATGTATAGAAACTATTCCATGTATTTTTAAAAATTCATAGATTTTTACATCTAAGCAATATGAAATAATTAAATACCAAAGTGTCTTTCCATAAACTTTGAAGTTGGATACGTCCTATTGACTCTTACCTGTTGTAATTCAGTGCAAATGGTTCATCTAAAATATTTCTTCAATTGTGTAATAATTATAAAATACCGGTATACTTAAGATCAAAATGCTTTTAATTGCATGCCATGTAACTATTTAAATAAAATCAGTGAAGAGTTTGTACGGATAGATCAGAGGAAGTAGGGAAGTTGTTCCATATGTGTTGCTGGGTCATTTGCAAATCATTATCTGGTGTGTGCTACACAGGGTGAAAGTTATTTATAATGAAGTAGCACCCTTGTTTCAGTAATTATAGTTTTAGTACCTTGGGGTACCGTATTTGTGTCAATAGAAGTGTATATTCCTAATAACTGTATCAGTATATTTCCTGGCATAATTTTGCTGCGTGTGAATCAAGCTATGATGCGGGTGATGATTTTGATTAAGGGATTGCCAGGGAGTTTTTTTAAAAATGGACAAAGGAAATAGGAACTGTACAATGATCAAATACTTAACGAAGTAATGAGAAAACGCAAGACTCGATGTATAAATAAAATTTGTAGGTGGATTTTTATTCGGGATTATAATTGGTTTAATAATAGGGTGTAATAATGTAAATACCAGGACATAATATTATCCTGTGGATTAGGACAATCACATGTATAAGAAAATTATTGTCCTGTTCATCATTACATTGCTGTTGTATTATGTAATGTAAATGTTGTTTTATAGGTGTTTATTTTTTGCTAGGTTTTGCAAATGGAACACATTGAGTACATCAATGTTACTAATGATTCTGTGTTCAGTTTCTTAGACATCATAGGGCTTTCTGGCAGTTTCAAGAACTGGCAATTAACATCAAAAACTGAAAAATCACAAAAGAAACAACACACAAATTTAAAGACCTTTACAGTGATTAATGTCCTGGTGCTCTTGCCAAGTCTAGATCTGGGGATGACCGGAACTCTTAATATGTTCCTGTAAACATTAAATGCATTGTTGGGAAGGAAATTCTTAGGAACATTATGGTAATTTTTGACAGAAACAATATGCTGTAGCATTATGAACTGGTTCATAAAAATCTGTTGCAGTATTGTAAAGGTTGTTTGAAAACAAACATCATCCACTGTGAAGCCTGCCTGTTGCATGAGGATGTTTCCTTCAATTATTGTAAGTAAAATTTCATTTTTAAGAATATTAGGTGTGTAGGATTTATTATTTTATTTAATGGTAATTTACACATGATGTGTTTTTAAGTATCACTTTAAAGATAAACTACAGAAAGACGTCAGCTTCAGTCTTAACAAGTACTTCCTTAATTAAAGGATGCTTCACAGTGTAACATACTTCTACTTTGAAAGTTATATGTTATTTGGGACTTCAAAATTGCTGTCGGAACTTCTAAGATCATGCATCTTGAAACAAAGCACCTTTGAAGCATGAATATTTAAGAGGAAACTTCGATGTTACTTTTAGCTACAAGTTGCTTTCCCAAAGTTTTTTATGTAGATCTTAATATGTGCAAATCAAAGATACCCGGCATGGGGCATGGACCCATAGCATATAGTGTAAGATTTTTTTATGCCCCCGAAGGTACTTTAATTGGGTGGCACATAGAAATCAACTTGTCCGTCAATCTGTCTGTCCGTCCCTACTTCTTTGTTCGCAGCATAACTCAAAAGTATTAAAGGGAATTACTTGAAACTTCATACTTTGATTATAATTATAGAGGCCAACAAGAGAAAGTGCAGTGTACAAGAACATAGGACTGCAGAATAAGGGATCTTAATTGTTTACCCCTGCTGTGTAACTTATTACTCACTGACTGTAGGAAGTGCCTATATAAGTAATGTATAACAATTATATTGGACCGATGTCCTGGGAAAAGGGCCGTCATACATAACAGAATGGGAAAAGGACCTTAAAATTCATACATTACAGAATTCAGTAACAATGAATTGAAATAATAATAATAACAAGAAAATTATAACTTAACAGTTATATGAGACGATTACTGTATTACATTACAGTGTACAGAATAATAGCCACGGCTGTACTTCAACAGACTGAGCAAATCTCCCGATTTGGGTATATACCCCAAATGAGCTAAAACAGCCCGATAACAATCGAAAAGTACAATTTTTTAAATAACGTTTTTTTTTCAAAGAAAAAGCGCAAGTTAAATTTTCACAGAATATTTATCTGATCTATACAGACCTGATAAAAACTTAACTTGCTGGTAAAAAAAAATTAAATTTCACCAACAAGATATTGACATGAAATTTGCCTTACAATAATTTAAACATACTCAGTACACTGAAAAAAATAACATGCGCTTTTTCCTAAAAGATGTTAAAAAAATTGTATTTTTCTATTGTTCTTTCCTGCATATTCATTATTCAAAAATGACGTCATGTTACGTATACCACCGCTCTATCTCCCATAACTAACTCCCTGTTACTGCATGGAAAAGTAGACTAAAATTATGTAGTCTGACAGGGATTTTATTTTTCGTAACTACCACCATTTTGGCTTTTTTGTACATGTCAACAGGTTTGGTTTTGGACTGAATTCCTTCATTGTCCGGCTGATTTTGTTTATAATTATGAGTGAAAACATTAAATTATATTCAAACCTTTCAAATAAAACCTGAAAACCAAGCGAAATTGACCGATTAACGGAAAATCAACAGTTGTCAAACTTTTGACACTTGTTTTTGTACTGATAAATTACGGCTTTCGGATAATTTGCGGGTTTTCCCCGAGGTATAAAGGTCTTAATTAAATATTCAAATTAGACTGTTTTCCGGCAATTCCGTTTTTAATCATTTCTAAAGCGAAATAAATCGGTACCATTCTTGGGTCATCCCCGTGGTCGCTATTATAAAGCCCAAAAATCTTTAATACAAACAGGCTATCCTCTGTAGCCACAACGCTATCAATATATCAATAATATAGTTTCTTTGGTCATTCATAAACATTCATACAACAACTCAACTAAGAAGATCGATAGAACGAATTGACCTGACGCGAACTCGACTATCGCTCCGATTCCAATATGGCACTGTTCCACAGTAATATTATAACAAAAGCGCGAAACTGACGTCATACTCCATACGTGCTATAACATTGTAGCGACTAACTACTGGCTTCGGGAGATAACACTTCATTGCATCGAACAAATAAAATAGAAACACGCATGCGCTACACTGACGTCATTATATCAGTGCTACAGCATTGTAACTGCTTCTATTACCTTATCCACATAACGCTTTGTTGCATCGAACTAAAGTTTAAAGGTCATTTTGTCCGTTTTAGTAATACAAAAGATATATATCCATAGTAATTAATGTTAATAAATATCTAAAAATAACTTTCGTCTTGAAAACAATTGTTTGTAATTCTCTGAAGATAACTCATCTTAAACACTGAAAAAACCCTGTACAGAAATTTCCTTTCTGTAAGTCTAGAGGATTGCCATAGCAATATGAATAAATTTTATCTTATTTTTTATACTAAATGAAATAACAGTTTTTGGACAGTCAGAATAAAACTGTTTACTTAATATGATATATTTTTCTACATATGTATTGAATAAGTGCATGTAGAATTTTGCCCTGTAATATATAGTTATGATATTACAGAATATTATTTTTATCATTTGCATCTTTGATGTAGAGTGAAACATAGATGTATGATGATTCAAAGGATAGTTTCATAATTGCTTGACCTTTAAGTCTCATTAGCACTATTGGTAGAATCTACTCATAGAACTGAATACATAATAAAACAGATAGAATAATGACTGAATCTGTGTTCTATTAAGTATTTGATATTCTCAAACTGTGTGGTGGTTTAACATTTCTTCCAATGTCCCTTAATTCTTCATGAAAAAGCATTGTCAGACAGGGTTTATTTATTGTTTTTGCAATATTATTGAAAACAAATACTGCACAATTATACTATGTACTTTTAATTAAAAAAGCAATTAAATAAAAATTGTTAAAAAAACCCCAGAAAAAAAAAAAAAAAAAAAAACCCATATATAAAAAATATATCTTTTTATAAATTTTTTTTTTTTTTTTACAAAAAAAAAAAAAAATTTAAAAAAAAAAAAAAAAAAAAAAAAAAAAAAAAAAAAAAAAAAAAAAAAAAAAAAAAAAAATAAACATATTTATTTAAATTTTTTTTAAAAAAAAAAAAAAAAAAAAAAAAAAAAAAAAAAAAAAAAAAAAAAAAAAAAAAAAAAAAAAAAAAAAAATTTAAAAAAACAAAAAAAAAAAAAAAAAAAAAAAAAAAATTAATAATAATTTATATAAAAAAAAAAAAAAAAAATAAATAATTTAATTACTCTCCCCCCCCCCTTCCCCCCCCCCCCCCCCCCCCCCCCCCCCCCCCCCCCCCCCCCCCCCCCCCCCCCCCCCCCCCCCCCCCCCCCCCCCCCCCCCCCCCCCCCCCCCCCCCCCTCCCACCCCCAATTCCCCCCCCCCCCCCCCCCCCCCCCCCCCCCCCCCCCCCGGGGGGATTAGAAAAGTTTGCTGTTAGAAAAGTTTTTCAGACAGAAAATGTTCAGTTTTGCTTTTGGTAACATAAGAGCTAGAAGTAATGTTACCGTACCAAAGTGCTACAGTGACTTAAAAAATTGTGAAAGAAATGGCTGACCACAAATAAAAGTTTAAACCAAATAAAAATAATTAAATTGAAGGAAATAAAACCTTAAGTTACAAATTTTTTTTAAATGCCAAAGGGGAAAATTTTACAGTTGCTGGGTTTAAAACCTGTTTAATGATAACTGATAGAAGTTTATCTATGCATTATTGCTGTTTTATGGGACTTAAATGATAGTATAGTGATAAGGTGGAGGTGTCTACTGGAAATGGATGAAAGGAGCAGTGATTATAATAGAATTACAGAGTTAAAGGTTGTACTTTGATATTGCCTCTGGTGTGGTTAGAATCCAGATTTAATCTACATGAAGTAACCTGGTATTGTGCAATTTTAGGAAAGATAGTTTCATTGCATGCATTTTTGTTGAAAAAAATCCAAGTAAAACAATTATAAATCAATTACAAATCAATATCGATTTATATTTGATTGACACATTGCTTTCAAACTTGTTCATATTATGTACATTATCATTGTTACTAAAGGGACATAAGGGTACAGGTGGTCTGCATCAACTTCAGTGATATCTCTAGTGTGAGTTATTCCCCTTCTTAATATTTCGATCCTATTTAAGCCAGTATTTAATCTTGCGGACTTAATTATTAAAGGTAATCAAATCGAACATTTCATTTAATTTCTGCTTTGAACGTAGGATATTTTTTAACCAGTCCATTGGTCATTATGTTAATTACGATCATTTCTGTAGAAAACTTCACATATAGATCTTGTTTGATTGTCACAAGTGACATCAGGGACATCTGCTTTAATTGTCCAACATGAAAGGTTGTGTTAACATTCAATTGGTACAGTAGGAACTCATTTATCATTTATTTTGTGCATAAGTGAGAAGCAATTTAATTAAAATATACCAGGACAAAGCTAGATGTCATACCTTGACACCATAAACAAATTTCATAGGTATAAATTTAGGTGAAGCATTATATTTTACACTCTTGTTGACCATAGAATTTAACTGATTTAAATGAAATCCACCCCTCAATAACTGCAAATTACCCAGTTTATTTTATGGCTGTTTGATTAATGAAGCAGTTTTATTTCACGGTTCGTTGGAAAATGAAAGGTTCAGCACCATACAGTAACAACTTAAAGTTGTTCGCTCTCAGATTTATGTAAAAAAAATTAAGTTCTTCAAACTGTGTAAAAATAGGATTATTTTAGATCATATAGTCATATAAAAAGGTTCCCGTATAAATTTCTGTAAAGTATATCTGTAGATTTGAAAAAATACGCTAACAGGCAAACGCTTTTGAAATTCCAATATAAACATGTAGTGAAGTGGTGCAATAAAACCAGCATTTTCAATCGATTTGCAAATTCCTACCAAGATTTTTACTTATATTTTTTATTCTAGCCTTTAAGTTTTATATTTATGTATTAGTCATGTCCTTTTTGAAAATTTTATTTATTTCAACCGCAATGAGAGTGAGCAGCTTTAAATAAATGAAAGGCGGACTTACAGCATGTTATGCATATATAGCTCTTGCTAATTTAATGTAAAACCGGCTTTTTAATTAATACTATTTGTATGAAAATACATTCGCAGATAAAATCTATGTCATAAAAAGATATGAAATACTTAAAGATGCAAAAGTAGCTTTTATTGTCCGAGTATAAAGTAGATAATCGGGGAGATAATAGATGCATCGGTCATTATTGTTGTAGACATAAGGTCATGTCCAGTTGAACCACAGGTATCCCCGAGGGCGGTAGATCCGACTACATCATAATTATGTATTTATCTACCTATAAAATCAAGAGATGTTTTACTAATTGTGTCGGTGTTTTGTTACATACGTCTGACAACCTAAGCTGTACCAGTCAGTACGCTGGGCATTGTGCGATTTAAATTGTGATTGATTTGGCAATTTACTTATACGGATTTTAGTGGCAGCTTCAGGATATTTTACGAGTTTTTAACGCTACCCTGTGTTCAGGATTAATAAAATATCATAAAATGGATGAATAATAATTGTGAAAATGTAAAGCATAGCAAGAGTGGAAAAATGAAATTTGAGTGTTGCTAGGAAATATGTATTTCAGTGAAATTATATATTTTGATACAGAGGTTTTCAATTTCATAATTGAATTTAGTAAGGCATGTTAATACTGTCTGTAAAATGGTAATTTTATAGGCAGTTCCTAGAAAAAATAGCATTTTTTATGTTCATTTAAATTAGACTGAATTGTTGGCTGATGTAACAGTGTGAGATCCTTCAAGAATTTAATACTGACAACTGCGGTGTACTTTTTGAAAACGAATTGCTAAAATGTAATAGTCTATTTGAAGTTAACTGTGTATGTTTGATAAGCACTGTATAATACAACTTAAAAAAAATGATGTTTTCTTTGTATAAATCTTTTATAAGGTTTAATAAGTGAAATTGCAATAGTTAGTTCATTCTCAGGTGGGCTGTCACTTATGATTTTCCATGAAACCATTAATTTTGGGGGGTTATTAATTTTTAATAACTTCCGTGATTTTGTCCGGCTGTGAGGATCCATGAATGATGGATTCCGATGAAAATCTGTACAATATTTCATGTTCTATAAAAATATGAAATCTACAAATTCATGTATGCATGAAATTTCATTTTCTAAAAACTCTGTGAAATTTTTTGTTCTCCCAAATTTAGATGCATTCACAGTAATCCCTAAAACAAGACTAGGAGAGTGGTGGTGTAAAGGTTGGGGGGGGTGCCCCCCCCCCCCAGGGTTCCGGGTCGGCCCCCCCCCAACCACACCCCATCCCTCTCAAAACAAAGACTATAATGTTGTTTCAGGAGCAGCTTGAGTGACTCAAAGCTAAGCTTTCTTCAAAAAACTAAAACAAGACACGGCCTGTTACCTTATCTATATGGTAAATAACAGATACATGTTGTCCAAGACTGCCAGGCTTCCTTTCTTTGACTTAATCTTACTTTAGATAAAGCTTGGGTGTGTTTGGTGTTAAAATGTTCTGGTTAGTGAAGAGAAACCTTCGTGTTCTGGTGCTGTTTATGCCTGCAAGTGATACTTTCTTAAAGGAAAAGAAAAACGTTTAAAGGATTTGAAAACACTCAATTAAGTTTAAGTTTAAAAGGAATTAGGACTTTGGAATAAGGAAATGCTGAAGGTAATTTAAGAATTTAGAAAATTTGAAGGTCAAGAAGTTAAAGAAATAAGAAATTTTAAGGACTCAAAAGATATAAGAAAGAAGAATTTAGAAGAGTCGGACTGTGAAAATAAGGACATTGGGAAAACTTAGAAAATTGACAAATTTGAGGTTGAGGTTTTTATGAAATTTGAAGGACTCTAAGTAAATAAGGTAAGGGCTAGAAATTTTATCATTTTCAAAACTGCTCTGCTGGGCCAAAACTTTTGTTCAAGATTAGTTCAACTTGTACATCATTTTTTTTTTTTTGGTCTGTTTCTTAGGTTCAAGGGCTCTCATTTGTATGTAGGTGTACCATTTGTGTTATATTTACATTAAGGACTTGAATAGTTGAGACATGTAAGTTTTCCATACTAGTGGTAGCATTTCATGTTTATTAATATAAATATGTAAAGTGTTTACTGTAGTAGTTGAAGTGCAGACTTCAAAACTTAACATATAGTAAATATTATACCATTGAAAATGTTCCGAAAATTGACTCTGATACAATACATCAAATTCACTCATCTGGGAGGTTGCGGATGCTAGCCCTGCTTGGTTGACGACAGCACCTTTTAATATGACACCAGTACTGGTTTTTCCAGGAAGGGGACTCAAGAGTGACTCATCAAGCTCCAAGCTTTCTTCACCATCCAGCTAAAATAAATTAGTATAAAATAAACAAAATTGTCCTGAGAAAAGTGCCGGTTAAAATTCAGCAACAATTCTTTACTTTTACCTGCTTATAAAGTATCTGTTTAAAAACTTCTGCAACATGTGACATAACAGAGAGTTAGCTACTTGAATATATTATCAAAAATTTAATAAAATGCGTACATCTTCTTTTGAATTTTTCAAGATTTGTCGGAGATTTAAAAATAGTGATTTACTACTTTTGGATGTTACGCTCTAAAGTTTCTCTTTGTACTAAGGAGTATATATACAAAACACAGCTTGGTTGAGGATGAAATTGCATTTCTTATATTTCATAGTTATAATATACCTTTATAATACATTCATAAATTTTATTAACACTTGGGACTTTGTACTTTCAAGCAAACATAACTTTAACAAATTTTCAGTGTATTAAATCTTTTTAAGTTATGATATAAAAACTGAAAAATTTATCTGAATGAAAAGAAAATTAAGAATATTTATGAATGTCTATATGAATAAAAAAAACATTTTAATACAGTCATGGTCAATTTAAAATAATTATATACATAGCAGTTTTTGGAGTAAGGCTAATCAGGCCTGAAGCTTATATGAGTGACATATAATTTGATAATCACACGTTATATGTCAGTTTTTAACGAAATTTTGACAAATCTATCTGAACAAATGATGGTTTATATATTTTTTTCTTATGAAGATGAAATATTTACAATTTATTTAGACTGGGACGTCAAAGGGAGTTGTGTTTTGTTATTCAAGTGATGGATTGACATCGTGTAATGAAGTTGTTAAAGAAAACACAAAGTCAGTGAACTAGATTTATTTACTTGCTGTGAATGAGTCGGTGTATTATGCAAATTGTGTCAAATGCTTGTCAGAAATGAGAAAAAAAATCCAGTAAGTTTTCAACGGAAATGAATTTTAAATATGAGTGAAAACACAAACAACGGCAGTTACCGTTCTCCGCTAACACGGAAAATAGGTGTAGGATTAACACGGACAAATTTAAGCCCAGGAGTACGAGATGCAAGGCAGAGGCCGTCAAGGGATTCTCCATTACTGACACCAAGTCGGTTAATAATCTCTGGATCATCTTTGGCTGCTCATCGGACTAATTCCGATCGTTACGAAAGTGGATATAATAGACTTGGTGGACTGAGGAACATAAGTGAACCTAATGTAAGCACAACTGGTAATGTAAAGTCAGAAGTCATAAAACCTTTTAAAAATGATCGGGACATTAATCATAATACTGAACTGCCTACGAGAAAAAATTTCTCAGCAACAAACACTGCAGAATTGCTGAAAAATGAAAATGTGTCTGGAGTAAATGTTCAGAGAAGTCAGTCAGCCAACAGAGGGCAGGTGTATCTTGGGAATGTCTTAGGTAATAACAGGGGTTTAAGCCTTATAAGTGGAAATAGAACATATAAATCATTGGATTATACCAGTCAGAAAGGTAATTATACATCAGTTGAAGAAGGCAGCGGTTCTTACAGAAGTGCAGATTCTACAAAAGTAGAAAATTATGACATTGACCTCGAACAGGATGAGGAGGATGCTGTTGTCAAGGACACTGTGGATGGTACCCAGTCCATTCATTTAGACACTACCTCTCCAAACTCTCCTAGCAAAGATTCAGGGTACCATTCTCCAAGGATAGAGACAAATTTGGACTCATTTAGTACCTCAGTGACAGATTCAAGGTCACCTGAAAAATTTGAGCCAATGAAGAGCTACTCACAACCCAAGTACACACCAGATAGAGATAACTCTTCAGTTATGCCAGAAAGGCCAGTAAGGTCAAAACATAGTGCTAAGAAACAGAGTTTAGACCAGTCAAAACAGCTGTCTCAGTCTCCATGGGAACAGGAAGTAAAGACCTCTGGGCATGGCATATCAGTCAGTACTAATGAAAATTTTAATTTGAACAGTGATTTTTTAAAGTCTGAACAGCAAGACCTTGACAAATGTGAAGCTACCAGTCAAAGGGCAAGGTCACAAGGTCAGGAGGAAAGTGCTTCTTTGCCAGTGGCTAGGCCAAGGACACACAGAAGACTTACCAGGAGGTCTATTAGCTTCAAACGCTTGGTAAGAAATCATTCCAGCTCTTGTGTAAAATGACAAGAAACTCATGGTATAGATTTAATTACCAAAATAATTATTCTTTTGTATCTAAAATGACTTTATTTATAATTAACAAGTTTCACCCACAATGATGATTTTTAACTTTTAACAGAGTGAAACATTTTTTTGTGGACTTCATACTAAATTGTTCACATGGGCGAGTCACTATCAGAGGAATCTAAGAAGCTTGATCACAATGCTTGACTATCAAGTAATCTGTCCTTCTAAGCACTCGGACAGGATGAGAGTCAAATATATAATTGATTTAATAAGATTGATTAATTTGAAAAGCCTGAGTGTTATAAATTGGTTAACAGGTGAACATATTTTACGTATTTTCAAACTAAAACAATTTAAAGGCTTTACTTTACTCACTAAAAGCAACTCTTGTTTTGTTTCATCAAGATAAACGTTTGTATAGTTAAAGTTAGCCCACGGCTATCTCAGCTGCATAAATTACTACTGTTTAAAAAAACCTGTCAAAATCCTAAACGGCTTTATTGAAACAAAGTGGCCATTATTCAAACTTTGTGTTGAAAAATGTAGAATTCTCTTGTACTTTGAAATCTGTATGTTCAGGCATGGAATCTACTTATATAAAATTGCACGGTACTAGCCAGTACAGTACATTGTAGTTAGTGCAGTGCAGATAAGTGGTAATGATATCGGTATGAAGTAGCGTCTTAAGAGTGTGGTTGGAGTTCAAAGCTCACTATAACCTTAAGGCAGTAATATATGATATAGTTCAGCTTTTTATAATGTGGTTAAATGCTGGCTATAAATGTTAGAAACTATTAAATGGAGAGTGAATGTAGTTAAAACACAAACTTTTGCCAATGATATACATGTACACTGACACCACAGTGTTTCGGTGTATTAATTAACATAGAAACTTGTATAGTTCTTTGAATCAATTTTCTCATGTTCTTCTTTCGTTTCAGTGTGAAAAGGTAATTCTGATTAAGTGGAACAATTTTCAAAATCTCTTAGACATTTTAGAGCAATAGTGTTGTAATGCATACAGTTTTAGTGATGTACTAACCAAAAATGAGTTTTTTGCTGGTGGTGTTGGGAAAAAAAGATTTAAGACATTTCAAACTTGAAAATATTATGCTATCCAGTTGAAATCATTATTAAGTATTCATTTTATTCTTTGGCATCTGCCAGCAAAATATAGAGTATATATATGTCTTAAAAGATGCAAAATGACCTGTCTTGAATTAGCATTTAATGTTTTACAAACATCCATTATGTTGATGCTTTAAATGAATTTGGTGAAATGGTGAGATGGATAAAGACCTAAGGGCTGCATGGGTTGTTGTTACTGTATATAAATGCAAACGGTTTATCAAAGATAAAGTTTTAAAGTCACGTAAGCTGAGCAAAATGTTTGGTGTGCAATGAACTTAGAATATATAACCTTATAAGAATATATAAACGTAAAATTTACCTGTAGGCTGATTTTTGATATTTACTCTTAACATTTACTTGTTATAACTTCATTTTATTGCGAGATATTTAAAGGAGAAAGAAATGTGAATAAATGCTTAGATGATTTCAAGCGATATGTTTATAACCTATATTGTAATTGAAACTTTATGAAGGTTTGATAAAAAAACATGATTACATCCCTACCATATCATATTATTTATATTTATGTATAATATTTTATATCTAAATCATCTGTGTCAAAATTTAGAATAATTTAATATCATTTTTGTGAAAAGGTATCTTAGCAAAATAATAAATATGGTGATGATGAAGATATTATACATAAAGGTAGAAGTGTTTTGTGTTTTAAGGGTTCAGTGCACAGAGCTGTCACTATTGAAATTACAAATTAGCTTACAACAAGCATAGATTAGAGGCAATGAGGAACATTTGTTATGTGTAAAAGACACAAATGCAATGGGGTATCTAGAAAGTAACTGAATGCCAGGGGATGTTACAGCAATATGTGTGGTAAAACTGCAATATGTATGGTAACTGCATGGGGACATTACTACAATATATGTGTGCAGTTGGTAACTGCATGGGGACATTACTGCAATATGTGTGGTAACACTGCAATATGTGTGATAACTGCATGGGAACATTACTGCAATATGTGTTAACACTGCAGTTTGTGTGATAACTGCATGGGAACATTACTGCAATATGTGTGGTAACACTGCAGTATGTGTGGTAACTGAATGCATGGGGACATTACTGAAATATGTGTGGTAACACTGCAATATGTGTGGTAACTGAATGGGGACATTACTGCAATATGTGTGGTAACACTGCAGTATGTGTGGTAACTGCATGGGAACATTACTGCAATATGTGTGGTAACACTGCAGTTTGTGTGGTAACTGAATGGGGACATTACTGCAATATGTGTGGTAACACCACACTATGTGTGGTAACTGAATGGGGACATTACTGCAATATGTCTGGTAACACTGCAATATGTGTTGTAACTGAATGGGGGCAACACTGTAATATGTGTGGTGTATACTGAATGGGATGTGAATGGTAACTGAATGGAGACTTACTGTAAAAATATGTATGGTATGGTAACTGAATGCGAACTTCCTATAAAAATGTGTCTGGGGTAGTAACTGAATGAAAAGTAACTATAATAATATTGTGTGGTGACTGAATAGAGACCTTACTGCTGTATATAAATATGTGGTATTTGAAGAACCTTGAAAGATATAACGATCAAGCTAGGTCTCTTTTTTACTCTATCCATCTTAGTGAAGCTGTCTGTTTGACTGATGAGTTATCAATAAAATGTGAGAAAATCATTGACATTAACTATGACTTGTGACACAACGTTCGATTGAAAAGATGCAGGCGTCATGTCCAGTTCATCTAGTGCACTGCAACTGATTGATTTGTTATATAACTGTTAATTGGTTAAATGATTTTAATGACTTAATTTGTACTAGAAGGTTGTACTGATTGAATTGCAGTCAAATGAAACTGTTTAGGAAGTTAAGACACTCACACTGTACTATAGCAAGCATTTCTGCTATTTATGCTAGTGTTGACCATGTTCATTCTATTGGTCATAGTCTGCATGTTTTTCAAGTCAAGATAATGATCATTATGCAGAACATGAAGATATTAAAAGAATGGATAATTTCATAAGCTTAAATACCCCATATTTAGATTATGGTAGAAAAAATGGACCTCAATTATAGATCAGTGGTTATATAGGGTGTTTGCCACTAGATCAGAAGGTGCCGGGTTCAAATACCAGCTGTAGCATGGGATGATTCCTTGCCATGGGCAACAGCACTGATTCAACATGATTGTGCTTTAGTCCATCCAGCAGTATAATAGATAACAGTGATGAAAAATTCACTGTCTGTCTCACAGGAGTGTGATAGCATCGGCTTTCTTCGTAATCAAAGGAAAATGAATTTGTATGAATTTAATTTAGTTATAAAAGGGGAATCTTAAATAAAGGCCAGTATATGATAATTATCTCTGTATTTACAGTCTTAACATGACGAGACAGAATATTCCTATTTGTGTCTATTTCAATAAATCACTTATAGCGCAGAAAACATGCATTTATATTGAAAACGGGTCAGAAGTAAACTTGTTGAAGTATGATGAACATAAAAAGAAAAATAAGAAAGTTATTCATATTTATGCAATAATTTATTGCAGATTTATCTGTTTTTGTATTTGCTGTTTGGTAAAATTATCTTATATTGTGTATTTTCTCTTCTTTTACGTTTGTCATCTCTCATATTTCATGAAAATCACAATGGAAGTGTATTAAAAAGGATGCTTGAAATAATCTTTTGATCAAATATACTATATTCTACATTAGAAGTTAATGTATGCACATTGAAGTGCATCAATGATTGATGCTTTAATGCAAATTAGTTTGTCGAGATTCAAAGTCACGGTGGTCAGTCTTTACCTGTCACTCGATATAAACATATTCAGTTCTGATTGGATGGAATGACAGGTTGAAAATGAAATTTCATATCACTGTAATATAATATGACAGTTTTGATGAATATTTGACATGGTCCAATATCTTCGATGACATCGCCGACAGCTTCATGTCACAGAGACTAGTGGGATATCAAAATTTACATTCGGAGTCAAAATTTTCATTAAAATTTCAGAAAAGTGAGGATTAGTTTTTTGTGAATGATGACTTGAATGACTGAATATTGCACAATGATGTTGGATATAATGGTGGAAATATAATCTTATGATGTTTAATATTTCGCATATCTAATATTACCTGCTCTGTTTTTCATAGGAGATTATTTGCAGTAAATTGTGCATGAAAATACGCAGTTTATCAGAATTGAAGCTTTTATACTTATATGTATTTTGCAAACAACTAAAGCTATGGACGTTATGCAGTAGAAAAGATTTGACATTGTGATTTATGAAAAAAACAACATTGGATTGAATTAAGTTTGCTTTGAAGATGTATAGAAAGAAATTGCAGGTGAGAAAGTTACAGCAGCTGGCATACATGTAGTATCTATTATTTTCAAACAATTGAGAACATTGTTATATCTGAAATAGATTCATTTATTAACTGTTGCATAGCTGAGAACGAGCAACAGTTTTTGTCTGAGCTTTCTGTCTGTTTGTCTGTCAAGTTTTGCTTTTGTCTTGGCCTCTACACTGTTGGTTACATATTTAATATGACAGGAAGCTTGCAGTACCAAATGTAGTTGCATATTTTAAAATTAAGGATAAGTCATGACATTATATCGCTTAAACTTATTGCAATATCCGTAGTTCAAGATGTAATATCCCAAATTGATGACGTTACTGAAATGAATGCAATACCCCTAGTTCATGACGTTTAAGTAGGTCAAAGTGCAAAGTCAGTGGAGCTGTTACAGAAAAAGAAATGTAATTGTCTGTAACTTCATCTCCAAAGCCCACTGCTGGATCATAAAAAAAATATCACCTAAAACAAGTAGCAGTCTTCAGACATGGGTCTTTCAGACACTGCAACAACTGTTAACTAAGAGTTTACTTGCATTTTATAATTTTATATCAGAAGGTCTAAAGTCAAGGTCACAGAGGCCATTTAATCGTCAACTTTGTCAACACAAATATTGTCAACACATTGTGTTGAATTTTCATTAAACATGGCAAGCAGGCAATCACCTATGCAATGTAATTGAATATATTGTAATAATTATTCAGGGTTGGAAGTTCAAAGGTAACCTTGCAGGAAACCTTCCCTTCTAAATAACTGAAGAGCTTATATGACAACCTGTCTCTACGTTTTTAGGGATACATTTTTGTGTTACTTGTCATTGATCCCTACTGATTCTGGGGTCAGTGGTGCAAAGGTCAATGTCATATCCCTAGTGACAGCAGTTTCATGGAAGAAAAAATTATAAGTTTTTTTGGACAACATATTTTCTAGTTTTTGCATTAGGAAGAAAGGAAAGGGGACAAAGTGGGTTTCTTTATTTTACACGTTCTATAGATGCAGTTTACTGTTACAGGTGATGTTTGCTGAGCTGCTACAGAAAAATAATGTTTTAATTTTGTATCTAAACTGAGTGTGACTCTGTACCGGTAGCTTATATTAGCAAACTTGTTTTGTAATTTGACAGTAAAATGTGATAAGACAGACATGAAAAATGGATCCTGAGGAACTATTACACTTTATGTTTCGGATTGATTTGAAAAGGTTAAAGAAATCATACATTATGTGCATCATCATTACCATCATTGCCATGTGTTACTATTAAATTTACATGTTTATTTAATCAAATATTGTATTGTGTTTTATGGACTACATGTCAATGCAACAGGATGTTATCAAAAGTTAAACCTGTATATAAATATTGCTGTTAACATTCTCAAAAATTAGTGGAAAGGTTGTAAACAGCATCTTTTAAGGAGCGCCAGGCCAGGTAAATAAGATCAACCTCCCAGAATGACACCTCCCTAGAGCAACACCCTTTCTAAAAAGCCACCTATTTTCTTTCCCGTTGTTTCAGTTTTGTAAAGAATCTACAGAACAGCACCTCTCTACAGCAAATCACATTTACACATTCCAAAGGGTGTTTCCCTGAGAGGTTGCACTATTACAAGTATATAAACACTTGCATTCAAACATAAGGTGTATACAAACATTTTACAGATGTCATCAGTGATGTAACTGCTTGTCAACATAAATACCTATCATTTTCATCTGATAAACAAAGTTACTGCAGGCGGTATGTGCATACTGATGCATACTGTCATTAAATATTATCCAAGGGATATAATTTAGACATACTTCAGATAGTGATTATTTTTTATCACAGTGCAAAAATCAATGAGTTTTTTTTGGAATTGGAAAATAATTGAAATTTTATGAAAGAGAAAAAGTATTTCTGTGTAAAGACACTTCAAACTATTATATTCAAGTACTTTTTATAATGTTAATACTCACGTTGTCAGTGATGCATAACCAAAAGTATAAACATACATGCAAAATACTATACAAAATTAGAGGGTACATTTTTCACTGGATCTTCATGAAACTTAATAGTTTGATGAGTGTCTTGATTAAATTTAGGCGGAGCTCCAATATGCCCGGTCATCTCTGGCCAAAATTAGGTCACCAGGTCAAATCATAGGAACACCTTGTGTATGCAATAGAGGCTATGTTTTTCATTGTCTCTCCTAAAACTTAGTTAGAATCTGTGTCTTTATTAATTCTATGTTGAGTTTGAATATGCCAGAGTCACTTTAGCTAAAAAAAATAGGCAGCAGGTCACTCGTAGAAAAACTTTGCATATGCAAAAGAGACTGCATTTTTAGGTAGATCTTCGTGAAATTTTGTCAAAATGGGTGTCATGATGAAATCTAGGTTGAGTTTGAAAATGGGACATCTCAGGTCAAAAACTAGGTCACCAGGTGCAAATCAAAGGACGACCTTATTAACACTTTAGGGGCCAAATTTGACCCCCAATTATCATGAAAATTGGTCAGAATGATTGTCCTGGTGATCTTTAGAACGTGTATGTAACTGGGTCACATGGGGTCAAAAACTAGGCCACAAAGTCAAATAAAAAGAAACCTTGTTATCACTTTAGTGTGATACCAAATTTGCATGAAAATTGGTCAGAATGTTTGTCTTCAGGTTGATGTTTTGAATCTGGTCACCTTAGGTCAATAACTGGGTCACCTTGTCAAATAAAAAGAAAAAGCTTATAAACACAATAGAGCGCATTTTACTTTTAATCTTCATGAAAATGTATCAGCATAATTATTTTTCTTGATTATCAATTTCACTCAGGTGAGCAATATAGGGCATGATCATCATCCCATTGTTTTATGTAACAATATAGATTTTACACTGCTCATGACAAGTGATTCTGTCCATGTGATCAGTGCAGATCATGCTCAGCCAGGACATTCATCCAGTCTTATCATGCTATCAAACTCTGCCTTTTCAACCAGTTTAGATCATGACCAAAATAGTGCACATCATTCTGTAACAGTAGAAAATAAAGTGTTAAAAAATCTGGGAAATTAACAGAACTTAATTTGCTGTGGCTAATTGTCCTGTTTTGTTGTCGTTGTTACAGGAAGATGATGAGTACATTGGGTTTGCCTCATTGCCGGAGCAAGTCCACAGAAAAGCAGTCCGTCGAGGATTCGAGTTCACCCTCATGGTTGTTGGTAAGTAGAGAGACATTAAATATCCTGATAGCATTGTGTTGTACCTTCTCTCACTGTGGAGAAGAATTGAATTTGCAGCCTTGAATAGTTTGAGTTTGTTTACTGAAACTTTGTTATTGAACATTTTATCCTTATCAGTGTTGGATGCAAAAATCAGCTAATCTTCTTGTTCAAAATTTATGTCAATCATGTTCTCTTCAGGTTGCATTTATTTCTGGTTAATGTTTTAAAATTATCTGTATAGTATCATATTAATAGGGAACATAAACCTATTTCAAATCATATGAAAATTTCAAGAATGCTAACCTGTCGTAATGTCTCATATATCTTCTTTGTTAGCTCATCTGGCTATGCCAGGGTGAGCTTTTAGGATGGATGATTGTCTGTTGTCTGTCACTATTTTGCTTCACACAGTATATATCTCCTCTGAAACCATTAGGCACATGTTGATAAAACTATGCAGGGATGTTCCTTGCATGAAGCTCTACAAAAATTGTTCAAAGAATTCCATTCCATACAGAACTCTGGTTGCTATGGCAACAAATAGGAAAAAACTTTAAAAATATTCTTCTCTGAAACCACAAGGCCTAAATCTTGGATATTTGGCATGTAGCATTGTCTACTGGACCTCTATGAAGACTGTCACTTAGTTTTACATAGGCTCATATTATAGGAAAAACTTTAAAAATCTTTTTCTCTGAAACCACAAGGCCTAAATCTTGGATATTTGGCATGTAGCATCGTCTACTGGACCCACTTAGTTTTACATAGGCTCATATTATAGGAAAAACTTTAAAAATCTTTTTTTCTGAAACCACAGGACCTAGAGCTTAGATATTTAGCATGTAGCATTGCCTAGTGGACCTTTTCTGAGTTTGTTAAATTATGCCCCTGAATATTGACCCTGCCCAGGGGGTCACTTGTTTTACAAAGATGTATATAGGTAAGCCTATTTGGTATGTAACATTGTCTGGTGGTTTTCCACCTACTTTGTTCTAATCATGCCTCTTTTGTCAAAATTTACCCAACCCACTAAGCAAGGGAACTTGTATTCAGGTGAGCGATATAGGACCATCATTGCCCTCTTGTTTATAAGTTACTGTACCTCAAAACAAGTTCAAATTCCTGTAGAATTCACGGTCTCCTTTATGTAATATGTTCCTTTGAACAAAATCTTAAATCTTTGATATTTGTAGTATTTTCAACAACATATGAATTGTGCAAATGACAAAAAACAAGCCTGGCTATCCATGACAGTATAGAGGTACAAACATTGTCTAGAAAGCTTTCTATATGTCTCAATCCTTACATTTCAGGCAAGCAATATGAGGCAATCATCCCCCACTTCCTGTTTCTGTTTACACTTTCCGTTACATGGTAGGGGCTAACAATAGAGGGCCAATTGTTGCCCCCTTCTTTACACTTCCCCTTGTATTTCAGGTGAGACAGGATTGGGGAAGTCTACCCTGATAAACAGTTTGTTTCTGACGGACCTGTACAAGGATAGAAAAGTGGGAAATATTGAAGGTAGCTTATATTAATCTCAGCTTCATCTTTGCGACAAGTTTGACAGCTACAAAATGAAATGATTCATTTTTTGTTGAACACTTTAGATTTGCAAATTTTGATTTAGTGATGTTATTTTCTATTTGTTGAATTTTCCTTTTAAAAGAGATGTCCCGCAAACTATATAATTAAAGATTCTCGCCAAATGGTGAAAAATTTAAATTCTTTCAAAATTATCATTATAACGTATTAAAACATAAAATGTAATGCTAGAATCAATAGCACAAGTTAAACACATCATTGACATCAATTTGAGAAAATCTATTGAAGATGTTGATGGGTTGGTACAAAGGCACCTCTGCACTATACAATGTAATGGTTATGTTGAGATTTTAAAAGAGTTTGCAATGCTCTATGATTTGGTAGTGTTAGAGTTTCAAAACTACAGAAATAATTTACTGGAACCCTTAATTTTTCATTATTTCTTCTATAATGTGTAAATTTCAGACAGCTTAATGAACCTTATATTTTCACCAAAATCTAGAGGAGAGCAGCTTTAATGCTCCAGTAACAAAACATTTATGTTTAACACTGGTTATAGGTTGAACCATATTAAAAGGAGCACCCTTTCATAGTCATGTTGTCTGACAAAAACTTAAATCAAACCATGCTACCTACCATCATGGTTTAGTTGCTATTTTGAAACTTTTTCCAGGATTCTAATGAAAAATGAAATATTTAAGTCTTTAAATGATTTCTTTTGAAAACTAAATACCTACAAACTCAACACTGCTCCTTGTTTTGTACCAGTACTTGATTTGCCAAAGAAGCAAACTAAAAATCCACAGTATATTTTTGAAGCGTTACAATTATTAATTTAGCTAAAAACTGGTAAAAAACAAAAGTGAGGACACAGTTGTTATAAATTGTATTATGTTACAAGTAGTAAGAAAGAAACTTCAATATTTTCAGAGAGGATTCAGAAGACAGTTGAATTAGAAAAGAAGGAACTGGAGATAGAAGAACGTGGTGTTAAATTGAAACTGACTATAGTTGATACACCAGGTTTTAATGATGCAGTAAATGCTGAGGAAAGGTGAGCAGATGATAACATGAAGGGTAAAGTTGAAACTGAGTATAGTTTGTACAATATGTTATAATGATGCAGTAAATACTTAGGAAAGGTGAGCAGATGAGAATATCAAGGGTAAAGTTGAAACTAACTATAGTTGATACACCAGATTTTTTAATGAATGCTGAGGAAACATGATCAGAGGAGAATGATACTGGCTAAAGCTAATAAAGTAGGTTTCATTGATGCGGTTAATACAAAAGAAAGGTTAGCTGAGTTTAGAATTTAGTTCATGTGCATAATTTCCCATTACAAAAAGATGAATGTTTTTGCAACCTTCAGATTTTAAACAGATAAATTTGTATGGCTACTGGTTTGGCCATGTCCAGTATTTCTCTCTTGTTAATTTTGATTCTATTACATTCTGTTATTGGACAGACAAGTGACCAGGAAGGGCAGACAGACTTTTTCTTAAGAAGCAATCTTCAGTATTTATTTCATGCTCATTTAGAAATTGTTATTTCTTGACTCTCAACCTGCTTTGATCATACTTTCAGTTGGAAGCCAATAGTGAACTACATAGATAAACAGTATGATGCATACTTTAAAGCAGAAAGTGGTTTAAATAGAAAGAATATCCAAGATACCAGAGTACACTGCTGTCTCTATTTCATTTCACCTTATGGCCACGGGTATGTACAAACGTTTAGCATGCATAATCTTTTAGAAAGAACAACATAGAAGAAATTATGATGTTAAACAAGAGTATAAATTATTGAATGAGACTGTGTAATAGTTACATGAGAATTCATATAGTGAATGTCTAAGAAGGGGATGTAGAAAGAACAAAACTCTTTCAGCCAAGGTCACAATCCATCTTCAGGAGTATAACAAAAATATATGATTCTTGTTCATAGATGTATCGAAAAGCTCTTAATAAAATTAATGTTGAAAATAGTTTATTCATTTCTTTGTGCATCAGCCTTCATTTGGATCTATTTTATCCTCTGTATGGTTGAATTTTTTATTAGGACCATTATTTATTGTGATAATATATTTGATTTATAAGAAACATGTAAACATTGTTTTCCGCACTTTCAGGTTACGGCCAGTAGACGTTATGGTAATGAAGAAATTACACCATAAAGTCAACATTATACCTCTTATTGCCAAGTCAGATATGCTTACAAAACAAGAAGTTAAGAGATTAAAAGAAAGGGTATTTATTTTATATTTTAGTGCAATTTAAAAGATGAGGCTAAATGATGTAATGTAAGATAATACTCTGTTTTAGTTATCAAACTTTCGTCTTAATTTAATATTATAGCATGTTTCTAGCATTGTTGTTGGTTGGAGTTTGAAGCTGCTCACTCTCAGTTGCCGTTAAAAAAAAGAAAATTTTCAAAACTGATACATAAATATAAAACTGAAGACTTGAATCAACAAGAGAAGTAAAAATGTAGGTAGGAATTTTCAAAAACTAATTTTATTACACTAATATGATCATATTTTATGCTTAACTAGGTCATCACACTCATCTAATTGGTACATGATTGACCATTTTGGCCACCAATCAAATTACTCTTTGGCATGACTGGAAATTGCAGTCAGGTAAATAACTCCATTTTTGGACTCAGAAAAACACATTTTGTTTAGTATAATAGGCATGGTAGAAGACATGCCAAGGTCTCATCGAAGAAAACAAGCTATTATAATTGCTCTCATGGACAGACCTTTATAAAAAAAAATACAAAAAATATCAACCCTTACCGTAAAGTTTTGCAGTGAACACTTCTCCTTTTTTCTGTGCCTCTACAGATCGAAAAGACAGCAAACAGTAATATGTATATACCAGTATCCTGATTTCAACATGTTGTCTTTTCACAGGTTTTACAGGAGATTCAGAAACACAACATACATATATACCAGTACCCTGATTGTGATAGTGATGAAGATGAGGAGTTTAAATTTCAAGACAAGGAACTGAAGGTAACACCTTACAGTTTTAGCATTGAAAAAAAGTATTTAGGGATAGAAATTTTTACTGTAAAAGTTTGGTCATTTTGTTAGAAGTCTTGCAAGAACTTTTATATATATTTGTATAAACATAAGAGAAAGCTTTCTTCTAAAAGAACAGTCTGTAATATGATTGAAAAAGAAGAGTTATGAAAGTATTAATGCCCCCCTGTGAAGAAATGGGGGTAATTGCTTTGAAACCGTCGGGCGGTAGGTTGGTTGAGTCGGTAGATTTTTGGTTTCTGCTCAATAACTAGAAAAGGCTTGGACCAAGAGGTCTCTTGGTAGGGAAATTGGTCATGGGCAATAGATGAACACTATTCATTTTATTCAATTGGTCATAGGTCAAGGTCACAGTGACCCATCATTTAAAAATGGTTTTCACTCAATAACTAGAGAAGGCTTTGACTTAAAGGGGTCAAACTTATTAGGGACATTGATCATTGACAGTAAATGAACGCTTTTCATTTTGAGTCATTAGGATAGAGGTCAAGGTCACAGTGACCTTGCATTTAAAAAAGGTTCTGCTCAATAACTTGAGAATACTTTGCCCTAAAGATGTCAAACTGGATAGGGATTTTGGTCATGGACAGCAGATGAACCCTATATATTTTGAGGTCACTGGGTCAAAGGTCTCAGTGACCTTGTATTTAGAAACCTGCTCAGCTCAATAACATAAGAATGCTTTGAGGGACAGGTTTCAAAATTGCTAGGTGTAAAACTGATCAGTATTGATTTTTGAGTCACTAGTCTTTGATACAAGTTCTACAAACTTGCTAGGATTATAGTTTATGAAAAGTAAATGATCCTTATTTATATTGGGGCCACCAGGTCAAAAGTCAAAGTCAAAATCTATTTAAGCTGAATTACTCAAAACCCTTCGACCTAATGTCATTAAACTTACTAGGATTATTTCTTATGAGAATCCCAATGGATCTTTTGGCTTGCTAGACCATAGGCAGTTTTATGTGTTACAGAAACTGGGGGTTGATGGGTAGCAGGACATGTGTGTTTTACAAACATCTCCTACTCTTGTTGCTTTCTGCACAGGGATAATTCAATTACTGCTTTACAAATCTTGGTTCAATTCTGTTAAACTAAGCCTTGGCATTCCTCTTGATTTAATATTAATCTATGGAACTAATCAAAGTTTTTTTGAATTATACTCCTCAGTTTTTATTGCAGAATGGTCCTTGTATTATATGAACTCCTTCATTATTATATTGCAGAAATCCATTCCATTTGCTGTAGTTGGTAGTAATACTGTTGTTGAAGCTGGTGGTAAAAAGATCCGAGGTAGAATGTATCCATGGGGTATTGTAGAAGGTGAGTACCAGCTTTGGGGTTATGGATCAGACAGTTTATTGTTTAGAATCACACCAGGTGGCTGAATATGGCCTTCTTTCAACTCTTTAGAAGTATTTATATGTTTGAGATTTTACTTAAAATGCATCACAGTAGAATATATCAATTCACTTTGTTAAAGCTTATTATAAGAAAATGTTCAATTAACATTTTATCCATAATTCCTATTTTGGATTTGAATCTATGTCTCTGTATTTACTTGAAGGCTTTTTGCTCATTCCTTTACCATACACAATTACAAGTTTTGTATGTCTCTGTTCGATTTTTGCTTTTTTAGTAAATTCTTGTAAAAATTCCTTGTTCATTTGAACATTGATTCATTTTCTCTTGTTTGATTTTGTCTTTCAGTGGAGAACCCATTGCATTCCGATTTTATGAAATTGAGGCAAATGCTAATTAGGTAAGTATGCTGAAAAGCTTTGAACATTTACTACTATATTACACAGCATAATTTGACATAATCTTTGATGACAAAATGGGTCCTGACCAGACAACTTCAATCTGTTGTTTTAAAAGTTATACTCACAAATGGGTGAAACCATGTTAGAATATTGTAATCCAATGGTCTGTTCTTCTAAAAATTTTCTGTACGAATGGGTCAATGATCTGCATGGATAGAGTGATTTGTATTCTCAATGGTATAGCATCTAACAATATTCTGTATGGATAGGTCACATGAATTGTAAAACCAATACCATAACATTATATTTACCCTATTTCAGTACGCACATGCAGGACCTGAAAGATGTCACATGTGATGTTCATTATGAAAATTTCCGAGCAGAACATATATCTGAACAAATGACAACAACACAGAGAGAAAGAGGGTATGTTGTTTGTCAGAGTTTTATCTCATCAGGAAAAATATTGGTTACAACTTGTAATATTTGGCATGCTGCCATTTCCAAAGGATATTTGATTAATAATAATACATTTTTTCTTGATTCCTACACAAATTCTCACAACTCATAGATTAATCGCACTTGAGACTCTTTCGAGATGAAATTAATCACAAAGAGAGAGAGGCAATATGTCTGTGTCTTGCCTAGCACTGTAGCACTGGTGGGGATTGAACCCAGGACCCTCAGATCCTGAGGCAAACTTGCTACCACTGAACCATTTCCAGCTCCAGAGGATATCTTTATAAAAGCAAATCATATTACAGAAACTTTGTGTCTTTGTTACTGGAGCTGTAATTTGTATTTGTACCGTCTGATCCATGTTTAACAGCTAATCAAGGAATGTAAGAAAACTGGCCAGTTAAAACTGGTTATGCTTAGTACTGTTGGATTTGATTTTGAAATACCCTGTTGATGGTGAGACAAAGGTGACTGCTTAAGACAAGTGGGTGTTTTATCCACATGGGCATTCACGTAGGTTTAACTGTATATGATTGTTAGCATAAGAGTAAGAAGATGGTATCCTGATTAAACAGTAGTGTAATTCTTTATTGTAGAAAACTGAAGAGAGAATCAGCGGCTAATTTAGATTCTGCCCTGGTTACAGAGAAACTTCTCGTGGAAAAAGACGCCGAGGTAAGGGCTACTCAACGTGTTGACCTAATTTACTTCACTAATGAAGTACAGTGTACATCGATCACTTCACAGCAGGACGATTTTTACCAAACTTTACAGAATTGTAGAGTGCCATGGGAAAGTGTCTTATGTACAAAATTCAGGTTCAAAGCTTAATGTTCAAGGTCACACTTCAATGTAAAAGTCCATATTGCATCTCAGCCACAATATTGTTATTTCAATAAAATTTCAATGGATTTTAGAGCACTATAGATAGGTATGTCAGTTGTAAGTTTCTGGTCAGCTTAGGCTGCTGTTTATGGGGTTATTCAATTAATCTTTGTAGATTTTACATCAATAGTCAAAGTCATCGTTTGTCCTTACTAAGGCAGCTTGTCAAAGAAATGTCACCTACAGTTGAAGCTTTGGTTGAAATAAACAAACTTTTATGATATTTCAGATAAAAAGGATGCAAGAAATGTTGGCGAAAATGCAAGCCCAGTTGCGTAGCAACAGCCCTAGACCAAATGGAAGAATAGGACAAGTATAGTGATGTCATACATGTATATAGGGTCAGAGATCTGTACAGTTTGATCAGAGTTACATCCCCTGCATGTAGCAGACGGACTCACAGAAGGAGCAACTAACTACATGTTCCCACCTGTAAAGCTGTTTTGGGCATAAGGAATATAGATGCTACTTTTTCTAATGAAGTAAATTCAGATGTTCATATCAGTTGTAGTGAGAGTTTTTCCATAGACCGCTTATTATACCCCAACATAACAATGTTTTTGGGGGTATACTGGAATCACCCTGTCAGTTGGGTTGGGTGTGTCAACTTTTCTAACATAGGTAGTTTGTGAACTTCTCCTTTTTTAGAGGATCGCAATGAATATTGGTACAAACAATCATCATGTATAGTTAATGTGCAAGACACAATTTTCATGTGTATCCATCATATTAAACTAACTGCAATGCACAAATCTCATATAGCATAGTTAGTTTGTTATGCAAACTCCTTCAGTTTTCAAAGGATTGCATTGAAATTTGGCCCTATCAATCACCATGAATTAAGGAAAGATGTAGATGTGCAAGACACAATTTTTGTGCGCATCCATCAAGTGCTAGTTTATACCAATTTATTTTAGTTCAATTAATACGAAGAAAGCTCCGTAGCTTATTTAAATGCTCTCAAACACTCATTCCAGGTGTCATCACATTCGCGTGAGAGAGGCTGTGTTGATGAGTTATGCCCCTTTATACATAGACATTTCTTTTGCATACATTTCATGTAGTCTGTGGAGCCAACTTCTTCAGGCTTTAAAGAATTGCTATGAAAATTGGCAGGAACAATCATCATGACAAATAGATGATAAGACATAAGTTTTATGTGTATCCATCAAGGTCTTGCAGAGTTATGCCCCTTTGAACAGAGACATTTCTAGGTAGTCAGTGGAGTGAACCCCTTTAGTTTGACATACCCCCATAGCCAGCTATAACTATTAATCTGTGACAAGTTGCCAGTGCGGAGGTAACTTATCACAACAGTGATAACTCTAGTTTACAATAGAAGTGTTTAGATGTGAACATATTCTCTGTATTTACTTCATATGCAGTTGTGTTGTGCAATATGTGTACCTGATTATGAGGTAGAGAGTTTTGAGATTTTAACAGAATTATATGTGTACAGTTCTTGGTACTGAATTAGTGTATGTAATTTGACTTTGTTTAGGATTCAAGCTGTTACTAACTGGTATTTAAGTAGTTAAAAAAGACCTGATTATTTATTTTGTAAAATGTTTTGAACAGTCAAATATATGATGGTTTCATGACCATACAATATGATATGGTTTAATAGTTATAGATATGTTACCATGTTTTATTTAAATCATTTTTAGCTAGAATAGGGGAGCTATCCTACTCGCCCCGGCGTCGGCGTGAGCGTCACACCAATGTTAAAGTTTGGGTACCACCCCAAATATTTTCAAAGTCAATTGAGATATTGCTTTGAAACTTTGCACACTTGTTCACCATCATGACCCCAACCTGTACACAGGAGGAGGTAACTCTATCAAGCATTTTGACAGAATTATGCCCCTTTCTCGACTTAGAATTTATGTTAAAGTTTGCGTACCACCTCAAATTTTTTCAAAGTGCATTGACATATGGCCTTGAAACTTTGCATACTTGTTCACCATCATGTCCCCAATCTCTACACAAGAGGAGGTAACTCTATCAAGCATTGTGACATAATTATGCCCCCCTTTTGGATTATTACATCCATGACACAGCATTGCAGACCATACAGACAGTTTGAATAAAGGTGCTTATGCTCA
Source organism: Saxidomus purpurata (assembly GCA_022818135.1). Classification (NCBI taxonomy): domain Eukaryota; kingdom Metazoa; phylum Mollusca; class Bivalvia; order Venerida; family Veneridae; genus Saxidomus; species Saxidomus purpurata. The sequence continues at coordinate 19,827,352 of JAFMSR010000007.1, forward strand.
TTTCATATTAATCATATGAAATTAATTTATTTTCATTTCATGGTACTTATTTCATCTAGTTTACATGTGATTTTTATGCCCCCACAATGTGGGAGCATATAGCGTTGCACTTGTCCGTCCGTCCGTCCGTCCGTCAATCCCCCCCGCCCCCCCCCCCCGCCCCCCCGCCCCCCCCCCCCTGGGAAAAAAAACCCCCCCCCACCAAAGCGGGGGGAAAAACCCCCCCCCCCCCCCCCCCCCCCCCCCCCCCCCCCCCCCCCCCCCCCCCCCCCCCCCCCCCCCCCCCCCCCCCCTTTTTTTTGCTTAAACTTACGGGATGAACAACTTAATGTGTAGATGGTAGTAAAGGAAGGAATTTTTGCTGCGACCAAATTTAAGAGATTATGGCCCTTTGTTGATTTTCGATCTGGAATTTTGAACGCAACTCCTCTTAAACCGGATGGCAGTTTTGCTTAAACTTATAGGGATCAACAACCTTAATGTGTAGATGGTAGTAAAGGAAGGATTTTTGCTGTGACCAAATTAACAGAATTATGGCCCTTTGTTGATTTTTCACTCCCCCCCCTATATCCTATGTAGAAATTTTGTGGGACCCAACTCCTCCCCCCCTTAAACCGGATGGCAGTTTTGCTTAAACTTACAGGGATGAACAACGTTAAAAGGTGTAGATGGTAGTAAAGGAAAGAATTTCTGCGCCCAAATTTTACAGAATTATGGCCCTTTGTTGATTTTTTCACTAAACTATGTGAAATTTTGTGAATGCATTTCCTCTTAAACCGGAGGGCAGATTTTGCTAAAACCCCAGAGAAAAAAAAACCAAAAATGAAAAAAAAAAAAAAAAAAAAAAAATTTTCGCTGCAACCAAATTTAACAGAATTATGGGCCCTTTGTTGACCCCCCCCCCCCCCCCCCCCCCCCCCCCCCCCCCCCCTTTTTCATTATATACTATGTAGAAATTTTGTGAATGCAACTCCTCTTAAACCGGATGGCAGATTTTGCTTAAACTTCCAGGGAAGAACAACCTTAATGTGTAGATGGTAGTAAAGGAAGGAATTTTTGCTGCGACCAAATTTAACAGAATTATGGCCCTTTGTTGATTTTTAGTTTTCAACTTGTGGCACATGTAGTCCAAAAATATTTGACCTAGAGTCTGGTTGACAGAACAGTGGCGTGTGGGGGCCCCCGTGCCCATGGACACATTTCTAGTTCTACAAATCTTACATAAAAGTATAGGTATGTTATAAATTGTGAAAGACAAATTAGTAATCTATTATTGTGGCATTTGGTTTTCTAACTTATGTTGATGATGTTTCATTTATTGTAGCACCACCTGTCATATTGCTTTTATACTTAACACTACTTCACCCCAGAATGTCAAACACTACTTCACCCCAAAATGTCAAGCAGGTGATATTTTTTAAAATTATGGTCTTCTTTTTCATTTGGTTTAGAATTGGGCCTTTTACTTATAGCTTATATTATACAATCAAGCACTGAGAATAGTCGGGCGCGCTGTCAGCTGACAGCTCTTCTTTATGAATTATAACCACAGAATAATCAAGTAGATTCAACAAGTATTTTGTGGACATAGCTCTTTTGAATGATTGTTACAATATTTGACAAGCTTTTAAATAGAATATGGAAAGGGGCTAGTAACATATATATACTGGAAAGTCAGTATATATGACCACATGTATATTCTGTACAGTGAAGGTGTTGTCAAACTTATATATACCACATACATATATACAATTTATGTGTTCTTTTCATATGTCATCTACATTATTCTATATAACATTAGTGTGGTAATGGACAGTTTCAACTTGTACTGTGTATTGAAAACTGTTAATTTGAATGTGTAATACTCTGTTTTTGACATATTTGTAAGGAAGTTATAAATGTATCAGTGTTCTTATGTGATACATTTTTTCATTTGTCCGATTACTTTAAAAAAGACATTTTGTGATGTTTATATATTTATGGCATTTTGCTGACAACATTTTCCTATTTTGAGATGAAGAAGTTTTCTTCTTAAGTTGAAATATCTTTGTGGAGCCGCTGTGGCGCAGTGGTTGTGCGTTTGCCTTGGGATTAAAGGGCCTCAGGTTCGATCCCTACCATCACCATGTCGGTATTGTCCTTAGGCAAGACACTAATAATTCCACTTTGCCTCTCTCTCTACGAGCTTGATTACATCTGGAATTAGTCTCAAGAGTGATTAATTTAAGTTGTAAGAACTTGTTGCACAATCGAGAATAAATAAATTAGTATTATAAACTAAATAAGGTGACTTTTTATGTGACTTAAATCATGAATTTAAAATACAGTTATTCAACATGTATGTTGTTTTTCATATAAAGCACATCACCTTATGTTGTGTCATGTTTTATGAGAGCACTTTTTAATTTGTATGACCATAACCATGTGTTTGGAAGGAATAGAATGGTAGTTAACCAAACTTAGTAGCAAACCTAGTGCTATTTCCAGTAAGTTGTACATTAAGTACTTTAGAACAATGCAAACTATGATGGTTGGCTGCAGTTTTGCGGTTAATGCTTGGTAAAGTTTTTTGCATTTCAGAAATAAAACTTTTACATCATGTTTTACTTTCTTCATATCAAAATCAGAAATTTAAATATCTACCAGTCAGTGGTACATTAATTAATCATTAATTATCATGAAAGTTAATTGGTTTACACTACATAATTAGCATGAAAGTTAATTGGTTTACACTACATTAGTGTGGGTTTTACTTGATTGATTTTGTATTTTAATGGTATATTGTATGTTTAATGTTGTTTTCTTATTGTAGATTTTTACAGATTTTAACTTTTTACTTAAATTATTTACTGGTACATGTATTAGTATTTTATAGATAATATGTTAAAGATATTGTAAAATATGGCATCTTATTTATAATTTGATAGACAGTACCTCACAAACTAGTTCAAATACTTCAATGCAGCAGCACTTTAAAATACATTCCATAGTTATTTTTGAAGTTACAGAAGTTGAAAATCATGAAATTAGTATAATATACAAATATTGACTGAAGATGAGGTGAATATTCTTATCTATAGACCTGCTTTGTATGATATTTACTGAGGCTGAAATGAATATAAGAAACATCAAACCCATAGCTGCTGTTTTCACCAACAGCACAACCTTTGGAAATTTTTTAAAATGTTTTAATAAAGAATACAATCAGATTTCATTTAGAGATTAAAGAAGCATTTTATATTTGTTTTATATTGATCATATCACTTGATGTTAAAGTGCTATGTTGAAAGATGTTTAGTTCAGGATGCAAGATGGTGCTTTGTACTATTTTACTAACTGAAACATTAACAAGCTGCATGTACATCAAATCTTGACTGAAATGATTTCATAGGATATTCACGCTCAACGTTAGTCTCGAACACAAACCTTTGCGGTTGTAGAGCTTGATGTCGGCATCAAGAAAAACGACAGGATCTTTTCTTTTGACTTTGATGAAATAACCTTAACATATATCATGTATGACATCATTTAAAAGAGGAATTGCAATGTATGAAAAACTAAAAGTATAAGGAATTAATTTAAATTGAAATGTTTTGTTTTACAATAGGACTTAGTCAACATTTCAAAATTGATTGGTATATTATAATGTTTTATTTACATTTTAGAATACATGTAGTCATTTTGTATGATTTGAAGGAGTAATACATTGTTACATGCCTTTGAATGAAATAAATTGTACAAATATTTTATTGTTTTTTTACTTTATGGGTTAAATTTAGTAACAGACTGGTCATAAATGACACTGACCATGATAAAGTTTAAGTCAGTAAGAGTGAACCCTTCTGTCTTTTAGCTCACCTTGTACAGAGTGCCAGGGTGAGCTAAAAGGACCACTTGCCATCCGGATCGCCAGCTACTCAGATCTGCACCTAGAAAGTGGGGCTTTTACTGGCTATACCAACAATAGGTAACAGTAAATTATCTGTGATATCATTCATTAGGTCTTGGTTATGGTTTAAGGCTAATTTGGCTAAAAAGAACATTGCAGAGAATAAAAAAATAGACACACAACTGCCAATTTTCTTCTAATTTCAGTATGTCTATCTATCCACCATTTCTTTCAAACAACAACTCCTCTGAAACCACAGGACTAATGTTAATGGCAGGGATGTTCCTTGCATGAGCTTTATCAAAGATGTTCAAAGAATTCTATTCCATGCAACAGAAAAGATTAACTTTGTCAATGAAAATCTTCTTATAAACTAGAATAAAGAGCAAGAATATTTAGCATGTAGCATTACCTTTTGGACCACTACCAAGATGAACTAGGTGAGCGATATAGGGACATCTCTGCCCTCTTGTTTGCAAATGGAATCATCATAAAAAAGAAAATGGAATCATCATAAAAAAAAATAATTAGAGAAGTAATTCTCAAGTTTGCCTAAAGTTTAAGTCTGTCTGGTTTTGCAGAGGACATTATTAGACAAGAAGACCATCATGGCCCTATATTCTCACTTCAGTACCATTGCTCCAAGACAAGAAAGTAGGTCAGCCTAGGCCAATTAGAAATATGCTTGCAAAATTACATACAGTCCAAATTTCATTACTGAAGCTTCAAAAGTATAGAAGGTCTAAATCTTTACCTAGAGTTCATCAAGTCGAACATTTTGACCAGTTTTCAAGATGACAAATGCAGCATATACATTTTTCGTAGCTTTTAGCTCTACTGGAAAAAGTCCAGCAGAGCTTTTTCTGTTGTCCATATACCTTTTCTTAATAACACTCTATAAGTTACAATTTTCATTTGACTTGCATGAAACTTGCTATAAGGTTTCCTGCTACATGTACTCCTAAATGATATCTATTGTTTTAGGGGTCAGTGGGTCCTCAGCTTTTTCATGATGACACTACAGGTCCCAGTTTTCATTCAACTTTCATCAAACTTGCCCAGAAGGTTTCCTGCAACATGTAAATAACCCCTATAGCTTTTAGGGTCAGTGGATCAAATTCCAAGGTCACACTGATTCAAACTTTGAAAATAATTTCCACTCAATATAATGAGATCTAATTATCAACAACAGTCTTCAAACTTCAAGGATGAACAGTTCAGTCAAAAAGTGGACTAGTAAATAACACTTAACTGAGATTCTAAGTCAATAAAGGGCCTTAAATTTTAAAAAAGCCTCAATAGAGTGATCTTCTCTTGCATACAGATTGGGATAATGATGCAAATAAATATTCCAAGTTTCAAAACAATATCTCAAAGGGTTAAGTCAATAAGTGGATTTTAACCCATATTCAATGTATTTTCTAAGTAAAAAAGGGACATAATTCTGACAAAAATCTTCACAGAGTTGTGTACTCTTGTCTGTAAATGTAGGTGATGATGGTAAATAAGTATGGTAAGTTACAACCAATTATCTGTAATGGTATTTAAATAAAGTTGGATGGTACGAAAAGTTTACCAAATTCAATTCACTTTCTAAGACGAAAAAGGGCAAATATTCTGACAAAAACTTGACAATGTTATGTACTCTTGTCTGTTGGTGGTGATTATTATGGTAAACAAGTATCTTAAGTTTCAAAGCCATACCTCTAGAGTGAGATAATGCTCGGGGTATTTTGAATGTAAAAGTACAGGGAGTGACAAGTGTGTTTTACTACACACTAAATTATATTTAAACCTTGACAGAGTTATGTACATTTGTTCTTTCGTCTGTTGATGGAGGTTATGATGGTAAACAAGTATGGTAAGTTTCAAAGCAATACCTCAAATGGTTTTCAAATAAAGTGAGGTGGTACAAAAACCTTAACCAAGGTGTGACACCAACACCGACACAGACGCTGACCCCAACTCGAGTAGGATAGCTCCCCTTTTTCTTCGAAATGGTATTTAATTTAATGAAAAGTCAAAACGTTTTAAAACCCTACTTGAGTATTACATTTGTAATCATGTAACATCTGACATACAAAAATATGATTGTTAAAACTGTTGAAAGACTGAAGATTAAAATAAAATGTATTGATGGAACTTCTGCATCGCCTGATGAAAGACATACTTAGAACGGGATCATTTTTTAATTAAGTGCAAAGTTAATCTGTTTGCCAGGTACTTTAATAACACATAAAATGAAATAATAGCCAACAAACAACCAGACATACTGAGTCAAACTAGTCATATTACAGACAAACTGATCCCATAGCATATACCCTGTGCTAAAGACATAATCAAAGAAATATGTTAAGTACAGTATACTCAACTACATGTCAGGCATAAAATAAACTCTTGTAACAAGAGGGCTATGATGGGCCTATATCACTCACCTGACTATCATTGAAAGGGATCTTGGTACAGGTCCACAAGATGTTGATGCGTGCCAAATATCAAAGCTCTGGATCTTTCGGCTTTGGAGAATAGTTTTTAATACTTCTATATAAAAATCTATGTAAAATTGAGTGACCCCGGGGCAGGATAAAGTTTTTATCCAGAGATCATTATTTGAACGAAGTTGGTAGAGCACCAAAACAATGTTATATTCAAAATATCTAAGTTCCCATGTTCCAATACTCTTCATTTTTTCCGACATATCTCTACGGAGAAATCCACATTGGTTTGTTAGAGATCTGAGCTAAGGGTACTGTTTGCTGCATTTCGATGTAACTTTACACAAGTGATCATTATTGAACTTTGTTGTGCATATCATGGTCAGTTGATTTTCACAGACAGAAAACCATGTAACGTATGTATTTATGTCAAAAACAACCATCTAGTTCTATGCTGTACTGTACAGCCTCACCTCCAGGCTGGATGTCCATGCATCTATTCCATTCAAAACTCCGACCAAATACTTTCAGCCTTTTATTCTAACAGGGCTCTATCATCTTAAATTTTTGGCAGCAAAGGAAGTTAATTGAGTAAGAAATGAATGAACAGACATTAAAAAAAGGAAATAGCAAATGTAAGGGCTGTGTACTGTACTGTACAGTACACAACAGTGTTACAGTACACAGCAGACCTATAGGCCATTGATGTACAGAGTGATCATGATCTACACTTATTGTAAAGGCAGTAGGGTATTAAAGTGTTAATTTGTCATTTATAATACAATTTTGCAAGCATTATGCTCAGTTGATCTTTCCACCAATGTGTGAAATACCCAATGTCAACTTATGAATGATTGCCCAGGGGTCAAATCCCCATAATTGATATGATGGTTATTATTACATTTATATTGTGGAGTGAGTAAGATCAGCTGAGTATTGAATTAGAGGATTAAGACCTTTGCTGTCTGGGGAATAGTGAGATGTATTTTCTGTTGTTGAAGTAATCCTTAAAAGCTTATAACAGTAAATAGGTGAACACTGAATTGTACAAATTTTTATTCTTTATGCAGACATTCAGTGTGAAAGATGTGAGAAGACCACTGAGACACATGTTGTGGACCGAACGTATGCAGACATACAGTGTGAAAGATGTCAGAAGACCTCTGATTTACCTGTTGTAGCTGAAGACCCAAGTGTGGACCAAAGGTAAATATGCACTTAATTAATATTAGGAAACTTAATGTCAATATCAGACATCATCTCTAAAAAGGTCTGTGTGATTGATTTGAAAACTTCATTTAAGTCTTCACGGGTATTAAAGTGTTGAGTTACATAACTCTTGACTGAATTTAGATCCTGTTTTACAACTTAAGGAACAGGAACGTAGAATATACGATTCTATGTTCCTGTTAAGGAATTAACATGCAAGTTAAGGAATCTCATGATTTTGTGTTTTAGAAAAGTCAAGATATTTTTTTTCACCAAGTTAACAGAATTGTCAGAGAATGGTGTTTCTCATAATTTGTAACAATCCTGAAGTAACCTTCATACTAACAACACTTGTGGGATCAAATAGAAATTTCACTAAAGTATTTAAGGGGTTTAAAACAAAGGTAATTTAAAGATTGGCTTAAATTCAGCATAGATGAGGATCACCCAAAATAACACATGACTGTATTAGCAACTTCCAAAAATCTATAAATCGATACTGGGAAAGAAGTTACCCATAAAACCTTGCGCACTCAGCGATAGTCCACCGTATTGCACACCTGTTCTTAGCAGTTAATTATAAAGCAGAAATACATGCGATATTTGATTTGATACAACAGCCGTATATCTTTTTATAAGGATCACTCACTGTCTGGTGTACATAACAGCATAATACATCCGTTCACAATTTCCTTCAAACGACATCTCCTTTGAAGCCAATGGGCCAAAGTTGATGCAGGGATGTTCAGTTCTTTGTATGAAGTTTTATCAAGATTGTTCAAATAATTCCATGACAGCAGGAAGGAAAAACTTAAAAAAGCATGGTAAAGAGCTCAGATATTTAGCATGTAGCATTGTCTAGTGGACTTTTGGAAAACTGCTCAAATCATTATATAGGGAAGCTTGGTCCTCTGATTTTCCTGCAAGAAGCTAAAAGCTATTTGGAGACATTGTGATCAAGCTTTGTCCAATATATTCCATCATTAGTTAAAACGAATAGTTGCAAGTTCTCATTGCAGCTGTTGTTAAGAATTGTTGTGGTAATACATGTACCTAATTTGCAGGTTACTTTTCTTTCCTTTCTTTATTTGAATACAGATATTCAAATCTTAAGTCTTAAAATTTAGACAAAAGAGAGTTTTAGTTCTGATGAATGACTCAAAAGTATATTTTTTTGACTTATTAAAATCATTGAATCATTATAGGATTGTAGGACTTAATGGAACAAAAATTGACTGATTACAGAGTTATTGCCCTTTATTACTTTTCCTGGAGCATATCTAAAAAACTACTGATTGGAATTCATTACAACTTCTTACAATAGTCATGCACAATGAGAGGAAGTGTAGTGTACATGGACCATAACTCTATGCTGACAAATTACAGTTATTGCCAGTTTTCTTGCAAGGTATCTTGTTACTACTAACTTTTTCAGTTGATAAAGCTGTCACATTCAGTGATAAGTGTATTTTAAATTTCACTTTTTTTAAGGAAAACAGAGACATTTAGTAAGATGCAAGCACATCCCTGTACCATTCACCAAAGAATTCCAGTTGTGCGTCATGAGGGACAACTTCGTTATTTGCTGCTGCTGCCGAAGAAACGACTACAACAAAACATGCACAACATTTCAAGTCAGTAACTAACCACTCGACTATGGAAGCAATCAATCATCGGAAATGCTGATATGATATGCAAGAAAACAGATTCTGGTAAGTAGCCATAACAATGCAAATTAATTAAAAATCTATTTCTTTCTGAAGTACAATTTTAACACATGTCCTGAAGGGAGTCTCAGGTATCATGTCCAATATGGATAAAATGTCCAAGCTTAAAACCATTATGAAGGGTTATTATTACAGCTAACGTTGATTCTATTTTTGAAGTATGACAGAAAGAGATTGAAGACTGGAAGTGCTTTTGTGTCGCAAATAAGAGACAAGAAAGGATTTCATATAAAAGTTATGTATTTACTTCTGGAATGTTTTAATTTATTTTGCAATGATTGTGATTGATCAGGAGTTAAGCAAGATATTCAAGTTTTATAATTTTTCATCTTACGGCAAATTGTTTATTTATGAGTCTTACTTCCATCTTCCAATTTTGCCATTTTAGTTCATTATAGAGCTTTTCTATGTTACACTATTTGGTGGCAGCTGTTACAATTCTTGATGTTTCTGTTTGAATTGACTTTATACTTCGCTTCTCTTCTTAAGTGCAATTGTCTTAGACTGAGTCACTATATTGCAGTAGAGGCTGTTTGAAAGATACATAAAGGTCAAAACAAACATTCTGACAGTTTTAAGGTCTACTGGATGAAGTCCAGCAGAGCTTATGCTATGGTGGTTTGTCACTAGTCTGTCTGTCCATCCATCCATCTGTCCGCACAGAAAATAAACTACTTGTGGGACAAGGTTAGTGTTTTAGTGTTAGAGAACAATGTTTTTCTAATTATTTGTTAAATTTTGTGCAACTTTTCCTGTGTCTTGTAAAGTAATTTTAAACCAAAGAATAAATTGTCACAGATGATGTCATTTTTAGGAATGTCTGTCTGACTGTCCGTAAAGATTTCTTTAGTAACAATCTACAGGTCAAAATTTTCCTTTGACTTGAATGTTGCTGATAAGGATCCCTGCGACTTGCATAACATCTCTACCATTTTTGGGGTCAGTGGGTAAAAGTTCAAGGTCACAGAAACCTCCAATAGTGTTACCTTGATAACACCACAGGTTACAATTTTCATTCAACTTTTGTCAAACTTACCCATAAGGTTTCCTGCAACATGTAGATAATCCCTTTTGTTTTAGGGGTCAGTCGGTCAAAGGTCAAGGTTACAGTGACCAGAACTTTGAAAATATTTTCCGCTCAGTATATTGAGATATATATGACCCACAGTCTTCAACTGCAATGGATGACTGGTCTTACTGAGGATCCCAATTGTGTTTGGGGTCAGTGGGTCAAAGGCCAAGGTTTCAGTGACATTGAATAGCATTTCCTTGATAACACTCATTAAATCACAACTTTCATTCAACTTTTGTCAAAGTTGCTCTGAAGGTTCCCTGCAACATTTAGATGATCCCTATTGTTTTTGTTTTTTTGGTATGTGGGTCAAAGACAACAGTCACAGTGACCTCAGTATTTTTTCCATGATAACACTCTACAGGTGACAGTTTTTATTCAACGTTCATGAAACTTGCATAGAAGGTTTTGGGGTCAGTGAGTCAGAAGTCCATTTCTCATTGACCTGAACTTTGAAAATCTTCTCCACTCAATATGACCCACATACTTTAAAGTTCATTGAGTTGAGAATCCCTATTGTTTTTAGTCACTGGGTCCAAGGTCACAGTGACCCTACTGTGAAAATCTTTTCCACTCGATGTCTTGAGATCTAAAGCACTACAGTCTTCAGCTTTCATAGAACGATAGGTTTTACTGAGTAGATCATCATTATGGGGTCAGTAAGTCAAGGTCAAGGTCACAATGACCTATGTGAGCTTTTCCTTGATAACATTGCAAAAGATTTTCACAAAACTTACTCAAAAGAGTTCCATCAAACCAGTAGAGTGATACTGGCCCGTAAGGGCCTCTTGTTTTAGATTTTGTTCAAAATGAATGTTCAAGGTTCCTTAAAATTGACCTAGTACCATTGCTTTTATTCTCATTGTGTGCTGTTCCAAATTTGCTTAAAGTATAATCAAGACAAAATTTTTAACTGTTTTGAAAATTGAATAAAATTGCGGTTAGCTAAAAAGTTTATGGACAACAGTCGATCACTTAACATTTCAGAAATATCTATTGTGGTAAGATGTCTACAATTCAATTTGACAACATTTCAATACCAAACTTGAAAATAAAATGTTGACATCCGTATTGGAATTTTTTAGAAAACCCTCGTGTGATTGACATGATGCCAATCATGCGATAACCCTTTATTAGCTCGACTATTCGAAGAATAAGGAGACTATTGCACTCGCCCCAGCGCGCGCGCGTCCGTTGGTTAAAGTTTTTCATAAAGTCAAATATCTTGAATACTATCAAAGGTATTGACTTGAAACTCAAACTATATGTTTACCATCAACATCTTCACCTGAGGAAACAATTCCAATAACTCTGTTTTGATTTTTGACAGATTTATGCCCCTTTTAACTTAGAAATTTTGGTTAAAGTTTTTTATAAATTCAAATATCTTGAATACTATCAAAGGTATTGACTTGAAACTCAAAGTATGTGTCTACCATCAACATCTTCACCTGAGGAAACAATCCCCATAACTCTGTTTTGATTTTTGACAGATTTATGCCCCTTTTTAACTTAGAATTTTTGGTTAAAGTTTTTTATAAATTCAAATATCTTGAATACTATCAAAGGTATTGACTTGAAACTCAAAGTATGTGTCTACCATCAACATCTACACCTGAGGAAACAATCCCCATAACTCTGTTTTGATTTTTGACAGATTGATGCCCCTTTTTAACTTAGAATTTTTGGTTAAAGTTTTTTTTAAAATTCAAATATCTTGAATACTATCAAAGGTATTGACTTGAAACTTAAAGTATGTGTCTACCATCAACATATACACCTGAGGAAACAATTCCAATAACTCTGTTTTGATTTTTGACAGATTTATGCCCCTTTTTAACTTAGAAGTTTTGGTATTTTTTTTTGTAAATTCAAATATCTTGAATACTATATAAGGTATTGACTTGAAACTCAAAGTATGTGTCTACCATCAACATTATACACCTGAGGAAACAATTCCCATAACTCTGTTTTGATTTTTGACAGATTTATGCCCCTTTTTAACTTAGAAGTTTTGGTATTTTTTTTGTAAATTCAAATATCTTGAATACTATATAAGGTATTGACTTAAAACTCAAAATATATGTTTACCATCAACATCTACACCTGAGGAAACAATCCCCATAACTCTGTTTTGATTTTTGATAGATTTGTGTCCCTTTTTAACTTTGAATGTTTTGTTAAAGATAGAATACTAATGAACGTATTTACTGTCAACATCTTCACCAATGTTTTTGATTTTTGACATATTTATGCCCTTTTTAACTTAGAATTTTGTCACAGTTTTTCCAGACTAAAATGGAAATACTCAAAATGGCTTTCTTTTGAAATGTCATAGAATAATTATGCAGCATGAAGCGGTCATGCTTTTTTAATTCTATACATATCAATTTTGAAAAGTTACAAAATTATTCATGATCAAATATACAAGGTCATGTATTTCTTTGAAATTATCCCCCCCATCCTCCCTCCAGTTGGCTTGCAGAATCCAGAGTAAGGCCTTGAATGCAATGTACATTTACAAAGGTCTTTGAACAAGTTTCATATCTTTGACCTTAATTCTTATAGACAATTACACAATACTCCTGTTCTTAGACAAAAACCCCATTTTACCAACAAGCTTTCGAATAGTCGAGCGTGCTGTCATGTGACAGCTCTTGTTGATGTCGAATTATTTTTAACAAAAGAATCTATTCAAACCTTTTCTACGTGCATTAATTAATTTGTCGTAGGTAAAGTCGAATTTAGATAGGTAATGGAGTCACTTGACTTACACCTGGCGTCTGGTTATTAATTGAATTAGATTTGATATTTGTTTGGATTCTAAGATAGATATTAATGTAAGCTAATTAAGGTTACTATATCAACATTACGACGTCAGTTACGTACCAAAAGTTGAAAATCAAAATGGTGCATACTTGTGTAGATATAAAGAGGATGATTGTCTTCTGCAACGCGCTATCTTCATTTTCCTGTTTGAATCTGATTCATTGTGATTGTCTTTCTTCAATTTTAACTGATCAAACTATAATTCAGTTTCTACTAAAAATATTCCAAATGATGCTGGAAAGCTTCCTAAAATAGTTCAGGCCTAGCAATAAAAATAATTTTCAAATGTTCCTAAGATTTTCCATAAAATATTTCAGGCCATGCTAAAATCAGTTTTAAAAATCATGAATTCAAGCCTTTGTTTTAAGATTTTCTGGAATGTGTTGAAATATAGTACTCTAAAATGGGTCTCCAGTTCCGTGATTCAGTGTAGGTTTTATTAGCTAAATGCAATAAATAATGATTCATACTCCATGTAAATTTTCGTGTGGAGTTTCATAGATATTTACCCTTGAAATTTAAGAATAAAGTCTTTCAGTTGAATAATTAGTAAGTTATGTCCTAAAATAGAATGTTCATACACATAGCACACAGTTACTCATAGCAGGTGTGAGCACTGGATGTTAATAAACATCTAGATGTTATAGATGATTGAACACCACATATATTTCACTAATGCATATTGCATTATGAAAGTGGTTCAATCAGCGAGTCTGTCCTGCATGAGGTGATGAAATGTGCGGCATATCTCATGTTCCAGAAAGGACTTGGGAGTATGATGGGTCCAGAGACAACATCAGTCCTGTCACTGAACTCGTGTATAATCGGGGAACAAATAGGACAACTTAAATACTTTCAACTGTCTTCAAATATTTTATTAAACAGAATAGTTTACCTATATGTTGTCAAATTTTAAAAAAGAATCAAGCAAACCCAAACAGATAAATACCAAAGGTATCAAATTCCAGACATTTTTCAATATAGGCTTGAACCATGGAACTGTCTTCATGGACTAAATTTTAGTTTGGCCAAAACATTCAAGTGGTAACATTGAAACTTTCTAAACTTTTCTGGGCTGGGCCAGAATCTGTTCCATCAGAAACATTTTCCATCATAGTTCAGAATATTACCTGCCCTGACTGCAATTTATATGATGTATAATTATATATAGTGGAAATGATGATTACAGTGAATCAGATCATCTCAGAAAAATTGAAGATGACATTAGTAGAATACACCGACGTTCTCTCTCTGTCTCACTCTGTGCAAGGTCATCAGGGACTGTGCTCTACCCGGTAGACTACTATAAGTTGAAATACAGCCGCACCTGCCCTTGTGACTACATGAGTTAAGCGACATCCTGGTCTATGCGACTGCTTTAAATTCCTCCCTTGCAATTTCAAGCAAAAATAGTATATCCTTAGTAAAGAGACGACCTGTCTAAAGAGCCCACAATTTCAACTTCCTGTGAGGTCACTAGACAGGTTCGACTGTAACTATTTCTGTAATTTTTAGTGATTGCTGCTCATACATGTTTTGGTTCATTGCAATTTTACTCAATTTTTATTACAAAATGTCAGAAACATTGATTATCTTTTAAGCAAATTTGGAACTGTACATCATGGGAATAAAATCACTGATACTAGGTCAATTTAAAAGGAATATTTTTGAACACTGATTTTATAACAGGATGTACGTATCGGCCTCTACTGGAATATAGTTATTCGGTCGAAGACAATTGTAGTTCAGAACAGATTAGCGAAACATGAAGTCAATTCAAACCCAAACATCCAGAATTGCAACAGCTGCCACCAAATTGTGTAATACAGAAAAGCTCTATAATGAACTAAAATGGTAAAATTAGAGGACGGAAGAAAAACGCATAAATTAACTTCTTGCTATAAGATGAAAACTTATAAAACTTGAATATCTTGCTGAACTTTTGATCAATCAAAATCATTGCAACATGAATTTAAACATTTCAAAAGTAAATACATAACAGTTACTATATTTGTGCCCTCGTGGGCGAGCGCTTACAGTCACTGACTTGAAATCACTGTAACCTTGAGGGTCATAGGTTGGAGCCCTGCTACAGACAATGTCTCTTTATGTGAGAAAGTTGGCAGTTTCTTAGAGGATAAGAGTCTAGTACTGGTTCTTCCCAGGAACAGATGGTAGGTAAACTGTCCGCCTGTTAAAATGATTAAAAATATTGTTGGAACAAGCTTTAAATTCTACTACAACTACAACATAACTATAAAGTACCTTCTTTCTCGCCTCTGTTATTCTCTGTTATACCTTGGTTGCCTATCACCCAGTAGCCGTCGATGGCAGAGACACAGTCTTGTTAGAGGAGCAGCAGCTTTGCTAATTTTGGCTATTGAGGGGTTTTTACATTTTTAAAATTTCAACGTATAACAGACAGGAATTCATAATGTCACAAAATATATTCTCAGCAAATTTCAGCATAATACAAACTATTACCGTTCGATCCTTTCTTAACTTGACAAAATGATAATACTTTATTACACGGGGACTTTTTTATCTTTTCTAAATTTTACTGCATATAATTATATTCAAAATTATAGAAACTAGGTACAATGGTCCAGACAACAAAACCAGGTTAATCACAATCATAGATCTCATTGGTTCCTAGGGTTGACCTACTTTTGGCAACCAATCAAATGCTTTAGACAAAAACAGACTGGAAATTGCAGTCTCCCGCATTTTTTGCATTTACATTACACATTAAGGGCGACTTGCCTGAACTCAGCATGTATTTGTATCCTGGCCAGACCTCCATAAAACCTAAGAATAAACAATCTCTGTTATTCCCGACACAAACATTTCAAGTCATCAACATTTTTCTGTCATACTTCAAAAATAAAATCAATGTCAGCTGTTAAAAACCGTCCCATGACAAGTTATCTAAATGGACATGGTAGCCAGGTGAGAAATATAGGGCAATCTAAGCCGTCTTATTAGTTCACCTGGCACAAAGTGCCAGAGTGAGCTATAAGGATGGCATTCCGTCCGGCGTCCGTCCGCTCGTCCACCATTTCCTTCAAACGACATCTCCTCTGAAACCACTGGGTCAGTGTTGACGAAACTTTGCAGGAACGTTCCTTGCATAAAGTTCTATCAAAGTTGTTCAAAGAATTCCAGTCCATGCAGAACTCTGCTTGCTATGGCAACACATAGGAAAAACTTAAAAAATCTTCTTGCTGAAACAATAAGGCCTAGAGCCTAGATATTTAGCATGTAACATTGCCTATTAGACTTCTTCGAAGTTTATTCACATCATACCCCTTGGATAAATGGTGTTCTTGGATAAATGGTGTTGGTGTTCTCTAAATAATATGTCACTTCATCCAGAGAAATCTAAGTGTATGTTAATTTCGACAAAGAATAGAACAAAAAAGGCAAGGCAATTAAATCTCTTCCTTAACAGAGCACACATTGAAAACGTTCGAGTGCAAAAAATGTTAGGAATACATATTGACAATACTCTATCGTGGGATATACAAATCGCATCTGTATGTAAAAAAATCAATACAAAAATTGCTCTCTTAAAACGGATAAACTTCTTTTTAAATGATGAAATGAAAAAAAATGAATTATAATGTATATATAGTCCCCTGTTTCGATTACTGTTGTTCTGTATGGGGAAAAGGTATTCAGTCAAAAGAAAATATAAACAAAATTATAAAATTGCAGAAGCGTGCAGCTCGCATTATTTTACAAAGCCCCTTTAAATCGAACTCTTTAGAGTTATCTAAAGCATTGCAATGGATGACTTTTGAAAATAGATCCATATATCATGCTGCATTAATGGTATTTAAATGTAAGAATGGATTGTTTCCTGATTACATGTCAGATCTTTTAACTTTTTCAAGTAATGAACACTATGACCTAAGATCTAAAGAACGTAAAGATCTCATAATGCCAAAACGTAAGACTAAATATATGAAAGATACATTTACATATCAAAGTAGCTATATTTGGAATCTTTTACCTTTGAATATTAGACAGATTAATTCATTAAATTCTTTTAAGTATAATTTACGCAAGTTTATACTTAATATGCAATTTTCGTAAATGATTCATATAGAATTTTTCGTATGAATGTATTGTTTTTAAAGTTAACAAAAAATTACCAATGTACAGGTTGTTTAGTTATACGGCCATGTATGTTGAAGGAAAGAATGTGTATACAGTACATTTTGAAATGTTTCAATTGAACTGCTTTTTCTAGATCAATGAGTGTTTGTCGGGTACGTCTGCTATTGTTAATATTGCTTTAGAAAATGTTCATTCATTCATTCATTCACTAATTCATGCTGCATTATTTTTTCTCTAAGAATTCATTCATTCACTCACTCACTCACTCACTCACTCACTCACTCACTCACTCATTCAATCATTCAATCGTTTATTGTATAAATGTTATTTCTTTTCAGAAGGCCACATTGTAAATAAGTCAAATGTTTTGTACGTTTACTTAATGTGTTTTACCTTCTATAAATAAAGATTTTATTATTATTATTATTATTATAAATATTGTCCCCGCCTAGGGGGTCACTTGTTTTACAAAGACGTATATAGGAAAACCTTTTTGGTATGTAACGTTATCTTGTGGTTTTTCACCTACTTTTTTCATATCATGCCTCTTGGGTCAACATTGCCCATACCCATCAGGCAAGTGAACTTGAATTCATGTGAGTGATATAGGGCCATCATGGCCCTCTTGTTTCATTTTATTTCAGGTAAACAGAGACATTAACGAAGATGCAAGTACTCCCATCTACCATCAACAAAAGAATTCCAGTTATCCATCATGAGGGACACCTTCGTTATTCGTCGCTGCTGTACAAAGAAATCAACTACAACAAAACATGCGCATCATTTTAAGCTACTCATGGTGACTCTGGCTACTAGACTCATCGGAAATGCTGATACGATATGCAAGAAAACAGATTCTGGTAAGTAGCCGGACAATGCAATTAATTAAAAATCTATTTCTGAAGTGTAATTTTATACACAAGAAGAAAAGGTAATCTATTTCTTTTTAGCCACAAGAGCGTTATGGTGACTTGATGAATAAATTATAAAGGAGTTTCATCCTAAAGGGAGTCTGGTATGGTGTCTGATATGGATAACTTTTCCAAAGCTTAAACCATTATGGCTGTTTTCTACAGCTGACATTGATTTTGTGTTTGAAGTACAACAGAAAGATGTTGACGACTTGAAGCGCGTTTGTGTCTCAAATAACAGAGACAAGAAAGGACTTCTTATTTACACATAGTTATGTTTTTTACTTCTGAAAAAAATAGAATTTATGTTGCGATGATTGTAATTGATCAGGAATTAAAGGGGCATACTCTATAACTCTCAATAATCTGTATAGAGTTGTTGTTGTACAATCAATGGGTGAATGCCATTTATTACAGAAGGCATCTACATTGATTAACTGAGGTAAAATTAAGCATTTTTCGCCATAAGTTCTTCTATTTATCATTTTATGTTCATTGAGCACATAATTTATGTTTCTGAATATAATCTGCTAGATGTAGGGAGTTTCTCTTTAAAGGGGCACTCCCTACATCTAGCAGATTATACTTTTGAAACATAGATTATGTGTTCAATGAACGTAAAATGATAAATAAATACAATTTCAAACAAGAACCTGTTGCGAAAAGTGCCTCCTTTTCCCCATAATTAATCAATATAGAGGCTTTCTGTAATAAATCGCATCCACCCATTAATTGTACAACAACAACTCTAAATAGATTATTGAATGGTTTACGGTACTGCAGTGTATTTTAAACCGCTGAGTTTACCGATAATTACTGGGAATGCATAGCTGAAACTTTTAAGTAAAGTTTAATAGCTCTACTTCCAAAGATTCTATTATTTATGTTTTGGAGGTTCTTTAGTTTAGCATCAGTTATAGGGTATGTCCCTTTAAGCAAGTTGTTATAGCCTTTCATCTTAAAGCAAGTTGTTTATTTATGACTCTTTCCTCCATCTGCCAATTTTACCATTTTAGTTCATTATAGAGCTTTTCTATGTTACGCAATTTGGTGGCACCGGTTACAATTTTTGATGTTTCAGTTTGAATTGACTTAATATTTCGCTTCTCTTCTTAAGTGCAATTGTCTTAGACTGAGTCACTATATTGCAGTAGAGGCTGTTTGAAAGATACATAAAGGTCAAAACAAACATACTGACTGTTTTAATTTAATGTCTTCTGGATAAAATCCAGCAGAGCTTACGCTATGGTGGTTTGTCACTAGTCTTCCTGTCACTCCATCTGTCCGCACAGAAAATTACCTTCTTTTGGGACTTGGTTAGTGTTAGGGAACAATTATTATTATGGTTTTGTATTCATTTGTTAAATTGTGTGACTATTTCTGTTTATTGTGCTGCAAATTTAAACAAAAGAATAAGTAGTCACAGATGAGGTCATTTAAGAATGTCTGATCTTGTGTCCGTAAACATTTCCTTGGTAACACTTTTCAGTTCACAGTTTTCATTTGACTTTTATCAAACTTGCTCCGAAGGTTGCCTGCAATATGAAGAACATCTCTGTTGTTGTTTTTTTGGGTCAGAGGTCAAGGTTACAGTAACCTTCGTTAGTTTTTGCTTGATAACGCTTTACAGGTCATAATTTTCATTCAACTTCCATCAAACTTGCTTAGAAGGACCCTGGAACATGATCCCTATTGTTTTTATGGTTAGTGGGAAAAGGTAAAGATGACCCAACTTTGAAAATCGTTTCCACTATTTTAAGAACTACATTCTTTCACAAAACTTACTTAGGACAGTCCAGTCTGAGCATTTATTCTCATAATGTGCAGTTCCAAATCTGCTTTAAATATAATAAAGACAAAAAATGACAATTATAATGAAAATTGAGTAAAAATGTGATGAGCTAAAAAGTTAATGGTTAATTTTAACAGTGGATCACTCAACATTTTTGAAATATGTATTGTGGAAAGAAGTCTGTGATAATTCATTTGACAAAATGTCAAGAACAAACTTCAAAAAACGTTTAAAAATCCGGCCGTTCTGGATTTTTTTTTAGACATCCCTGGTATAAAGAAATTAGATTTGATATTTGTTTGGATTCTAAGATAGACATTAATGTAAGCTAATTATAAAGTTCTTACTGTATCAACATTACTACGTCAGTAACAATGTTACCAAAAGTTGAAAATCAATTCATAATGTGCATAATTGTGTAAATATAAAGACGATAATTGTCTTCTACACGTGCTTTTCTATTTACCTGTTTTCATCTGATTCATTGTTATTGTCATTCATCCATTTTAACTGATCAAACTATAATACAGTTTCTACTAAAAGTATTTCAAATGATGCTGGAAAGCTTCCTGAAAAAGTTCAGGCCTAGCAATAAAATAATTTATAACCATTCCAAGGCTTTTCCATAAAATATTCCAGGTCATGCTAAAATCTGTTTTAAAAGTCATGAATTCAAGCCTTTGTTTGAAGATGTTCTGGTCTATGTTGGAATATAGTACTCCAAAATGGGTCTCCAGTTCCGTGATTCTGTGTGGGTTTTATTAGCTAGATACAAAAATATTGGTTATTACTCCATGTAAATGTTAGTGCGGGATTTCATAGATATTTACCATTGAATTTTAAGAATAAAGTTTTTCAATTGAACGATTACTAAGTTATGTCCTGAAATAGAACATTCATTACACATAGCACATAGTTACTCATAGCAGGTGTCAGCACCGGATGTTAAAATACATCTAGTGCACACAACATATATTTCACTAATGCATAATTATGGCATTATGAAAATGGTTCAATCAGTGAGTCTGTCCTGCATGAGGTGATGAAATGTGCGGCATATCTCATGTTCCAGAAAGGACTTGAGAGTATGATGGGTCCAGAGACAACACCAGTCCTGTCACTGAACTCGTGTATAATCCGGGAACAAATAGGACAACTGTAATACTTTCAAATGTCTTTAAATATTTTATTAAACAGAATAGTTTACCTATATGTTGTCAAAATTTTAAAAAAGAATCAAGCAAACCCAAACAGAAAAATATCAAAGGTATCAAATTCCAGCATAATCTCAGACATTTTTCAATATTGGCTTGAACCATGGAACTGTCTTCATGGACGTAATTTTAGTTTGGTTAAAAATATTTAAGTGCCAGAACCTATTCCACCAGAAACATTTTCCAACATAGTGCAGAATATTACCTGTCCTCACTGCAATTTATATGACGATAATTAGTCGAAATGATGGTTACTGTAACAGTGAATCAGATTCTTTTAGATATTGAAGATGACATTAGTAGAATACACCAACTTTCTCTCTTTCTCTGTGCAAAGTCGTCAGGGAGTCTGTTTTACCCTTTAGACTACTATTAATTATAATACAGTCGCACCTGCCTTTGCGACTACATGAGTTAAGCGACATCCTGGCCTATACGACTACTTTAAATTCATCCCTGCAAATTCAAGCAATAATAGTATATCCTTAGTAAAGAGACCACCTGTCTTAAGAGGCCACACTTTCAACTTCCTGTGTGGTCACTTAAGACAGGGTTGACTGTAACTATTTCTATAATATGTAGTGATTGCTGCTTATACCCGTCTTAGCTCATCGCATGTTTACTCAATTTTCATTACAAAATGTCAAAAACTTCGTCTTTATCATCTTTGGAGCAAATTTGGAACTGCACATCATGAGGATAAAATCAGTGATACAAGGTAAATTTTAAAGGAATCTCTTCTAAACACTGATTTTATACCAATAATGAAAAATACAGTCAGAATGTTTGTTTTGATCTTTATGTGCCCTTCGTACAGCCTTGACTTTAATATAGTGTCTCAGTCAAGGACAATTGTACCTTAGAAGAGAAGTCAATTATGAAGTCAATTCAAACCAAAACCTCAAGAATTGTAAGAGATGCCACAAAATTGTATATAGAAAAGCTCTATAATGAACTAAAATGGCAAAATTCGAAGATGGAAGAAAGACTCATAAATAAACAACTTTAAAACTTGAATATCTTAATTTCTAATCAATCACAATCATCGCAACATAAATTAAAACATTTTAGAAGTAAATACATAACTACATTTTATATGTCTGCCTCCATGGCCAACATGACTGTGGTTAAGAGTGACTGGCTTGAAATCACTATAACCTCTCATAGAATGAGGGACACGGGTACGAGCTACAAACTATGTCTCTCTATATGAGAAAGTTGGCAGTTTCGTACAGAGGATAGTTTAGTTCTGGCTCTTCCCAGGGACAATTGTGTCCGTTGAAATGATAAAAAATACGTTTGGAATGGGCCCTAAACTGCTACAACAAAATGATTATCAAAGAAACTCTTTCTTGTCTCTGTTATTCGTGACACGAACTTACTTCTAGTTGTCAACATGTTTCTGTTGTACTTCAAACATAAATCAATGTCAACTGTAGAAAACCGCCATTATGGTTTTAAGTTTTGACATCGGACACCATACCGGATTCCCTTTAGGACGTAGCTCCTTTATATTTTATTTATCAAATCCCCACAATGCTGTTGTGGCTAAATAGAAATAGTTAACCCTCACTTCTTGTGTGTTGCATGGAACTTTAGAAAAAAATATTTTTAATTAATATGCATTGCCCGGTGCCATACCAGAATGTGTTTTCTCACCTATGAGATACATATTTCCGCGCATTTACCCATGTGAGATAAAGTGAATCTAACATGTTCATGAGTTGTGGATAAGGAAATCTACCCGAGGGTTGAGATACGTCCAAAAACAGGCTCTGCCGAGTTTTTGGACGTATCTCAACCCGAGGGTGGCTTATCCACAACTCAATGGACATGGTAGATTTATTTTCTCACCGTTTAAATCGCTTTTCACACAAAAAAAAAAAAAGTGCAAATACAGGATGGGGATGAAAAACTGAAATCAACTTTTTCTCGAATTTTACTTCAAAACTGCTATAGATGGATAGAAAATGATCTAACTAAGAAAATAAATGAATACCAACAACCCTATGTTTATTTCAAAAATAACAATTTTACAGCCATTTTCGATTTTTATGTCTGCTTACAATTAACGTAAAAATAGTCCGGCAGCGATGTGAGATAAGCGATGTGAGATAAGTTTATCTCACATGGGTAAATGCGCGGAAATATGTATCACATAGGTGAGAAAAACTTATCTCACATCGCTTATCTCACATCGCTGCCGGACTATTTTTACGTTCATTGTAAGCAGACTTAAAAATAGAAAAATGACTGTAAAATTGTTATTTTTGAAATAAACATAGGGTTATGGGTATTCATTTTCTTAGTTAGATCATTTGCTATCCATCTATAGCAGTTTTGAAGTAAAATTCGAGAAAAAGTTGATTTCCATTTTTTCATCCCCATCCTGTATTTGCACTTATTCCTTCTTTCTTCTGTGAAAATGCGATTTAAACGGTGAGAAAATAAATCTACCATGTCCTTTGAGTTGTGGATAAGGAAATGCCACCCTCGGGATGAGATACGTCCAAAAAACTCGGCAGAGCCTCGTTTTTGGACGTATCTCAACCATCGGGTGGGATTTCCTTATCCACAACTCATGAACATGTTAGATTCACTTTTTCTTGCATATCGTATCAGCATGTTGGAAGATAGGCCTGGAACCTCACTGAGCCAGACAACAGTTACTCTCATGAATTAATTTTGATATGTTATATAAATATTGTGATGTCATGTTCCCAAATAAAGTATCTTAATGTTGTTTGGTTTTTAGTTCATCTGAGCACTTTATGCTCAAGGTGAGCTATTGTGCTTTCCTGATGTCCATCTCGCATCCTTATATATTGTCCAGCTTCCAACAATATTTAGTTTGTTTACACTCTGGCACCAATATACATTTCATCACCGATCCTAATCATATTAGCATAGAATGTGTGTCTGCCCCCACCCCCAACACAAAGTGTAATGGGGTATACTTGATCTCGCTAGTCTGTCTGTCCGTCTGTAGACAAAATCTTTTGGACACTAAATCTCCAAAATACCAGGTCAGAATTTAATGATACTTCACATAAGTGTTAAGCACCATGCCTAGTTGTGCATGATTTTTATGAAACTTAAGTCAGAATGACTGCCTTTATAAAATCTAAGATAAGTTTGAATATGGGGTCAAAAACTAGGTGAAAGGGATAAATCCTAGAAAACATTTTTCATTGAATATTTATGAAACTTGGTCAGAATGATTATTTTGATGCAATCTAGATCGAGTTTGAATATGGATCAGTTGGGGTCAAAAATGAGGTCAAATCATACATAAACGTTGTGTACGTAGTACAAGTTTCATTTTCATTGGATCTTCATGAAACTTGGTCAGTATGATTGTCGCGTTTGAATATGGGTTAAAAATTAGGTCACCTAATTAAAAACCTTATGTATGCCATACATGTGACATTTACAACCCAATTATCATGAACATTGGTCAGCAGGTTTGTCTCGTCATGGTCAACCAGAATATGTTTGTGTTTATGATATATAGTTAAAGCTGCTCGCTCTCAGTTACCGTTAAAAAAAATATTTTTGAAAAAAGTCAGGGTTCAAATTTACCTTTTTTTTCTACTAGCTAAAATTAGCTAGTGGTTTTTTAGTTCACTAGCTAAATAAAAAACCTACTAGCTAAAATCAAACAACGATTTTTATTAACTTTAAACATGCGAAAACTTTAATACTATAATTCGTATAGACTACAGTACAGACCTGGAGGATTATGCAAAAAACGCGAAGTGTCGAGTTTTTCACTCCATACTTCGCGTGAGTAACTCGGAGACAAATAGCGCGACTTTGAGTGAGCTTGGAGTGCCTGAAGTGACTTCGCGTGTGGAGAAATATGAAGTCACTTCGCGCAGGGTCCGTATATTACGCAGACCCTGCTTCGCGGGAGTAAAATCGCGGCACTTCGAGTGATTTTACAGGTAAATGAACGGATTTACGGGACATAAAAATCAAATATATTATATCCGGTAGAAATTTATTTTAATGAACTTCTATACATGAAGGGTTTTTGAGTTGTATGCATATTACATTCAAAGATATTTGTCGACCGACGTACATTTATATAGCGTGTTCAATATATTTAATCACCAAAAATAAAACTTACTCATATCATTATTTGTTCCAAACTATTATTTCTATTTTTCCAAAATTATCAGACTATTGTCTATAATTACTTTTCCATATCTCAAACTGTCAAATATCTCGGTCTGTTTGATGCCACGTGCTTCACCAAGATCAAACAAAACTCACATGTACAATGTGCGTCGGCGTTTGTTCTTTGATCTCGCAACACCTGCAGCTCTATCTCTATTTATACAAGAGGTTGAAGTAAAAAAATATTTCGGCAAAGGTTATTCATTTGAATAAATCGTAGAAAATTGTCACTGGAAAAACGTTAGCTTTGATAGTTGATGAAACAATATTAATGACAAAAAAAACGGACACGCTGAAACGCCGCGATTTTCTTTAAAACAGAACATTTTTAGAACAATTGGGAATGTTAATTGATAAATACTTTGTGCATTCACAACTCAGAGGTGTCATACAGCTTGGATTTGCAAACAGACTGAATTAGTACGATAGGCCATATTTTTCACAACAATCGCGAGTGACAGTGCTAAGAGACCAATTAATACATCGGAATTTTATCGGAAATAAATATTCTAAATCAACATAAAGGTGATAAATATTTTAGGTTCTGACAAAAAATAACTCAGTGCTTTTGAAACAACAAACAAAAACAACATAACACTGCAAACAGTGGCGGCAATTATCAACGAAAAACGTCGTATCTGTCCGAAGGTTCCGAAATGATCGACTATGGAAACAGCGATCTATTTTTATGACTGTTATCCACCCAGTTACGACTGAAACTACATTTTCATGAATATTTTAACTTTGCTTATTTACAGTCAGATTTTTCTCGTAAATTATGACATTTAAATGATTTGGTTGGCATTTAATTGACTCGCTAAAAGATGCGAGTTCGTTTTACAGCCACTCGCTATTCTAAATTTCCACTGGACTTTAGCGAGTATGCGTGTCTAAATTTGAACCCTGAAAAAGTTGACATTCTTATTCATAAATATAAAAACAAAAATAATATCAAACAGGGAATGCCACGTACCAAAAACGCAGCCTCCCCAAAACGAGCCCCACAGCACCCAGAAGTGCACATCACCAACACACACAGACACACACACACACACAGACACACAGACACAGACACACACACACACACACACACACACTAGCATACAAAGCAATACACGAGGACAAAACGAACAATTAAAGCACCCAGAAGTGCACATCACCAACACACACACACGCACACAACTAAAAGCTAGAAAGAAAAAAAAGGAAAATTCTAGGTAGGAATTTGCAGAAATCGATTGAAAAGGTTGGTTACACGGCACCGCTACACTATATGTTCATATTGAAATTTCAAAAGCGTGCAAACGCTTTTGAATTTGGTAGCGTATTTTTTGAAATTGAGATAAACGTGACATGAATTTATACTGGAGCCTTTTTATGACTATATGTTCTAAAATACGTTATTTACATACAGTTTGAAGAACTTTATTTTTTTACCAAAATCTGAGAGCGAGCAGCTTTAAGGGTTGAAGAGTGAGGTTGGGTGCGCACCATAAACCGGTTTAAGCTCCCCAGTGGTGTTTTTGCCACTGACCGTTCCAAGGCGGTGCCCCACTGTGTTCCTTTAATTGTTCGTTTTGTCCTCGTGCTTTGTATGCTAGTGTGTGTTGGTAGTGTACGTGTGTGTGTGTACATGATTGTGTGTATGTGTGTGTGTGTGTTGGTGGTGTGCACTTCTGGGTGCTGTGGGGCTCGTTTTGGGGAGGCTGCGTTTTTGGTGCGTGGCTTTCCCTGTTTGATATTATTTTTGTTTTGAAGTTTGGTCACATATTGTCATAAGTAGATCTTAGGTGAACGATATATGGCCATCTTTGCCAATGCTAATGGAAATTGGCAGGTATATAGTCCTTGCACAAACTGCTTAAATGAAGTTAATGCATAAAAAGAATGAGGCGGTGCCCCACTGTGTTCCTTTAATTGTTCGTTTTGTCCTCGTGTGTTTGCTTTGTATGCTGGTGTGTGTTGGTGGTGTGTGTGTGTGTGTGTGTTGGTAGTGTATATGTGTGTGTGTACATGATTGTGTGTGTGTGTGTCGTGTGTGTGTGTGTGTTGGTGGTGTGCACTTTTGGGTGCTGTGGGGTTCGTTTTGGGGAGGCTGCGTTTTTGGTACGTGGCATTCCCTGTTTGATATTATTTTTGTTTTTTTTTGTTTTCTCTATGCAACTGATAGAAACTTCAAAATCTTCTCTGAAACTACTGGTCAGATTTTACTTACTTGACAAATATGATCAGGGGGTAGTTATCACATTCAGTGATAGATTCTAGATCTAGTTCGCGTTTTATTTGACACAAATTATTAAAGTTTTATAGTTTTTCATCTTATAGACAGTTCACTTTTATGGGTGTATTAATTATCGACACCCCTTGTACTTTAGAAGCAAGTACAAGTAATGTACAGATCATGTTTCTATGATGAAATCTAGGCCTTAAATAATACGAACTATGCAAAAAAATTACTGTTAAAAATGAATAGGAACGCATGAACCGTCATACAAGACTACAATTCTTAATCGGCCTTGTAAGTATGATAACAATCACTTTCTCCGCCAGGAGTGGTCTTCTCTTGTTTCAAAAATGGCGCCATGTTGTGCTTTCAGTTGCAGACATTCAGGAAAATTCCGAGTGACGTCATTTATTACAATAAGTGTTCACCTAGCAGGGATTACTTTTATTTACACTGTCCTGTGACTTTGGAACATGGTGGGGGTAAGAGTGAGGTTGGGTGCGCACCATGGACCGGTTTGGACTCCCCGGTGGTGTTTTTGCCACTGGCCGTTACAGGGCGGTGCCCCACTGTTCCTTTGGTTGTTCGTTTTGTCCTCGTGTGTTTGCTTTGTATGCTAGTGTGTGTTGGTGGTGTATGTGTGTGTGTGTGCGTGATTGTGTGTGTCGTGTGTGTGTGCGTGTGTGTGTGTGTGTTGATGGTGTGCAATTCTGGGTGCTGTGGGGTTCGTTTTGGGGAGGCTGCGTTTTTGGTACGTGGCATTCCCTGTTTGATATTATTTTTGTTTTTATCACATGGTGGGGGTAAGAGTGAGGTTGGGTGCGCACCATAAACCGGTTTAAGCTCCCCAGTGGTGTTTTTGCCACTGACCGTTCCAAGGCGGTGCCCCACTGTGTTCCTTTAATTGTTCGTTTTGTCCTCGTCTGTTTGCTTTGTATGCTGGTGTGTGTTGGTGGTGTGTGTGTGTGTGTGTTGGTGGTGTGCACTTCTGGGTGCTGTGGGGCTCGTTTTGGGGAGGCTGCGTTTTTGGTACGTGGCATTCCCTGTTTGATATTATTTTTGTTTTTATCATCAATATTTGATTGACAGTTAATAGATAATTGCCAGTTAATCGGGAGTTGTAAAAGCCGGGTGTCGGAAAAAGACCATTTTACTCTAGCAACAATAGCTGACCTATGAAAACATACCTACTGAATCTATTTTTTCCTTGTTGAAAAGTTTTTGGCCTTATTCAATGACAGAAATATCCAACCAAATGATTTTCAATGAACGCTATTTTCAAAAATTATATTAAAAGACCATGTGTTGAAAGCGACAATTTGGAAGTCGAGAATAATACAGAACTCCATTTAGTCTGACATCAGTTATAGGGTATATCCCTTTAAGAAAAAAAAAATGAAAGAAAATAAAGTTTTTAGTTTGGTTACTAGATCTAGAGGATAGGTGGGGAAATGTCTTCATTCTTTTAAGCGATATGATACTTGTAATACAACACGATATATAACAACAACTGTCTTAAAATAATAATTATGGTCGGCATAAATTTTAGTAGATCTATATGAAAGCGATTGGCAAGGTAGCCAAGATTCATCTGAAGCAGAAAAGTCAGGGTGGTCACCCAGGCACCTGCTACTGAACGTATGAAGTACGGATGTCATCTGAAGACTCAAAATTGCATTTTTTACTATAATTCGCAACCTTAAATCTTCCTATGACCTCTACAGTCCCATACTTAAATGTGTTTTTGATTTCGAATAAAACGGCACCCGTTGATTGTTCAACAATTTCACCCGAAAAGCCCAGCATATTACTACAGTTTTGCCGTATTCTGTTTGCCAGGGGGCTGCTGTCACGCATTACATTCTTCTTCCCTATCTCAATTTGACGGTATTTTCATGATAAAGCTTCGTTAGATAAATCAATCTAAAACTTTCAAGGGGTGCTTAACTTTTTTCTTTGTGTATATATTACTTAGAGCTGCTCGCTCTCAGTTACCGTCGAAAAAAATATTTTTTAAAACATTGACATAATTATACATGAATATAAATCTAAAGGCTAAAATCAAATTATAAGCAAAAATCTAGGTAGGAATTTGCAGAAATCGATTGAATATGTCGGTTACACGGCACCACTACACTATATGTTTATATTGAAATTTCAAAAGCGTTGCAAACTTGGTAGCGTATTTTTTTTAAATTTAGATATCAACGTGGCATGAATTATACTGGAGCCTTTTTATATGACTATATGTTCTGAAATACGTTATTTACATACAGTTTGAAGAACTTTATTTTTTTACCAAATTCTGAGAGCGAGCAGCTTTAAGATGATAGATATGAACTATTTATGCACTAAAATTTTAAAACCATTCTAGAAAGACTGAAAACGCAAGAGTATTTTCTTGACCAAATTCATTTGATATTATCCTTAAAGAATAAAGTTTTCAATTCAAAAACTATCATGCAATGGACCGTTCCGGTTTTTTACGACAAAGTTTAAAGCCTACCTAAGCCTATTGTTAAGGGATTATTTTCTTTTCATGGCTGGGTCAACTGCTCACAAACAGTATCACAAACAAACCCACGTGTTCTTTTGTGCAAACCAGGCCAACCATTGGACACGTGATGTCCCAGTGTGGTCATTGGATACTCCAGCGAGTTAATTTGAATATAATTGTAAACACTGGAACCGTCCATCACCTTGTCATTTCATTGGCGTTGAAAAGTTCCCAACTTCCCGTGAAAAGCGAGCTTTAAAACGGTTGCGCCGAAAAAAAACATGTTTTTGCTCACACTTTGAACCCCACCGTCTGTATGTCATAGTATATCTATATATACTGTATAATCATTATGATGAATGTGCTCTGTATCTCAGTATAAACAAGGACCACTCTGGTTATTTATTATTTTTTGTTCCGTTTGTGAAAATAAACTTCGAGCAAATGCCAATTACCGGCCATTTTCACTTATTTACAAACGAAGTAGGGGTCACTGAATCTTTGTTACTAAACCCATCGCCGCCAGTCTTAGCATTTCTTTTCGATACTGGAAAGCTAGACATAATTCAGAGACTACGAATCTCTTTCTCAGAAACTGTCAGTGTTGACCTTAAGATTTGAAACAACCGTGATTGGAATAGGTTGCTCCGATAAAAACCTGTGGCAAGAAAAGTAGGCGAGTTCCGGATTTGTGTTCAATGTTGAAGAATAGCAATATCTGAGGTACAGACCGGGTGTTTCTATTTTTATATCCCCAAAGATGGGCATCTTACAATCGCACTGTCCATCCGTGTGTCCGTCCTAACATTGTTTCGTCATCGAATTGTAACTTTATCATGCATTGATGGATTTTATAATAACTTGGCACAAATGTTCAGCACATCAAGGCAACGTGTTGCGTGCAATGCATATTCCCTACTTCAAAGGTCAAGGTCACAATTAGAGTTTAAAGGTCATTAAATCATTTAGACATGGTAACTCTGCCGAGCATGGAAGTGTTTTAAAATGACATGGCACAACTGTTGAGCACATGAAGATGACATGTCAATTGCAAGTTACCTCGACGGCCAAGGTCAGTCTAACAGGTCAGACAGTTTAAAAATCATGTATATATGCACATGCTCATGTCTAGTTCTTGCTTCCAAAACTCTAAATGCCGCTATTTTTATATTTTGTTGTTTTTTTTTTGTCAGGTGCGGCTTTAGAGTTTTGGATCAGCCCTACTACGAATCCTTACCAGAATAATAGAGCATGCAAATTTTCATCAAATGTACGTTGAGTAGGAAAATATGGACATGTTTGGGTCATTTATTTAATAATCCATCTTTTCAGACCATTCACGATGTTCTACAACCAAAGTTGACCACAAAAACATCGATTCCTTTAAAACTGCGTTTACATGCCTGCTCTCGCGAGATCTCGTATGATGCAATCGCACTCATTTTTCATCTTGATATTTTCCTTTTTTTAGTGTTTATAAAGGACGAGCGTAAATTTAAAATAGCATTTACCACTATGTTTTTTTTTATTTCAAAAGAAATTTACGTTATTTTCGACGCGGAAATCTTTATACATGTACAGAATAAATGCAAAGTGAAAGAACAACATTTAGATTAACTGAATTCATACATTGAAATGGACATGTTCATCGCTAGTGCAAAGGAAACAAATACAACACCAAATTAATTCAGTCAGACTTTTTACTTAAGAACTTATTTCAGAAACAAGAGTTGTCCCTCATAAGTGACGAATGCCCACAAATAGGTGATTTTACTATCTCA
The DNA here is from genome assembly GCA_022818135.1 of Saxidomus purpurata. NCBI lineage: Eukaryota > Metazoa > Mollusca > Bivalvia > Venerida > Veneridae > Saxidomus > Saxidomus purpurata. Next base: position 19,859,236 of record JAFMSR010000007.1, read on the forward strand.
AGCCCCTGTGACCTTGACCTAGTGACCCGAAACATGCATAGCTAGGCATGGTACTAAATAACACTTATGTGAAAGATTATTAAATTCTGAACAGCTAGGGTTTTGGAGATTTTGAATCCCGTATACCCCCCCCAACCTTTACACTTCTTGATCGCTGGTATAATCATGTTAAGAAAATGACCAACCAGCTAGGGGCGTAGCCAGACCTATTTGAAATGTACGCACATATTATGCAAAGCCCTGGCCAGGGGGCCCGAGGCCCCCGGAAGCTCTGAGGTTTTAGCAATGTTTGATCGATCTAGATGCGTTTCCAAAAGAACCTATGTATCTATTGTAGACGAAACAAAAGTTGATATGAATGACAACACTGTCAAACTTCGAAAAGTTATATCGCCCCCTACTAGTAACTCTTAGTGGAACCATTCTTCGTTTTATGAATTGTTATTAATCATAAGGGATATAAACATGAAGAAAAAGTTAAAAGCTTTCACGGCGTTTATTCATCATATTCTAAGCATGTCCTGAAAACGTAAGGCAAAACGCTCGACTCTTTCTTTTAGCGAATAATGTCCACAATCATCTTTGTATTAACTCCATGTCCATATGAATGTTCACAAGTCCAATACGCCCTGTAGTCAGGCAGGCTCTCTGGTACGTCTTCAAACGTCTCGTGCTATAATTACTGACGATGTACGAAGAATTCTAGTGTATTTTGATTATCTTCGCGATGTTGCTTGGATCTGTGACTGCTACAGCAGATAATTAGATGTTTCATTTTTTTCGCTAAACAGATAGGAAGGAGCCCAGTTAATATGAACAACGTTAACATTACATGTCATGTTGATATTCAGGATTACAGTTTGGTGCGTAACATCTTGAAAACATTTCGAATCAGTTTTTATCCTCGTGAAACCGGTGCGTTAAGTCATTGATATACAATAGGGTTATTAATATTACAATGCGATCCAGAAAGCCGGATTTGCTAACAGGCACGGCCACCAACCTTCCCTCGGGGTTCTGCAGATGTTGTAATACGAAAAAAACGTGCTTTAACCCTACAATCAGGACGATAATTTACGACATAACGATACGTAATTTACGGTATGGACATGCAAACCAAAGGGAAACACCCTTACAAAACGGATTTGTTGCCGATTTTGCGGAAAATACATATGTATCAATGTTAGGTACATGTATATAATAAATTGATTTTTAAATGAAAGGATAAGCATATACACTTTTAGGACTGCTGGATGAATTTCCCTATTTCATTAGCCGAGCGAGGAAATTTGGCATTCTTAATTCATTTTAGTCCGTTTTGACAGATCTGACAATTTCAAGTAGAACATAATAGATAGTCGAGATTCATTGTTCTATATTCAGGTTCTCGCGGGGAATGTTTGGACAGTTTTGAATAATTTAGCCCCATAACAGATACATATGTAGTCTAGGATCTGTTAGTCCTTTGAGAAAATTATATGTTTTTAACATTGCAGGCTTTCATTATAATGAAGTTCCATATCGTTTTATTTGAGCGAGCGAAGCGAGCGATGAAAATTTGAGCATCTTAATGCCATTTTTGCGAGAACAAACAGGTACGATCCGAATCTATCGCTTGTGACTCTCACTCCCCTCACCCTTTCATTTTTATTGCATTTTCGGGATATTTAAGTTTTCGATATTTGCTGGCGATGTATACGCACGTGCGTATTGTGCGTAACGGCAGCTACGCCCCTGCCAGCTATATCGTCTGAAAATGAAACACAAACACTTGTCTATGACTGTAATAAATGAACTGAAGAAGTTTTTTCTATGTTGCAAAGCAAAACAGTAACCACGAGGAAGGTGTGAGGGAAAACATATCAGAAATTGTCCCCCGCACTCGTATCGGAGACACGACCTCTATAATCCACAATGGTATCGTTTGCATGTTATAAAAGATATATATCCACACTCCAGTCTTCCAAATGGAAAATACCTGCAAGATGTAGATTTGCGAGAGTATTTGAATGGTTTAGTTTCCACATATACAACAGCTGCTACTACTAAAAACTTGCAAAAGTTCAGACTTCGAATTTTAATGAAATTGAAATCAGCTGATTGCCAAAAAAGCCCCAAGGTATCAGCACCATTAAAGCACTGAAAGCGTAGACCTTCGAGTCGCCACTCGCAAAAAAAGTTGACAAAAATATATTTTGAAAGAATATATATATTTTTTTCGATCAAAAATCAAACACCCGAAACTTAAACTGTGTATGTTTACAGACATTATTTATCCATAGGTACCCTGCTATAGATGAACAGTACTCTATTTTGTTTTAGTCTATATTCACACGGTAAACTCCACTCGAAGGAGGTCTTTAACACAGGTTTGACTATCCAAACAACCATGAGGGTTATTTCTGCCGGTACAGTACTCAGATTCAAGTTAAAACAACTGTATCATTGATAGATTGAGCGATGCTATAATCGAATTGTCAAGCTATTTTCATAAAAAATGAATACAGTAAACTCCGTATATAACGACTCCGGATATAGCGAAATTCCGGTTATTATGAACACATTTTCTCGGCCCGAGTCTTTTCTTTATTTATGTAACATGCTCCGGATATAATAAACATATTTAAATGGTCCAAATCGGTTCGTTATAAACGGAATTTACTGTACAGTTTGTTACACCATCCGGTTTGTTTCTGTATGTGTTTTCACTATTTTGTTTTTTGTGTTATCGTTGTAGCATGTTGTAGCGATCGGTCACAAACAAGCCTTGAATTCCTTTGAATTATCCACACCTAGTAGGTAAATCAATAATGTGGACTGTCGCCAGGTAAATTTACAGAAAATAACATTTGGAGAGATCGAAATGCAGAACGGCATGCTTCAGCTATTGATGGAAAATGCGACGAATAAAACTAAGGGTAACACTTTATGCTTTTAATTTCTGGGAACGAATGATAGGTGGGAATGACTAAAAGACGATTGAATCGGACACTAAACCCTCATACACAAACTAAACGGACACAACAGGAGGAGCTATCTCCCTTGTCGTGTCATATCCAGGGCTAGACAACGGGAATATCTACAAAAAGAATTACTGAAGAAAGACTACACCGTGTAGTATCCGATGGAGCTACTGAGTAATGTCCCACGTGTATAGAAACAAAGCTCCAAGTTTTCAGCAGTAAAATTGCAGAGACTTGGTAATGAAAAACACGTTTCCGCAAACTGGGATTATTGAGAAAAAGGATTTTTCAAAATGTTATACTAAAATCTTGTTGGCATCGGTTAAAATGCTTATCAATTAAACTAAGACATGGCAAACATGGAATTGGTGGTCTAAGCAGTCTGCTGAAACAAAACGTTGTAAGAATACACGCAATTGAAGAAAGTGAAAACAGATTGCTGTACCTGTTGATGGCAATAGGGACAAACGGGATGAAAGCGGTCAGGAAAATTGCAGAAGTCAAGAGAAAGTACGTACATTCTACACTGTAGAATGCAAACTTTAAGGGACTTACCCTATAACTGATGCCGAACAAATAGCCTCCAAAATATAAATAATAGAATCTTTGAAAGTATTATAACATAACCTTATAATAAAGTTTCATATCTAGGTTTAACATATACTGCAATACCGTAAACCATTCAATAATCTATGTAATGTTGTTGTTGTACAATTAAAGGGACATACTCTATAACTAATGTCAAACTAAACAAACCTCAAAAACATAAATAATAGAATCTTTGGAAGTATTATAACTCACCTAAAAGTTTCAGCTATAATATATGCGATGAGAGATAAGCGGTGAAGGATAAGTTATCTATCACCGGTAAATGCGCGGAAATATGTATCTCATAGGTGATAAACACTATTCCAGTGTTTTTGTTAGTAGACATGCTCTGATTCCATAGTAAAGTGTTCGTACACGATTTTATGAATGAAAAATGTAGCACGTCATGAATATTAAAGGGACATACCCTATAACTGATGTCAAACTAAATAACCTCCAAAACATAAATAATAGAATCTTATCGAAGTATTATAACATAACCTTAAAGTTTCAGCTATGCATTCCCAGTCAGTATCGATAAAATCAGCGGTTTAAAATATACTGCAGTACCGTAAAGCATTCAGTAATCTATGTAGAGTTGTTGTACAATTAAAGCTGCTCGCTCTGTTACCGTTGAAATATTTATTTTTAAAAAATTGATATAATCATACATACATATAAAACTTAAGGCTAGAATTCAATTATAAGCAAAAATCTAGGTAGGAATTTGCAGTTTGAATATGTCGGTTACACGGCACCGCTACACTGTATGCTTATATTGAAAATTTTTTTGCAACGCTTTTGAATTTTGTAGCGTATTTTTTATAATTTAGAGATATACGTGGCAGGAATTTATACTGGAGCCTTTTTATATGACTATACCAGTATGTTCTAAAATACGTTATTTACATTTCAAGAATCTAAGAGTGAGGTTGGGTGCGCACCATAAACCGGTTTAAGCTCCCCAGTGGTGTTTTTGCCACTGACCGTTCCAAGGCGGTGCCCCACTGTGTTCCTTTAATTGTTCGTTTTGTCCTCGTGTGTTTGCTTTGTATGGTAGTGTGTGTTGGTAGTGTATATGTGTGTGTGTGTACATGATTGTGTGTGTGTGTCGTGTGTGTGTGTGTGTGTTGGTGGTGTGCACTTCTGGGTGCTGTGGGGCTCGTTTTGGGGAGGCTGCGTTTTTGGTACGTGGCATTCCCTGTTTGATATTATTTTTGTTTTTAAACATGTACTGTCATGCTTAACGATATTGAGCACATGATTCAAACTCGTCATCACAGCATACAACTATGACGTAGTTTTACAAGTATACAAGTACTGTGTTCCTAATTGTTCGTTTTGTCCTCGTGTGTTTGCTTTGTATGCTAGTGTGTGTTGGTAGTGTATGTTTGTGTGTGTACATGATTGTGTGTGTGTGTTGGTGGTGTGCACTTCTGGGTGCTGTGGGGCTCGTTTTGGGGAGGCTGCGTTTTTGGTACGTGGCATTCCCTGTTTGATATTATTTTTGTTTTTTTGATTGTTCATTATGCTTGTGTAAGTTTTGTTGCGCGTTTACTTTAAAAATACTTTGTGCAGTGTGAACGTTCGTAGAGTTAAAGGACAACGCTGTTCTTTATCTTATTTATAAAGACAGTTAATACAGCTAATGCTGGAAGAATATTTACGCAGAATATTCAGGTCTTTTTTTTTTAACTATGCTTTTGAGAAATATTTAGTTAAAGGTTATTGTTTAATTTGCATAGTTCAGTTGGTAAATTTTTTTTCGATAGGCCTGACATGAGATGAGGTCACACTGCAGTAAGGATACAGTACTCCAGTAGTCTCAATAATTCGACTCCAAACGCACACCCATTTTACATACGGACATTTTATAGTTATCTGCGCTTTTAGGGAGGCTGGATAGCGCCTAGCAAAAAATATAACGATATTCACCTGTTGAGTACAATTATTTGGACTAACTACTCCAGTAGAGCAACATGGAGTGGCATAACATTGAAATGCAAATGGATGGATATTTTTTGGTTACTGTCTTTAAAGGAACATACCCTATAACTGATGTCAACTAAATAACCTCCAAAACATAAATAATAAAATCTTTAGAAGTATAATAACCTAACCTACAGCAAGGTATTCCCAGTAATTTCCGATAAAATCAGCGGTTTAAAATATACTGCAGTACCGTAAACCATTCAATACTCTATGTAAAGTTGTTGTACAATTAATGGGTGGATGCGATTTATTACAGAAAACCTCTATATTGATTTATTGTAGTAAAATGCGGCATCTTTCGATATAGGTTCTTCTTTGAAATTGTATTTATTTTACATTTTGCGTTCATTGAACACATAAAAACAAAAATAATATCAAACAGGGAATGCCACGTACCAAAAATCCATGTTTCGAGAATATATTCTGCTAGATATAGGGAGTGCCCCTTTAATGGATAATATATGTGTAGATCTCTGATAAGTGGTTCAAGTAAGTGCTTTTTTTCGTTTGTGACTATTAAAGATAAAATTGTTCATAGTTTAATACCTTCTCCTTTCCTTCGTTGACGAGCCCCTTCAGTGTCGAGCCTGTCAGGGCTGTTGCTGATTGAAGCCGTTTGAAAGGGCTTCCTAAAAACCAGGAACGTCCTGTTTTCATCTCCTTCTCAAAAAATGATCGGATGTTCTTGAGAACGTTACCTGACACTGGCCTAGCGAAATGCGCGTGGGACCGTTCATTAAAAGTTTTAACATACATTTTGCTTTATTAAAATCATACATATTTTTCATTTTCCCATTTAATCATTTACTTTGAATAATTAAGGAAAATAATCAATTAAATATAATTACTTTGAAATGACCCCGATTGCAGCAGGTGTTTTTTTCGAAGTACATCGCGAGAAATTTACCGTAGTTCTCCTTTTGAAGATGTTTCAGCAATGGCGACCAAAAATAAACAACAGTGAGCTGCCGTTTGAAAAATTTAATTCGGCTTTACATCAAAACAAAGCATTTGTTCCAAAAACGCTTGAAATTCTCTAGGGTGACTTTTTTTATAGATCACAAAACAGGTTTAATATGGACGGGAAACGTTCAACTTCTTTCAGTTCAGGTCAAAGTTGGGGGTCCAAAGTGGAACGGAACATATTTAAGTAAGAAATCGGTCCATACTGTTTGACGTTAGTACTAGGCAAAAAACAATACTACGAAACATGGATGAGATGAACGAATTTCCTAAATACAACAAGAACGAAGCAACTTTGCATCTTTTCACCAAGCTCAAGTATTAACTCCCTCTGAAAATCCATCAGATTTCCTAACTATAACAGTGGCTTAAACTCGGCAAGGAAAATGTTGTTATTCATGCGGGGAAGGAGCAGTTGGCTAACACAGGACTATAAGGACTGGACACCTATCACAAGCTTGGCAAATCTGACAGAATTAGCACGATACCTTGAAATGCAAGAAGTTGAAATAGTCCTGACCTTACTGAGCTTAAAGAGGCACTCCCTACATCTAGCAGATTATATTGTCGAAGCATAGATTATTTGTTCAATCAACGTAAAATGATAAATAAATACAATTTCAAAGAAGAACCTATGGCCAAAATTGCCCCATTTTACCACAATCAATATAGAGGCTTTCTGTAATAAATCGCATCCACCCATTAATTGTACAACAACTCTACGTAGACTATTGAACGGTTTACGGTATTGCATTTATGTTTTGGAGGTTATTTAGTTTGGCATCAGTTATAGGGTATGTCCCTTTAATTGTACAACAACTCTACATAGATTACTGGATGGTTTACGGTACTGCAGTATATTTTAAACCGCTGATTGTATCGATAATGGCTTGGAATGCATAACTGAAACTTTTAGGTTAAGATATAATACTTCTAAAGATTCTATAATTTGTTTTAGAGGTTATTAGTTCGACATCAGTTATAAGGTATATCCCTTTAAAGAGGCACTCCCGACATCTAGCAGATTATGTTCTCGAAACATAGATTATGTGTTCAATGAACGTAAAATGATAAATAAACACAATTTCAAAGAAAACACTATAGCGAAAAATCGTAGTTTCATGAGGGCCATATCTCGAAGTTTGAGCCGTGGGAGAAAAGACAAGAGTAAATCTGACTGAAGTTTTATTGTGGTGTGCCAATAATTCAAAACAAATAAACAATATGAACATGATACAGTCTCCGTTTCATTTTCACATTTTGTCAACTGTCCCCTGTCGAGATTTAATTCATGAACTGATGAATTCTGATGAACATTCATGAACTGTTCATGAAGTTCATGAACTGTTCATCAAAAGTTCATTAAATTGGTTCATCAAAAGTTCATGAACCTCAGGTTCATGAACTGTTCATCAACAATTCATCAACACAGTTGTAAAACCAGAGGGTTCATGAACTGTTCATCAACAACAGTTCATGAACCTTGAATCAGCAATAATACTTTAAAAAATCCTGAACCAAATTTAACCACAGAATTTCATTTAGTTCTCTCTTAATTATTATTTCATCCATCAAAATATATATACATTATACAAGAGTACAAACACTAAATAAAAATGTCACAGGATATTAAAACTTGACACATTTTTTAAAACCATCTATGAATAATGGTGTTTGAGGTAAGTTTTCTATTTCTAATTACAAAATTACTGAAAATTATATGAAATGAATGTTTACCAATATATTTGGGAAAAAGAGATGTCTACTTCAAACTTTACTTAACATTTGTAGTAGGTGCCTAACCCCTGTCAAAATGCAACAATGGTTGACCGTCGTTACCATTGTTCACCATTGATAACCATGGTTCAACCATGGTTGAAGGTGCTTTGGACTAGGGTCACCATGGTTTTACACCATGGTTACCATAGTTGACCATGCTTATACATCAGACCAAGGTTGACCATGCTCAAATCTCAGTGTTTGACCATGGTCAATTTAATAACCATGGTTAAGGATAGTTAAATAAAAGTACAACCATGGTCACAAAAAGATGGACCAGAATGATGTTTGAACTAACATAGCCATGGTAGCAAGCTGAACTTTTTATCTCAAAACAACAGAAATTCTCATTTATTGTTGTTAAAAAAGTTCTGTTTGTTTAGCTTATTAAGTTTCCTTATAAAGCCTTTTTTGAACTCAGGTTTATATTGCATGCCCTTTCAACAGACATTAAAGTAACAATACTACCTAAAGGCATCGTAATGATTTTTCTATGATTTGACTGAGTGACCCATATTCAAAGTGGACAATTATTCTGACCAAGTTTCACGAAAATCCAATTAAAAATGCAGCCTCCATTGCATACACAAGGTTTTTTCTATGACTTGATCTGGTGACCTAGTTTTTAACTGCAGATGTCTTATATTGAAACTTGACCTAGATTTTGTCAACACAATCAATTTTACCAAATTTCATGAAAATCCAACGAAAAATGCCACCTCTATAGCATACACAAGGTTTTTTCTATTATTTGACCTAGCGACCTAGTTATTAACCCCAGATAAACCATATTTGTACTCTACCTAGATTTCATCAAGACAGTCTTTCTGAATAAGTTTCATGAACCTAGATTTCATCAAGACAGTCATTCTGCATAAGTTTCATGAAGATCCAGTTAAAAATGCAGCCTCTTTTGCATACACAAGGTTAAGTGTGGATGAATGACAGACAATGGATACCAGGCAATCACAATAGTTCACCTTAAGCACTTTGTGCTCAGGTGAGCTATCAAGTGTGGGTGGTTTAATTTAATTCCGATTAAGAAAATTATAACTTTATATGCTTTATTAGCAGTACCACAATATGTGTAGCCTAACTATACCAAATTAAAAGTGTATACATTCCTGAATGAACTGAGTTAATGATCTTTAATAAATAAATATCTAGTACTTTAGCAAAAATGCTCATTTTCTATACTAAATAAACAATGAACTGAAACCAGCATGTTACAAAGTCTCAGACACTTTATCCTTATCCAAGACCTACACAAAAGTACCGTATAACGAACTTAACCTATGTAAATATAGTTTGAAACATTTACCGAAAAATCATGTGAAACCCTGTTACATGAATTTGTGTATCAGGTTTTTAACATGACTTTTCAGTAAATGTTATTAACTGAAGATATTCGTTATTCACTACATGGTATGTCTACCAAGTTTTACTTCATTAAGTTAAGTTGCAATGAAACATAAAAATTATGTCCTAAGTTTAGTTATTTTCATCAGTACACATTTCTTCATCATGTATTCAGAAGGTATAAGTTTCATCACTTGCTCAGATTTGGTCTGTTTGAGCTTGATGTGTGTTCTTGTTGAGAAATCTTTTCAATATTTTGAAATATTCTGTCATATGAACATAGCACTGCTTTTCACACATCTACAAATGTCATTGGAACATTATCAAACATGATGAAGAACTGCACAGTAGCAATTTTTCCACTCTTAAGTAGCATGGTATACTAGTTTCAACTCTGAAATACTCCTGGGGGTAGAAGACCTCTTTTCCTCTCTGGTATTTTACCGCAGCTGCTTGCTCAGAAATCACTGGCTTTGGTGTTTGTCTCTTTTCCTCTGTGAGGTGTATCACCTGGGTTTTTAAGCATGGAAATGGTCTTGCCACCAACATTGCTGTTCCTGAAATCACATTTTTCTATCAACATGTGCATATAAAAGTCATTATATTGATATTTGTTATTTGAGAAAAAGCTTTGAAAAAAAGACCTGCTTGTACTAGTACATACACTGACTATTCTATTTACAGTTGCACTTCTAAAAAAAAATATTTAAAGATATTCAGTGTCATCGTTTTTAAATAAACAAAACTATTCATAACTTCAAATCATCCATGTATGTAAATAGACTTTGACAATTAGTTCATACTAATTTATTTTAGCTCGATTGTGAAGAAAGCTTGTAGCTTATCGAGTCACTCTCGAGTCCGTTTCCTGGAAAAACCAGTACTGGTGTCATATGAGGAGGTACAGTCGTGACCTTGGTGGGGCTTGAACCCGCAACATTTTTGTGCAGCTTCATCTTTGATTTAAACCCCTCTTCAAGAATTGAATGAAAGTTCACCAGAGTGATTGGTACCCAGACTAGTTGTAGTACAATATAATCAAATGCTTTAATTCCCATTCAAATGCCTTAAATTAGATATATCACAATCAGTTCTATTTTTTTCTTAATTTCACCAATGACACATATTTCTTTAGTCCTTGATTATGATAAATACTAGTGAATGTCCAAATGTTAATGCTACAGAAAAATGAGACGCATATACTGAAATAGTTACCTGTCACTGTTGACATGCCCTGTGCCATGATCGATGTTTTTTTTCAAATACGAATTCTAGGACTCGAATCCAACATACCAAGTTGTGAAAAATGGTCCCAACATTCTGACAAAATGTGAAAGATGTCTAAGCAGGTGCACATTCATAGTCTGTTGGGTAACCACCTAAGAAAGCATAAAACAATTTACTGTTAGTATCCTTTTTTGTCTATTGTTATCATGTTATGACAACAATTTTTCATAAAACAACTTACCATGAATTCTGCACATTCTTACAAATTATTAGAATATATTTTTAGTGACAATGAATGAGGTCTATCAGATGATATCCACATTATTAATCATTATTAATTATAACATAAAGTCAGGATCGGAAGGTCCTGGATCCCAACTAATGCTAAGTACGGCAAGACACAGTTAATTAAAGAAAATTATTGTCTAATGTTCATTGTTGTATAATTAATATTTTTTAATCAAATACCAGTAATTGATTCGCCAAAAGAATCATGTATATTCGGCCAATAATCTTGTAAAAACTGTTTAAAAATAGCTAAAGGGACAAATAATAAAAATATTTACTTAAAGTCAGCAATATACAAATCATAACAACTGTTAGCTCATGCAAGCTTTTGAACTGAGCATGCAGGTGCATGTTGGTCAACTTTGCTTATGGTGGTTTTACTGTGGGAGAAACAAGAAATCCCAGAGAAAACCTACCTGTGTGATAATGATACCATCTGGTGACCACCTACCATCTCACATACTACCAGGACGGGATCGAACACAAATAGCATTGATGAGAAGCGAGTGCACAAAGCACTGCACTAACTGGACAACCCTATAAAAATAATCAGAGAATCATTCAAAGTTTCAAGTTAATCACTTATAATACCAGTACAGTTGTTCCATATTAGTTGTAGATAAAATTAACGATACTTTAAAACCATAACAGACATTAAATAATGTGATATTCTAACACTGAAAATTGCCAGCAACTTCTGCATTAGTGACTAAAATGGTCCCTGGTTTAAATCCTGGCTGGTGCACTGGAAATTTCAGAAATGCTTCTCAGTGTTTCAGACTTTCCCACCCAATTACAGATGAACTGGTTAGAAACCCAGATATCAGCATGTAAAAGGACCAAGGGGTCTATTCGTAAAATGAGCTAGGGTCTCAGGTACCCTGATCCCCTTGTATCTGCATCTGTCTCTTCAACATGCACCTGTCAGGAGTCCTGGCAAGTTCACCCAAAGAGAAGTCCCACAGTCGGCCGGGACTTATAAACAATCACAGAAAAAAAGGTTCATCAATATTAACCTCAAAATATGGTTCAATGATAAAATGATACAAGGGATCACTTCATAATACTTAAAACAATCATTCAGACAAAATACAACACTGCTGGTGTTATGCATAAAAAAACATAAATTAAATAAACAACTTTTGGTTCGACCAAAATAGTAAACATGGAGGACATTTTCAACTTGACAGGAAGTGTCAAAAATGCTTGAAATGCCAAAATTCAAGTATGCACAACAATTCTGTGAATGTAAACTGTACCAAAACCATCAGTGTTTATCAAAATTATGATGACAAGTGGATTTTAACAATGGAATGACTTATTTACGCTAAAATTCAAGGTAAGCTGAATCATGCAAGTAACAACTTTCGGACAGTAGATATTTCGGACAGTCAGTCATTTCACCATTTTCGATGTTGATTCTTTATGGATCGAGTCTCGAGGGCGATTAATATAAGTTGTAAGAACTTTATTATGCACTCCAGATTATATTTATTAGTATAAATGTCATAATTATCCAGGTGCGAAACGTTTTTTGGACGAAACGTCTTGTGGGCGAAACAATATAAATTTACTTACACATATCGTGTATGCAACATAGATGACTCAAAACATTCCGCTTCGTGTTAAACTTGTATGAAGACAGCAAGCACTGGCATTTTCTCGTCCTTTGCAATAAAACTTTCGTCATTGTTTCAATCAAAATTTTTCAGCATGATTAAGATGGGGGCGCCATTTTACAACTACAGACACTTTTTAGTGACGTAATCAAGAAGGCAGTGGGAGACATTGTTATTTTTTACGTTTTATACATTATAACATGTTTCATAATTTTGCTTCTGTTTGCTGTGGTATTATTTAAATCACTTTTTGTGTTTGATAAAAAATCACAAGAACTGATTGTTTTGCGAGAATTGGGTGGGGAGAAGCTGTGCACACAAAAACGAATTTCGATTGGTTTGTAGAATTAAACTACCCAATGAAATGTGTCCTTAGTAAAGTTGACTCGCCGCGCTAATGGCTTCCTGGCAGACGAAAACAAACGATGTTTGATATTATTTTTGTTTTTTTGTTGATCTACGGTATATATAATATACTCTGAAGCAGATTGTAGAACTAAAGTTGGAATCGCTTTTCAGAGGCTACCTGGGACTGAGGGGCTGTTCAGAATTTTGAAGCTTGGAGGTATTTTCAAAAATATGTTTGAATGGTGGTGTTTGAATCTTTAAAATTGCAAATTATTTCTCTTAAATTATAGACATTGTAAACAGTCTACAGCCAAAGATCCGACGTCAATAAATTTTCAAAATTTATATACTCTACTGTATATAGATCAAACTGAAAAATACTTAGCCCGGAGAGGGATTTGAACTTGTGCCCTCCAGTCACGTCACCATAAAAGCTAGCTGGCAAGCAAGAACTATGTAGATATGTGCAGTTTGTTTCCTTTACAACACAAGTTACGAATATTGTATATTTAAAATATCATTTCCGTCATAATCATTTTGTACGTTGTAGAACATCGCTTGCATGTTTCAGCAAAGAGTAATTAGTCGAAGGGTTGGATAGTTACATCAGTTCAGTTACAGTACAGTTTAAGATGAGAGTTTGAGACGGATTCGTTTTTAGAAGAGAACGGTACTAAAATTTTGCATATCCGGGTACTGATAAATCATTTACGTTCGGGAAAGGTGATTCCTCAGCTTTCATCACTGGTCTCTATGCATCTTTAACTTTAAATAACCAAGAATGAATGACTATGTAATGTTGGGATTTATTTAAATGACCTGTTATATATATTTATTCTTAAACTTCAGCTGTTCAAGGACAGGGAGGATGCATGTAAATTTGGTTCTGCAGATTGAATTAAGTCACACGGGACAGTTAATGCTCCAGGTATTTTCATAGATTTAATGAAATTGAGTTACTCAGATTATAACTGAATATTGTAAAAAGACATGAATTTTAAATGCAGCTTATAACAGTTTGTTTTTCAGTCGGACAGTGTCCGACATAATTTATTGAACAAGAATCTTGCAATATCTGGTATTTGTCATTAAAAAGTTGAACTATTTGACTCTACAATTTAAACAGATGTTAGCAAACATTGTTTAACATTTTTGTCGAGCCGCTTGAGAAAGCTCGATATAGTTCTCCAAATGGCGGTTTGGTGTATGTGCGTGCGTCCATCAATCCGAGTTTAATTTGTCTGGGCTGTAGCTTATCCATGGATCAAGGGATTCTTAAATTACTTGGCACAAATGTCCACCATCATGAGACGGAGTGTCATGCACAATAACCAGGTTCTAAGGTCAAGGTCAGAGTTAGAGGTTAAAGGTCAAATTAAGGAATATCTTTGTCCGGAGCATTTCTATTCATGCATGGAGGGCTTTTGATGTTACTTGGCACAAATGTTCACCACCGTAAGCTACCCTTGTTTTTAGAATTACTTCTCTTTGTAGTTTCTATAAACAGCGTGTATTTTGACCTAGATCTCTTCTTGGTAAGGAGTTAGTCAATTTGACAGCTGGCAGGCTCGACATGTCGTAAATAGGCATCTAGTTAACATTGTTTAACATTTTTGTTGTCTCTTTCTTAAGGAAATGACAGTGTCCAGTACCTGAACTGAAGAGACAGAAAAGAGCCACCAAGGTACATATTCTGTAATTTTCTGTTTAGTAAAGCTCTTGTTAGGATGAAACTTTGTACAATCATGCTGTCATTTGAGAACTGAGTCAAGAGTTAGGGTAACAATAATTTTACAGTTTAACAGGATTTAAATTTTAAGCACATTGCTGACTGGTAACTTCAATTACTCTATTACATTGTTTGAAATCTAAGCAAGGGACTCAAGAAAAAGTGCTAGGAAAAGCAGCATATTTAGCCTTAGCATTTCAAAAATATAACATCAATAACTTTCCTGCACTGTTTTATGGTGCTGACAGGAGGCACTAGATTTTTCCTCACAATGCAACCTCTTCATTTAATTCATCGTATAAACACATTTTATTGATTTTTTAGAAGAGAGAATTTAAGAAACAAGAAGATGAGGTGATGTCCATAGAAAACTGCAGGAAAGAGAAGATAAACTTAAAGATAGGCAGTCTTCTAGCCCAGTCAATCTGACATTAGTATACCAAACGGGTGCACCAGCAAACGAATGGACATAAAAGAGTTAACTAAAGCGACAATTTCCTCCCGCCACAGTTGTTGCTTCATCACTGTCAGCTTTAACTGAGGGAATTCTTCAACAGAGTTGGGGAACAGAACATATTCAAAGTCTGTGTTTCCAAGTGTTAGTGAAAATGAGCTGATTAACTCCACTCGGACTGACAAGAAAACCATCAAACGCATGAATAATGTATAGCCACAACTTTATGCTACAAAATTTGCTTTGCTCAAGAGAGTGGTGTTGGAAGTAACATCCATGGAAAAAACATTGTTCAGCAAGAAGTCATTAAAAAAGTGATAATTTGAAGCTTTTTTTTATTGGAACTCTGTTGACTTTAAATTTTACAGATCAAATTGTTTGACATGTTTAATATAGATTTTTGTCAAGTCTTGAAGAATTTAATGTGGGATTCCCCAGGTAGCTTTGCTCAGCGCTCATATATCATTATTAAGATGTGTAAAGACCTATTAAAGTATTTTCTATGTCGCACTTAACTCTCCTTGGAAATTTCATTATTTTGTGACTTGCATGATTTTCAAGGTAAATTATGGCATTTTATATTTGTAATACAGTTATTCATATTACTATCTTATTGTTTGACTCTATAAATTATGACAAGAGGGCTTTTTCAATTTTTATGTTCTCGAAGGATGGCATATTAAAATGCACCATCCGTCCGAGCATACTAATAGGCATATATTGGGTACTATATCCTTCATTCCGTATAGGTACCCAACAAGAAAGGGTACTTGTTGGGTAGGTCTAATGCTTAGGGTTAGTGCAATGTTTGGTATCTTCTTATAATGGGAAGCAATGGGAGAGTACCCAGAAATACCCATTTTTAGCTCGACTTTTCTATGAAAAGGGGAGCTATCCTACTCGCCCCGGCGTCGGCGTTGGCGTCACACCTTGGTTAAGTTTTTCGTACCACCCCACTTTATTTCAGAAGTATTAGAGGTATGGCTTTGAAACTTACCATACTTGTTTACCATCATAACCTCCATCTACAGACAAGAGTACATAACTCTGTCAAGGTTTTTGACAGAATTATGGCCCTTTTTTTACTTAAAAAGTGTATTGAGCTTGGTTAAGTTTTTTGTACCACCTCACTTTATTTCAAAACCATTGGAGGTATTGCTTTGAAACTAACCATACTTGTTTACCATCACGACCTTCATCAACAGACAAGAGGACATAACTCTGTCAAGGTTTTTGACAGAATTATGCCCCTTTTTTACTTAGAAAATACATTGAATATGGGTAAAATCCACTTATTGCCTTAACCCTTTGAGATATTGCTTTGAAACTTTTAATGCTATTTCACATCATTACCCCCCATCTGTACGCAAGAGAAGGTAACTCTGTCAGGGATTTGTTTTAAAAATTAAGGCCTTTTATCGACTTAGAATCTTGGTTAAGTTTTTCGTACCAGTCCACTTTTTGACTGAACTGTTTGAGATATTAATTTGAAGTTGGAATACTTGTTTACTATCATGATCCAAAAACATGGGCAGGAGAAGGTAATTCTGTCAAGGATTTTATTTGAATTATGGCCCTTTTTGACTTAGAATTTCAGTTAAAATTTTCATTCTTGTCCACTTGTTGACTTAACCATTTGAGATATTACTTTGGAAGTTGGAGTTCTTATGTGCCATCATGAGACCTATCTGTAAGCAAGAGAAGATAACTCTGTGAAAATGTTTCTTGATTTGTACTTAGAAATTCCTAGTTAAAGTCTTGTGTGCCCTTAACTGTCAAAGTTTTGTTTTATAGGCAAGCACTAAAAAAGTTGAGCCCGCTGTCCTTCTGACAGCTCTTGTTAAAGTTGTCCACCCTTGCATTTTTTTGTGTCCGGGCTGTAACTTTGTCATGTATTAAAAGCTTTTGAAATAACTTGGCACAAATGTTCTGCACATCAAGCAGACGTGTCACTTGCAAGAGCCACTTCCCTACCTCAAAGGGCAAGGTTGCACAGAGTTAATAGGTAATGGAATCCTGTATGTATGCGTACATTTGTGTCCGGACTGTAACTTTGTCGTACATTGATTAATTTTATAATAACTTGACACAATTGTTCAGCACATGAAGACAATGTGTAGTGGGCAAGAACAACGTCCCTACCTCAAAGGGCAAGGTTGAGGGACAGCTCTTCTTTATAACTTGACATTACACTCAATACCAACAACAATAAAGACTATTGACTAAATGCTTAAATTTGTTAAATTGTAATACACACACTTGTTTCATTTTACATTTCCAACTTCAATTGGTCCATTTGAATATTTCTTGAGAGACTGCAAAATTGTATTATCTGTTAATGAAAAAAGTAGCTGTTTCGAGCCATGTCGAGTTTTGTTTTTGCAATGAGGACTTCGTTGTCTACTAATTGAAATATACATTTGTTGAACTTAAGGTAAATATTGAATGTTTTGTTTTAGCTCATCTGAGCACAAAGTGCTCAAGATATGTTATTGTGATCGCTTGGTGTCTGTCGTCTGTCTTTCTTTTCAATTATCTAGTGCTGAATAAGCTGAAAAAATACTTCTAGACTGCAAAGATTGAACAACAATTTGACCACTGTTCATGAACCTATTTCATTGTTGTTCATGAACCCAGTTCATGAACAACAATTTGGACACCGTTCGTGAACAGTTCATGAATTGGGTTCATGAACAGTTCATGAATCGGGTTCACGAACAGTTCATGAATCGGGTTCACGAACAGTTCATGAATTAATTTGTCCAAATTGTTGTTCATGCACCGTTCATGAATAGTTCATGAACTTAGTTCATGAATAGTTCATGAATTATTCATCAAATTCTCGACAGGGTCATTTCAAGCATCCGAAATATCCTGGATCTTAACTTTTTAATACGTTGTTATATTTGTCAAATGCATGATCGGTCCTTTTTTTGCTGATGTTGCCTTTCCTCTTTGTCTAATCATGTGTTTCCTGTTGACCTCTTTTACAACGTTCCTTAATGATGGATTGCCTTCAAAGATCATATCTACACAAATTCCCAGATAGTAGTCTTCAATGTCTGCTCCTCTGAAACAAACAAAACAACAATAACGAGTACATTGTATCATACCTAGCAAGTACAACATTCGATTCAATGTCAAAAAGTCTGAAATTAATAAAACAAAGTACATAACCAAATTAAAAGTTTTGTTCAAAACGGTCACATCAGTAGCAACACTGTACTATACCGTTTTCTTCCCGTTTGTAATTTCAATGATACTTGCTGCTTTTTTCCTTTTGTTGGTCTGATTATTCTCAGTAATTTCCGAAGTTTTGATCGGTAGAGTGCATTGTATCATATCAAGCAACTACAACATTCAATTCAATGTAGACAAAAGTCTAAAATCAATGAAAAAAAGTACATAACCAAATTAATAAGTTTAGTTCAAAATGGTCACATCAGTAGCAACATTGCACTGTTAGCAAATTCTATCACCATTGTGCTCCTGCAACATTTTATTTAAATAAGGCCCGAAACAGGACTCACAACAGAATCTATGTCCGCAAGAGCCAATTACATTCGGTGGGTTAGATAGTGTAGCACCGTGGCACCATTTACATTGAGGTATTTGTTCCATGCGATTTCGCACATTGACTATGACAGAGTTCCATGATTCGAACGAGGAAAACATATCCTGACGGATGCGTTGATCGTTGTTATATTTGTCAAATGCAGCTGACATCTGCTGTTGTATGTTCGACAAATCTCCAAGCTTTGTTGAAAGTTCGTCATAGGTCGTTTTGTTTTCCTCGATTTGTGAAAGGTGAATCTCTTTGGCATGTTGTCTTGTCGCATTTTCCTGTTGATCTTGTTTGTTTTCATTTCCTGGGTCAATGATAGTGCTGTTGAATCTGTCATCGTGTTCTTGTTCGGAGTTTTCTTAGCTTGCTGAAATTGAAATAATGAAATTAGTACATAGTCACAAGTAACCTCAACAAAGATGAAATTCAGAAATAATTACACAATACTATACCTTTTTCTTCCCGTTTGTAGTTTCAATGATACTTGCTGCTTTTTTCCTTTCGTTGGTCTGATTATTCTCAGTAATTTCCGAAGTTTTGATCGGTAGAGTACATTGTATCAGAGGCGACGCATGAAATTAATAACTTCTCGAACGTATCTTGACAGGTCCGAAAAACTACATAATGACCGAAACAATAGTCTTTGTTTGTTATATCATATACCAATTATGTTTATAGCATGTAGCTTTTACTTGGATTGAAAACTTTCTATTAATTTGTTCACTGACACTAGTGGCTTCTTAGCCAAATTGTTTTCAAAATTTTAGTTAAAGCTTCCTGTCCTGCTGACCTTTGATGGATTTTACAGATGTCTACTGCCAGCTATTAATTTTGCATAATAATAATAAATTCTTTATTTTCAGAAGGTACAAACTCATTACGCATGTACATACATATTTTCAATGAGGCCTTCTATAAAACAACAACATATCAACATACATTGCATAGGCAACAAATATAAAAAGATACATTTCACACACAAGAAATGAGCAAAACACCAGTGATTATAAACATTAAGCAGATACGTATCCATTTTTGGTAATAAAATTTTGAGAGAATGACTCCAAATAAGTCTTGTTGTTCTGAGCTTTCAAAACTTTGTATCGGACACGACCTATGCAGTAGTTGCAATTTTGTCTAAATAAAAAAAATCATTTGTAATTATCTTACATAGTGCAGTCAGTACATCCGTGTCAGCCTCAGCGTTGTGGGCGTCATAGTCCATTTTTATATGTTCCTGAACAAGTGTTGGCAACTAACGATCCGCCATTCCGGGAAAAGACTGTCTGGAAATAGTGAGCGTATCAATGAATACCAGCATCCTTCTATAAACATTTTGCCCAGTACGTATGCTCGCTTTTATCAATATTCTAGAATCAAAATCTGCATAATGTTGTTTCAGGACGTTGTAATTAAGTGTCGTGACTTCTAAAACTAAATGTTGCGGATTAATGCACACTTTATTATTGCACAAATGACTGACATAATTCAGACCCGTCATAATTTGACGGTGTAACTGAAATACTGCATGACTGAATTGGATGTAAATTGTGATAAATCGTCCCAACGTGTAAATGTAGATATTCTTCGTAGAAAAATCCGTTTAGATGCCCTTCTAAAATGTTAAAACACGTCTCCTGTCTTCCAATCCTTCGCCGCAATTTGTAAAATTTCATCTTCATGTCCCGTAATTGGACAGTAATAAATTTAAACCAACTCCCTCTCGGTTGCCGTTGAAAAAAAAAAATCAAAAATGACATAAATACATAAAATGTTCCGGCTAAAATACTTGGTAGTAAAAAATAAAATTTCTATAATGTATTGGACTTGAACTCTCGTAATAACATGTACACACCAGTCTAGTAAACGGGTATGCTTTTCAGTAATTGAGATACATGCGCGAGCTACACATTTCTCATGAAGTTAATCATATATGCAAAACCAACTACAACAATAAAGGAAACCGATAAATACTTCTCGTGATAATGGCAAAGTGCTTGCATCAAGCTGCACCATTCTCATCAAGTAAACATCATTAACAGGGGTAGCAGTATTTGCATTGAATCAAATTGCCTGTATCGCATTTTGATATCTTTGCTTACGTTTAGATTGAAATTGAAGGTTTAGCCCGAAATTGTACAGTTGAGAAACATTTTGGTTTTCTGAACCTGCTGCAACATATGAAGGCTGTTGTTAACATGTAGTGTTGGTGCAAAGCCTATCAAAGTCTGCAAATAGGTAATGTATATTGATATCATTTAAAGATGCCTCATCAGTTCTTGGAACGCCTGTGGACAAGGCAGTGCCAATAAAGGATCACTGCTAGGAAGGGCAGCTTGACTTTGAACTTTGTTGGCAACCACTTTTGTGATTTCAGAGCCCATTTTGGAGAATCCTCTGAAACACTTTGATAAACAGCAAAAGAAATATTATCGTGGTATGTAACTGAATTTATTTGAGAAAAAATACCACGACTTAAAACAGATGTCCCTTCCACATATATGTTACGAGAAGTGAAGTGATTGGATGAGGGAACCTGTTAGCTGTGATAGGGCTTGAATTTTTGACAGTGTACCACTACCCATTGGCTTATTCTGAAATCAAACAGTCATTATTTTTATCATTTTTTGCTATTACCATAACCTTTCACACTTTGAATTTGATTAAGAAATATACTTTATGTTGGTTTCAACTGGACATAACATTTAATTGTCTGGTTCCTATGGCATGTGGCCAGATATAATTCTATTGTCCTTTCTACGATGTTTTTTGTGTGTGACTTCATCCTGTTCTTTATTTAGAGCTGCATTCACTGGACGTGATAACCGACCCGCAAGGATCATAATGGTACAAAAGCGTTAGCACTGTCGCTTATCTCCTTAGCTTAGCCTCCTAGTATGTTTTCACCACTGGCGCCAGCGTACTGACTATGACTGCCCTGTAATTTTAACAAAATACAAAAAAAAAATAACACTCTATCATGAAAAAATACACAAAAAATGGTAAAAAGTCATTTTCTGACAAACCCCCGTATACACTGTTCTATATTATTCACATGGTGTTGAACGTTTTCGACAGGGGGTCCGGACTCCGCTCTTTGTGTAACATTCAAGCAAGCAATTGAAGAACAACAGCGGTCGCGTTTAACAGACATTGTATTTATCTACCAAACTGGTAAGTTACACTTTTTAAAAAGCTACCGTTTCTATAAAATTCTTCAAGAAAATTTCGCTATTTCGCTCTCTCCGTTTTCTGAATGTTTTTCTGTCACTGCCGACTTCCGGTAACGCGAAAACATGTTAATACAAACGTTTTACACATAATATACACACTGCTTGGAATAGACTTGTAAATGTAAATACTTGCGAGAAACTTTAACAATATTGTGAATGTGTGACAGGAATGATCTTTCAATAAAACAAACAACAAAAGTTGGATTATACCAGCACCCGACAGTTAGCGACTGACATATCACCCACCGTCACAGTAACTTACAAGTACTTTTTTTCAGTTATTTCATTATTTCCAATTTAGTAATGTACCACTCCTCCCCCGACGCCGTAAGAACAACAGCACTACTTTAGCATCTTTCGCGTAGTGCTCCCAGTTTGCTGGCAAAGTATTTGTCAGATAGCTGCCCCTCCCTAGGTACCAAATGACACTAGCAACGTGGGAACAGGATCCAACAATACGTGCACTTGCTTTACATTTACAATATCAACTAACTACCTTTTCATCATTATAAGAAATCCAACAACTGTATTTTTTTACTGACGAAGTGTGTCGACTTTGCAGTTTAGCTTGGACTATGTCGGGAAGAGAAGGACTTGAGAAAATTTTGTAAGAATTGTCGTTGATGATAAGACTTGGCTAGTTTTACGGTATATGTCCCCGTCTTTTACCGTCGTCTACCTCTGTCCATTTAATTTTGTTCCTAGACTGGCTAGCTTTATCAAGAGATATTTGTAGTTCATATTTCTTTTTCGCTAGTTTACATAATTTGGTACCTGGCACATTGTCCGCTAGACGATTTTCAGCATGAGATAGAGGCTTGCAATGCTTGTTACAAATTGCAGAGACTATTTAAACATAATCCGAGATATCCGGGCAAAGTTTTGTCTAAAAGTTTTTTTGTAACAAGGCGAGACTCATTGGCATCTTTGACAGGAAGTTGACTAGTTCCCTTTTGTAAAAATGAAGGCATTTTGGCTTCAATGCAAATGTTCTCTATAATGTATATCGAGTCCTTGAAAATTAACCCCTGTCTACAACAAATACATCGCCATGTCTTAGCCAGTCTTTCATTTGCTCAATATTTTCCCATTACAGCAAATCTAGAATTTTGTAAGGTATTAGTTTCCTCCCTATTTCTGCACATCGACCTTTAATATGGTCCCAAGGACAGACGGTAGTGGTAGTAACCGCAAACCACGGTTTAACGAGTGTCCTTTTAACGTATGCAGACTAAACTAAAATGTGAAGTTTTGTGAATGTAATGTAGGTACCATCGAGCACGAGTATGACGGATGGGCTACTCTCATTATGTCCAAATATCGAAATAGCCATGAGCCTTGTGTGTTTAGATGTTTGTAGACTTAGCAAGACCGAGAAGAGTGGCTATTAGGCGATTTGACATAGCAGTGCTCGTTTTTGTAAAAAGTAACAAAGCTAGAGAACTTGTTAGTGCTACGTTTTGCAGAAATTTTTCATATCTGAGACGTAAGTATGCATGTCAATGAATTTTGCTTTTGCTATCCCAATAAGGTTGATACGATCTTGATCTGACAATTCTCCGTCATCACAATTCTCCGTCATCGAAACTGATTTTTTTTCTTTAGCTTCAACAGCTACTTGTCTAAAATTTCTATCAATGACAGCAAATCTTTAATTAAAAAAAACAACATTTTTGTCAGTTTTTATTGATTTCTTTTCTTACATGTATATGCACACCGACCCCCGTTTTCTACTTTTGCGTTCAAAAACAAAGGTCTTAAAAAATCATTTATCGAAAATTGAAAAAAAAAATTTTTAGTATAGTGGGTGGGGTAATAATAAAGAGCGTAATATTTATTCACATGATTATAAAAATACCAACATCTCTAATTTTTCATCCTAAAGTATGATATATTACATTAAACAAGATGGAAAATTGATACCTTTTTCTGAAAAATACACCATTATTATACATAAACGTTTACGATACCCGATTTCTAGCTAATTCTACATTTTGTACCTTGCTTTGAGGGTGTATCAATAAAGATTAATATTGCGAAAAAGTTATGATAGGATTCCCCTGAAATGTTATTTGTTAAACTAAAACCGACGTTAAATGAAGTTTCTTGTATCTTACCGTTTTAACCCCCCCCACCCAAAACAAATGCTCAGTTTTACGATGTCTTAAACAAAACTTCTGTCGTTGTTCAAAAATATATTTTTTTTTGTGAATTGTGTACATTTAATTATTAAAGCTGCATAAAGACCAGCGATGGAAGCCGAAGAATTATATTCCCGAATGTAAATGTGCTTTATCTGTGGAAAGATTCCTCTCTTTCTTTACCAATTTGCGAAAAAGAAACAGTGCGAAATAAACCGTCATACGCACTTAAATTTTAATGTAAGTGAATAAATACTATTACACATCACATTACGATTTTCCCTGAAAAATAAAAGTACAAATTTACACCGGACCTAAATTCTATATTATAGATCGTTACAGAGGCAATACAATGTACTCCAAGAACTGATGGTACTTCTATAGTACTTAAATACAATTTAAACAAAACCGAAGTTTTGAAACAGATGCACGTCAAGAGAGTGAGGCAATATTCATTGGTGATATAACTAACACCAATGTGGCGTAAACCGTTTCAATGTCAGATCCTATTTTATGACATGAACTCGTGTCTAAAGAAATCCTCCACATAATATCCTTGGGTGCATGTCTAAATGAGGACAGAGATAAATATTTCCACCTGGTTTGCCATTTGAAGCACATTTTTCAGTTTTAGTCTCAGAAAAAAATTACAGTTCTTTTGAAAATCATCGCCTTACTCTTTAAAAACCGCAAAAACCGATGCCACAGCAATAAGAGACCCGTTAGAGTAACGTCCCGTAGCGAAGGAGTCAATATCGGCGTTCCAAACACATTGACTGCCGACAAACATACTTTGACTTGATTTGCTTGATATCGTTACCATAACAACAAACTTGTAACGGGGAAATTTCATAGTTTTTACTTTCCCTTTGATACTTTCAGACAGACTCTTTGACAATATACTGGCACGTTTAGGATCATAATTCACTCCTGTCAAGGTCGTCGCTAGGATACGATCAATTTCTCGGCTGACCTCAGAGGGGTCAAATTTTCTCATTGGTGTATCTAAGGTAATATTGCCTTTAGCAACTTGCGTGCGTTGGCGAATGAATTTCATTCTGTTCAGTGAATTCAGAACCGACGCCATGGCTGAAACTGTGGGCTTGGCACTGCCGTCGCTGTCTTGCTTTGCTGACGCCTTGTCGAAGTCATGCTGAAAAAGAAATTAAAGTTTTTTTCAGGAGACTTAACAGAAATGGTCAGAGTCTATAGACTTTTAAAATAAACGAAATATTGTCCGCGACTCACTAAAACCTATCAACGCAGTATGGTACTGAAGCAGTTGTTTTTCCTCGCAGTCCATCGTCGTTAGTAAATGATGTAGCAATATATGGTACACAACGTGAAATTAGTTAAAAAGTGAATGACTTGCTGTAAATGTATTTTATTATTTCACGGTATTTTCAGAGCCGTCAGTTTCTAATCTAATGAACTGATAGTTTTTAACTTTGAATCTCCACCCTTATATATGTATATAATATTGAAACCGCATCAATTAGTATCAAGTTTTTCTATCTGATCACCTAAATCTATCAAAAATTACTTGTTACAAGAGGAAGCGAATACGGTATTGCGATGTAATACAAAGTCCTCTATCGATGTGATATATTTTGCGTATGATAGCAATACTGCATAAACGTTTTAGAATCATTTTTAAAAGTTTTAAATGAGTCCTGAGTGACCTTGACCCTGGAGGTAGTCACCTTTGTGTGGTGAATGATACACACTTGAGCTATCAGAGCCACTGTGTGCAGTCATTAGGAAATTGGTCCATGCATGTAGAAGCTATAATTGCACCCCAGTAACGAACGGACGGACGAAACCGGGCAAACCGATAGCCACAAAACCAGTATATGACCAGTAATGGACTAATGAACAAATAATTGGTACTCACAGAAGTGATAGAATGCTTTCTGTCGGTTTTTTCTGACATCGCTGACCCGGACCTTGAATTGACAAGTACGGGTTTCTACAAAATAAAAATAGTTAACTGACACATCTACATGCAGAACAAGTAGAAAGCTTATGTTTGACAGGATAAATGTAAGCATAAATCCACGATTTCTTTTCATTCGAAAGTTTTTAAACAGCACAAATGTAACGTCACTGCATTTTCAAAGACAGCACACAAATAATACTTACATCTTTTATGCCTATATTTAATACTATTTATACATTGTAATACTAATGTATGATGTCTAAACGGTATTAACAGGAATAAAATAAAATACTTGCCGTTGTTTTTGCGAGCAACTGCTTCAAATCCATCTTAAACTTTCATCAATCAAATTTAAGCTACTGAAATTTGGGCACATAGGTGTGATTCTTTTCAAATAGCTTTTCGTATTTAACGGAATAGTTCTCAATTTTCAAAATCAAATAGTGAAGGTTCTATTTCTACTGTATGCAAATATTAACTATATTGCTTTAATTGATGTAGCTTGCAACCTTGTATACAATACCGCCACATAATCATGATGGACAAAGGTTAAATTATGATTTATTTACATATTTCTTTTCGTTATTTATAAAATCTTAAAACGCTTTTGAAATGCCGTTGTTATCGTGCCATGTTTACAATAATTACTTGATTTTATATGCAAATTGACACAAAAAACGACCTCATGGCTGATTCTATTCCATACAACTCATATCTTTAAACAGTTTATGCATAGATGAATTGAGCAACAGAAAGAGAAATACAGATCTTGATTAACGACAGGTCTGATTAGTTTTAAATGTGACTGTGAATTTATGCTAATTGGGAGTTGTTGACTGAAAAGAAGTAAGGAAAATCCAACCGGTGAAAACATTAATAACCTTAATGACATTGTGCATGAACTGTTCGTCGGCAGTTTCTTAAATTACTACTTGATCCATATTCTCCTTCTGTGCTTTTTTTGTTATGGTGATCCGTTGTGGCCATCATTGTTTCGCCAACGAATGTACGATAATCATGAATATCGCTCCTTCGCATCGTGTTACATTGTATATTCGCATCGTGTTACATTGTATATTCGCATCGTGTTACATTGTATATTCGCATCGTGTTACATTGTATATTCGCTTCGTGTCATCGTGCTGTCGCATTGTTTTTTTGCGTCCGAGTTCGCATCGTATTATCGTATTTCCGTCTTTCCAAATTCATAAGCCGGAGAAACGAAAATACGATGCCCCTAACAGAACGTCGTATTCTATTCACTATTCCTACGGCAGTTACAACCTGCCTTGATGTGTTGAATATATCAATTCGCTGTACACATCATGCTATTTTCAAACCACATACATCGATCAAAGTTTATTGTCGTCGACATACAAGAGAATAAGGAATACTATAAAGAATGCCTTTCATTACTATGGTATATGTAACAGTTGGTTGAACCTATAGTGTCTCTTCTTGCCATGTCGTGTTGTTGCATAGGTGAACTAAATGCGACAGCACGACAATACGACGGACTCTTGGTGTATTGTCGTTCAAGCGACCCTGCCAAGATATGTTAATTTCTCGTGTTTTGCGCCTCCTCTAAACAAATGCGACGTTACAACAGCACGACAAAAAGATGCGCCAACATGCCAAAATTATGCGAAACATCGACAAAAATATTTATTTAGTCGCACGGCAACCCTTGTCGCTTTGTTTTGTCGTAATTGTGTGCCGGTGACCCCGCTACAACCTATATAGGTCCGAACTGGGGATCATGTGTTCGAGTCTTGCTACCAACCATGTCTCTTTATGTGAGAAAATTGTCAGTTTCTTACCGAGGACTGGGTGTTAGTATTTGTATTTCCAAGGAACGATCTATTAGGTAACTGTCCATATTTAGAAATGATTGAAATACGTTTGAAACAGGCGTCAAATTCCTAAGAAAGAGAAAGTCCTGGTACGTCATTTGATACCGGATGCTCACAGTACTGTGCTTTATTGTGTTCACTGAGCGAAACGTAGCAATGAATCATGAGATGCGTGAAGTTCAGTCTTTTTGTTACATTTAATGTTAATAGCGGATTCATTCTTCGGTGTATAAATTTTGGTGGTTGCTAAGTTTGGTCAGGAATACTCTTTTGTTATAGAAGGTTCCTGGTTTGGTGGTATTTAGGGATTATTTTACTTTCAGAACACTTGTGATAGGTGATCATAATACCGGGCATATCGGCTCCTAATGGCCAAGTTGTACTGTCATCTGAATCTGCTATCTAGGACGTGACGGTCCAATCTATTTAGCAGAAATGTAGACCGTCTGTACGTTTGTAACGTAAACTCACGGCTTCGGTACCAACATTAAGAATAAATCAACACGTACAGGGTTATATTTTCCCGGTCCCTGATTGTTCAAGCGACCAAAAAATTGACATAAAGAACAACAATTTTAGAGAAACAAAAACAATGAGTCACTCGTGGTGGCGCGGTGGTCAGGTGGTTAACGCCCGAGGTCTACGGTTTTGGAAATTTAGAAAATCTTTCCAGTGTATTCACCCATCTAGAGATTAACTGGTTAGAAACCAAGATGTAGTCTCGCGTGTATCGGTGCTATACACCTGGCACGTACGGTAAAATAACCAAGAGTTCTATTAATATCTAAGTAGGGTCTGGTGAACGGATTCCCTTGTTTCTGCATCTGCTTCTTCAACCTGCGTCAAGTGTCTTGACAGTTTCAACGCGGTCGGCCGGGACTGTTAATAATAAAAAAAGTTAAAAAGGTTATTAACAATTTACCCTTGCAAAAAAAGTGTTGTAGCAAAGTATATTCATAACTTATACACTTGTCACGGTATGCATGCTCATAGATGCAGGACAAGCAGACATGATATATCAGAAATTAAACCCTGATTGCAAGTTATTTGGATTTCCATAAATTGAGTACGCTTTCATTTTTTCTTTAAAATTTAGTATATATATATATTTAGTAACTTTCAAAATAAAGGATCATAATATATGAATATCTATCTTTCTCGTCATACTGCCTCACACTTCTCACGACTATTATTGGTAGGTATGTATGCATTTTAGACTTTAATCTTCTGAGGGCGTTGATCATATACGAGAGGGCAGGGTGCACACCGGGTGTTAAGAAAAGATAAAATAAGATAACTGCAAGATAGTTATTCCAGTTAGGAGAATCAATAGTGTTAAAACTGTTAAAAAGAGTAAAAGGTTTAAAAACAACTGGTGTAATAACTGTGCTGGGCTACTTGTCTGCTTGAATGATTCAAGATCAGACAGAGGTTAACCTATTCCACATGACTGTGGTATGGGGGAAATGAGTACTTAAAGAAGTCCCAGTTTGCATAGTTTGGCGGAGGGGGTGCATATATGTCTTGTTAACCTCATAGGAGCTCAAGGTCGGGATTATGCTTTTTCCAGCTTTGTTTTGTCTTTTTACATTTATCTAAGAACCAAGCTAACAAAATATATGATCAGTGTAATTTTCCCCGGATCTTAACTTTCATATTTTACCACTCAGTGAAGTACCCGGAAGACTGAAAAAACTTAAGGTCGGAATTATGCTTTCCCGGCTTTGTTTTATCTTTTTACATCTATCTAAGAACCAAGCTAACAAAATATGATGTTATTTTCCCCGGATCTTAACTTGAACCTATTTGTGACTTCTATGATAACTGGGTGAGGGAGATTGCTACAGGATTGTAGATACACTAGATTTGAAGAGTTACAAGGTGTAATTTGAACCAGTAGATTGATTACCCAGATAATTTACGTTTTGAATTTAAACAAGTACAAGTATCAAGTAGAAGCTATCTCCACACGTGGGTCATTATTTCGACCCAGATACTCAAGTATAGATGATAACGTTCGGAATTTTTATTCGTCCAATATATTTCAAGGTGTGATCAATATCATTTGTGAGCTCTACCACATGTTACGAGCGTCCACAAAGCAGTGCAATCAGTTTGAAGCAATAAACATTCAACAAAACAGATATTTCTTCAGAAAGGAAACATGTCACAGATTGAGAGTGGTTGGTATCGTGAGATGAATGAGCAATGGGAAGGATACAGTGTAGGACTGAAAATAGAGAAAGTGTTGTATGAAGAAAAATCTAAATATCAAGACATTCTCATTTTCAAAAGGTAACTACTAACTACACGTCTATCGGTACATTTTGTACATGCAATATTAAGGAGCTATTACATATTTATAACGTTTAAAGCAGAATGTACATCTTGCGATGTTTCAATAGATGCCAAAAACAGTAGAACCTTTACAACCTGCAGCAGAAGTAGGCTGACTATTTCACTAACAAAGTTAGCACTCTATTCGAATGCTACGACCCGGATGTAAACATTATGTACACACAGAGCATGCGTAGGTGTATAACCCAACTCATATATTCAAATTTATTCGTAACGTTTTTGAATCAGTCGTACGTTTTTAAACCCTTTCTCACAGTGCGCAGGTATTTAATAATAGAGATGTGAGACTATGACAAGATAAATGAATTTCTCACTCCAGCAGGGATTCGAACTCTGATCTCCCGCGTAACAAGCGGAGGTACATAGCACTGCACTATTGAGGATCTGTGTTTTGTAAGCGTTTAACTTTGTTATTCACCTATATAGTCATTTGTTTTGGAATGGCGGTACAATTTTATGTAAACAAACAAATTTAACTTCCCAGACACTTTCAATAAGAAGAGGACACATCATAAACTTGGTAGTTTCTAAAAGCATATTCAAATATCTGTTAGAAAAAAATTGTCAGCCGCTACCCGACGACAGAATCTCAGTTGCTCCGATAAATTTCTGAACTTCATAAAGCTCGTTAACTATTAATCATCGATAAATTTTTATCATATTCTTTTATTTTATTTATCATTCAATATTCAATCAAAAACCATCAAGTTTTCTTACATGGAAGAAAACTGTTTAATGTGGCGAGCTTTGCAAACGGACATGTGTCGATTTCCAACACGCAATAGCGTGCTTACCGTAATTCTAATATGGTGGTTCATTTGCATAATTCATTCATAAACGCAGGATCATAGAACTTTGTTGGTGTATTTCAACAGCAAACCAATTTTACAGACTGATATTTTTGTATTTTTTTCACCTATGGCTTAACAGTTTGACAGTAAAAAAATCAGATCCATGAAACGGCTCAAATCATTTCGCTGCATGAGTTTGGCTAAAGAACAGGATGCCACTTTGTGGCATTCAAGATGGGTACTCATTGCCACAATTTATCTATGACCCAGTAAACGGTGTAACCAGTACTATAACCAGTGTAACCATTTGTATGGACAGATAAGATTTAGAATATTTCTCGATTGAAAGTCAATTTTGATTGTTCTGTTTGATTCAATGATCAATAATGAAATTTCTGCGATTGTCAAACACTAGTAAAAATCACTCAATATCATTTAGTCCCATGTAAATTTGTCTGGAGAAGATTTTTATTGATGCACCGGTAACTGGTACAAAATGACTTTGACCTTTTTCTTGAATACATGTTAATTTGAGCGAAAGAGCGCACTTTGCATGGAATTTTCGGAAGTTTTGATGGTTCCATTCTCAGTCAATCAAAGAAGTCATAGCTAATCTTTCGGTTACTTTGATGTGAGTCGAAGATGATTTCAGTGATGTTTCTAATCCATCTCATAGTGCAGACATGATAGCATTGTAGAAACAATAAACATGTGATACACACCTTTGGATTCCATCTAAATAAAGCTTATTATTATCAGTATCCTATCTAAATATAACTTTTCTATTGCGAAATATAGTCATAACTTTCACTTTCATAACCTTGAAATCTAAGCTCTGATTGGTTGCAGAAAAGGAAGTCATAGTGTGACCTATCAGTAGTGTTATTAAGGAGATGATTTTTATCAGGTTGTGCAATTATTGTGGCTCCATGCACTAAGTTATACATGAGTACTACCCGCGATTCGACAGGATATCCTTGTATTTTGACCCTTACCCTGGAACCTCATCAATGCTTGCAAAAACATAAAAACAAAATCTTGGTTATTAAAAATTTTGTCTTGAAAGAAAAAAGAAGCCTATTAAACTAATATAATATCGATCTAAAACTCCCATTTTGAATCATATACCATGACATGTGGGGGGGGGGGTGGGGGTGTTGGAAATCAGTCCAGCACTGTTTGTTCTAAATGAAAATTTTTCATGTTTTACAATCCTTTTTAACTTGCACAAAATGAAGAGAAGGACAGCAAATACTGTACTTTTAGAGTTTATTTACCTGCTTGTTAGCAGAGTAGTGTTTTCTGTAATTTTCCCTTTGTAGACCAATAAATAATAAATGATACCTTCCATATTAACTGCTGGACATGATTTTAGAAGTATTGCAGGGCTGAATGTAACTTAAGTATTTTAATGAATTAGAATGTTGATGTCAGACTTCTCTAAATCAGTCATTTAATATCTTTTCAGTACTTCATTTGGTAATGTTTTAGTATTAGATGGATGTATACAGTGTACGGAGAGGGATGAATGTTGCTACCAGGAGATGATTGCCCATCTACCACTCTGTTGCCATGACAACCCCAAAAATGTAAGTTAAAAGTATTACACTGGTATCACAATTCAACTAAACCTTACAAAATTAATTGACTTTTAGAAAAATTAAAAAACAGTTGATTGTTAAATTAATTAAAGTTGCCACTGTAATAAAATAAAATGAAATTGTAATATCTTGTGGTGGCGCAGTGGTAGCTCCTTTGCCTCAGGATCGAAGGGTCCAAGGTTTGATCCCTACCATAGCCCTTAGGCAAGACACAAATAATTCCAAGTTGCCTCTCTCTCTTTTAGGTTGATTCCATCTTGAATGAGTCTAGAGGGCGATTAATCTAAGTTGTAAGAACTTGTTTTGCAATCGAGAATGAATGAATTAGTATATCTTGTGGATTATTTATTAGAACCTGTTCAAAGGTGGTTTAGTGACTGAGAGTTGACTGTATAGGTATAATAGGTACAGTGGAACTTTCGAAAACCGAACACTGACGGGACCTGCAGAAAAGTTTGGTTTTTGGAAGTTTCCGGTATTTAGAGTGTGGGTCATTTGGACTGATAAAGGGGAGATAATCAAAGGTTTTTCGTGGTTTGAAAAGTCCTTAGGTTTTAAAGCATAGAAGAGATTGTAACCCTTGTTTAGCATATTGCGCCGAAATGGAATATACGGACACTGTTCTCAAACAAAGTTCATCAAACAAAGTTGCGACGTGTTCGGGGAAAATAAGAACATTTGTACTTAAAGAACTTTTTCGATCATATCATGTTAAATAAATTTCAAAATAAACGCACACCTCAAGAGTTGGTTTTGGAACCACTTCAGACTCACAAATTATTTTAATTCTGTCCTTTAGGGAGGGGGACTTTAATTCTACGACGTTTCGGAGTTGTCTCGGCATATTTTTTCCAAAATGATACAATTTTTTTTTTATATTTTCGCCAAAATAAATGTTCTCAATTTTCACTCACCTAACATTAATCCGCTGATCCTTTCTTTTATTCGATATCTTATCTAATAATTACAGTCTTATGTTACATTCTTAATCCTTTGATTGACAGGTTGTGATTCTAACACTTGTCAAAATAACGATAACCGTTAATTGGCCAAACAATGGCATCTTTTGCTGGAGCATTAATTTATGATCCGAGTGTTTGTAGTGTCCGGTTTTTGGAAGACATTTGTACTGAGATAAGTTAAAATTTACAAAATATCGTCCGATATTCGAATTTGGAAGTTCGGTATTCGAAGTACGTTTACATAGAAAATAGAGGAGGAAATTTGCTTAACAAACGTCCGTTTTTCGAAGTTTCCGGTATTTGAAGGTCCGGTTTTGGAATTCACGTATATGATTGGAGGTAAAGTTGACCATTTACAAAAATGTACTAGTATGTACACTTACATTTTGCAGGTACTTGTTGTTGGTGGCGGTGATGGTGGCGTGGTAAGGGAAGTGCTTAAACATAAAACTGTGGAAAAAGTTACACTATGTGAAATTGATGAGGTATGTTCAGCATATATATGAATTGGTACATTTTGTAAATATAATACTTATATAATATACAGTTTAATGCATAGTCTGATTATATTTTTAGATCATATTTTCTGTGAAATGATTGGATTGGGTATAATCTTTAAAGCTATTAAAGTACAATCAATTTGTGCATCACTCTTTTCTATCATTTCAAGGAATTCTTTCTTTAAGTAGAATTTTACAAATTCAATGAATATATTGGCATCTGTTTTGTCTTTGATAGAAAGTCATTGAAGTTTGTAAGGAGTTTTTACCAAATATGGCCAACTCCCTTGGAGACGCCAGGTGTAATGTGCACATCGGTGATGGCGTGCAGTACATGAAGGAACATAAGGATTGTTTTGATGTGATTATCACTGACGCACCTGATCCCATTGGTTAGTGCATTATCTGTCGACCTTCACCATTGGAAGTACAAAACAAACAACGAGTGTTGTCAAACTACAGTAAAACCTCGATAACTCGAGGTCGCACGGGGACGAGTAAAATGCTCGAGTTATCCGAGCCATGGAAATTTTACAAGTTTTTCTGCATAGGCAAAAGATAGCTATGAAACAGCTTTGAAACAAAGAAAAGGCACATTTCTTTCAGTCATGACCTTTTTTAACTTCCATGATGGCATTGTATTTAAACTCAATGGTCTTCGTCTCCAACTTGCATTTCGTTCCTGTTTTGGTTTTCCGCTTGTCCGATCTAGCTACTTATCCCCCCGAGATCGGATTCTTCGCTAGATGTTTATTTCTATAATCTATTCATGTTTATTTCTATAATTCTAGAAAGAATTGCAGTTTGGGATTTTCTCTCCAGCTTTATCATCAGAAGTGTACTCAGATTCAAAATTTTGATCTCATCATTAAGTCTTAATTAAACACTCGCAGACATAATTTTCTTTATTTTCTTCTGTTTCAACAAAAGTAAGAAGTGGCTGTAATTACACATATTTTAAGACGATTTAAATGTGCGAATAGCATTTTTACATTTTAGCCACTGGACGGCCGATTAATCGATAATTAACGAGAACAATCAATTACAATAAAAGTTTTTTCCATTACGTGAAACATCTGATAATCAGTGACCTCGAGTTGCCACAGGTAATTAAGTAAGAAATCAACCTGGCGGGACCACAGGTGTTCCTCGAGTTATCCGGGGTTCTTGAGTTATCGATGCTCGAGTTATCGATAGTATTTTCTGGTTAAACATAAAGGCAAAATTGTCGGGACCGACAGGACTCCTCGAGTTATCCGGGGTTCTTGAGTTATCGATGCTCGAGTTAACGAAGTTTTACTGTATAGGAACAATAATGAATGAATTAAAGAGACACTCCATAAAACTGGTGTCAACTTAAATAACTATGAAAGCATGAATAATAGAATATTTGCATTGGTTTATTGCTTAACCTAAAAGTTTAATATGATGTACAATACAGTCATTTACTGGTTAAAGCAGCACTTTAAAATTGTGTTGCAGCACTGTAAAACATTCAATAAACTATGTATAAAGTTGTTGTACAATTAATGGGTGGGTAGCATTTTACTACAGAAGGTCTAAATGTTGATTATTTGTGCTAAAATGAGACATTTTTATATATTTTGTTTTTTAGAATTGTATGTATTTATCATTTTACTTTCGTTGAACACATTATTTATGTTTGAGGATATCAGCTGTTAGATATAGGGAGTTCCCCTTTAAACCGGCATATGAATTTATTATTTAATACAGTGTACTTACTGTACATGACACTAGTGGCTGTCAAAGGAAAGTGAATGCAAAATACCAGCGACTACTATACACAGGTTTGACAGTATTTGTGAAACTTTAACTACCAGTATTTATAGCAAAAACAGTTTAGACTGGTGTAGTTTATTATGATTAAATACACAAAATTTGCAACATAATCATAGTCCCCTACTGGTGATATAAATGTGTACGGGCTTCTTTATAGATTGCTCTTAACTTGTAGGGGACTATTTATTGCATGGCAATACCTTAATTATCAACTTGTTTCATATACTGTGTAGATATATAATTCAAAGTGACTGAAGGTGAGAAAAAATTGTTTTTATGATCTTAGATTTCTGATATATTGCAGGAGCAGCACAGGGTCTGTATGAGCTGGATTACTACAGATGTCTGAAAGCAGCACTCAAACCTAATGGAATCATTTGTAGTCAAGGTGAGTGGTGTAGAGCTTCTTTGCTTTCAGTACCAAATGGATATGAACATACATTGTTTTCACCTTGACGCTTCGTGTTATTTTGATTGCATGTTGTCCATCATCTGTCTGGTCTGTTCACACGTAACCATGTGTATATGCAATAGAGACTACATTTTAACTGTATCTTCATTAAACTTGGTCAGAATGACTACCTTGATAAAATGTAGGTCAAGTTGGAATATTGGTCATCTGGGGTCAAAAATTAAGTCATTGGGTCAATCTAAGAAAAACCTTGTGTATGCAATAGAGGTTGCATTTTTCATGAGATCTTCATGAAACTTGGTAAGTATAATTGCCTTGATAAATCAAGGTCAGGTTCGATTATGGGTCATTTTAGGTCAAAAACTAGGTCACAGGGTCAAATCATAGAAAAACCTTGTGTATGCAATAGAAGTTAACATTTTTCATTGGATCTTCATGAAACTTGGTCAGTATGATTGTCATGATGGAATCTAGGTCAAGGTT
This sequence comes from Saxidomus purpurata, assembly GCA_022818135.1. NCBI lineage: Eukaryota > Metazoa > Mollusca > Bivalvia > Venerida > Veneridae > Saxidomus > Saxidomus purpurata. The sequence goes on from JAFMSR010000007.1 coordinate 19,896,183, forward strand.
GAATATGGGTCATCTGGGGGTTAAAAACTAGGTCACAGGGTCAAATCACTGAAAAAAACCTTGTGTATGCAATGGAGCTTCCATTTTTATCGGATCTTCATGAAACTTAGTCAGAATGACTGCCTTGATGAAATCTATGTCAAGTTTGAATATGGATCATCTGGGGTTGAAAACTAGATCATTGGGTCAAATCGTAGAAAAACCTTGTGTACATATATGCAATATAGGTTGCATTTTTCATTGGATCTTCATGAAATTTTGTTAGAATGACTATATTGATGAATTCTATATCAAGTTTGAAAATGTATAATCTGAAGTCAAAGTCAAATCATAGAACGACTTTGTGTACACCATACAGGTGATATTTACCACCATATCATCATGTTAGTTGAACTTATTACGGTCAAACAGAAATTTTGTATTTATGATATATAGTTAAGGGTCGAAGTTTGAACACATATTGTCATAAGTAGGTCTGAGGATAGCGATATAGGGCTATCTTGTTCCTCATGTTTATGTTATAATTTGTATGTTCTGAATCTGATTAGTAATGGAGATCATAAATCTAAAGAACAGTATCATTGTTTAACCTTGATGCCATTGAATCTCTAAAATAGACTTGTACGTCTTTCAGTCTGTCAGTTGGGGTCCTTCCTTAGATGTTTTAAGGGATGCACACTAAAAAGAAATTGTAGATCATGATCAGTCTGAGTGGATGTGCTGGCTGATCTTAATCTATAGGAGATTATTACTCACTTGCATGGTTAATCTTAATCAAATTAAACATAAATATGTTGCTTTTTTTACTTTCAGGTGAAAACTTGTGGCTTGATCTAGCCCTTGTTGAGAAATTACTCAGTGGCTGCCGCAGTTTATTTCCAAGTTCTGGTTATGCATTTGCAGGGATGCCTTCATATGCCGGTGGGCAGATAGGATTTGTAATGGCCAGCACAAATCCTGTAAGTGGAATTCAAATAAACACAGAAAGTAGTCCAGATTTCAACACTGATTCTATTCTGGGCTTCCACACAGAAAGTTCACAGAGATCATTCTTTGCCTCAACACAGATAATAAACACAGATAATATAATTTGCCTCAACACAGAAAATGTTCTTTGCCTCAACACAGATAATATTCTTTGCCTCAACACAGAAAATATTCTTTGCCTCAACACAGATAATGTTCTTTGCCTCAACACAGAAAATATGATTTGCCTCAACACAAAATGTTCTTTGCCTCAACACAGAAAACATTCTTTGCCTTAACACAGAAAATATTCTTGGCCTTAACACAGATAATGTTCTTTGCCTCAACACAGAAAATATGATTTGCCTCAACACAAAATGTTCTTTGCCTCAACACAGAAAACATTCTTTGCCACAACACAGAAAATATTCTTTGCCTCAACACAGATAATGTTCTGTGTCTCAACACAGAAAACATTCTTTGCCTCAACACAGAAAATATTCTTGGCCTTAACACAGAAAATATTCTTGGTCTTAACACAGAAAATATTCTTGGCCTCAATACAGAAAATATTCTTGTTCTCAATACAGAAAATATTGTTGGCCTTAACACAGAAAATATTCTTGGCCTCAATACAGAATATTATTGGCCTTAATATAGAAAATATTCTTGGCCTCAACACAGAAAGTTCACAGAGAACATGATTTGCCTCAACACAGGAACTTTTCTTGGCTTCTGTTGTAGTGCTTGTTTATTAACTTCATGCCACTAGGAATTTGAATTCCTTTTGTGTTCAACCCTTCCTTTTAATAAAATTGTTAAGGCTGTAACATTGCCAAACCTGTGAAAATTTATTTAAATAACGGACACAACAGAAGTCGCCACTTAAAGCTGGAGGCTTTTAGTAAGATTTCAATTATCTACTAACATTAAGGGTAAGAGCTTGATATATAGACTGTACTGGGCTTGCTTTACAAAATGCAGAGGTATTGATTTAACAAGACTTCAGCTATTTTCCTTTCATAGAAAGGACATGTTTATGGTTCAGTCATGATTCTTTTCATGGTGTTTATACTGCTTAGAGCTTCAGGATGCACTCAAGCTGTGAATATAAGTTAGTAGGACTTTAGTGAGTATGTATGTACTAAAATAGATAAATTCAATATGTAATAAAACATATAACATTATGTTTTCAGGATATAAATTTTAATGATCCAGCTAGGCCACTCTCAGAGGAGGTGACTGAGCAACTTGACTTGAAATTCTACAACACTGACATACACAGGGCTGCCTTTGTCTTGCCAACATTTGCCAAGAAGGTAACTTTTGGCTGCATGCCAGTTGTGTATCTTGTACCGATTGTAAATACTCGGCCATAAGTCAATCTTGGCTATAAGTCCGAGGTTATGTTTAGGTTTGAGAAAGGTGGTATTCAGCATTGCTTTTGTGGGGATAAATTATTTTTCTTTATTTTATTAAGTGATGTAGCCAATGTTGAAAACATAATCTTTATTGAAGTTGACATAAACAATAACATAAACAGTTAAACTTCGTTCCCTCGAACTTCGTTTGCTGGAATACAACCGATCGCTTGAATTTGGTCGACGGTCCCGGCTAAATCTTTATATAAATCAAATTGTTCCACCTCCTAAACCTTGAACCATGATCCCTCGACCCCTTGAACCTGTCTGGCTGTCCCTTCAGATCTGTCATTGTCAAGTACATCCTTTCGTCAGTCTCAATTATTGGGAAAACATGATCAGACATTTAATAGACCGGTGTTGTTTTAGCACCTGGGTAAACAACTAAAGGTAAACTGAATTTTTTAACAATGATGATAAAAATTATTTTTGAATTGGCCCTGGATTTTTCAAAAGCACATGCTGCTAAAATATTAAGAAAAAATGTGCAAAATCTTTTGTGTTTGTGTTTTACTTCTAACCAAACTTGGAATTAATAAATAAATTTTGCGTTTTATCAGCTTTCCAATGATATGAAACATGTTGAAATGTGTCTTGTTTTAGGAAAGTCAGGTAAACCAGTATTGGAAATCTGCTTTTAAGCTCACCCCATAAAAGCTCTTCAAAAAGGAAAAAGTAAAATAAATGCAAATTTTGACTGAATTTTGCCAATTCAGGCTTTATTTTTCATGCTAGGACATACTGTCCAAGGTCAAATCTTTGTGTAAAATACACTCTAATGAAAAATGAATATATAAAACCTGTGTTAAAATGTGTATTGTATTAAAGTTTCTGCAGTATTAATGACTCGTCACTGGCGGACCTCAATGGCTTGAACTACCAATCCCTTGAACTGAAACTGACGGTCCCTTCGAGTTCGAGTGAATGAAGTTTAACTGTAGTTGATTATAGAGTGTAATATTTAAGAAATAATAACTGTGCCTGTTCGCATTTTTCATTAGCTAATGAGCATTAGTTTGAAGTTCTGAATCTCAGAAATAAAGCACAAGGCGGAAGGTCAAGGTGGTTCATAATTGGGTATCAGAAGAACAAACTGTTCTTTATTAATGCATAAACAACACTTAAAAGGATGTAAGCTTAACTTAGATATGAACAAAAATTGCAGAAAAAGATAAATATGCAGTGCAGTGGGATATTTTTGTGCAGATATTTTCTACAACATCCTGCGGTAAAATTTGAAGTACCATTATTGATCTGGATTGTAAGTGTAAATTAAGTTGAATTGATACATGTTGTATAGTACATTAGACTACTGTCAGTCTTGATAGATGCTCTTACTGATCATGATCTACACTACTACAAGAGGCAAAAGCAGAAATACACTCTGCAATGTAAAGATTAAATATTTTGAGATAAAAACATTTCCTTCAACAATTTTAGAAAGAAGAATATCTGTGTGATTTGCATCAATGGTTGTTGCTGTAAGTTGATTTTAAAGATACATGCCTTGTTTTTTTTATATATATGTAGGTTTTGTTTCCGAAGTCTGCCACAAAGAATAAGAAGAACGGAGATCTTCATGATCGCGATACATAGATATGTGAGAGTGACCTCCCTTGATAGAGCCAGTACAGTACCTGGAGATTACTTAGAGTGACTTACCTTGATGTCAGCTCTTGTGCTACATCATAATATTTCATACTCATTTCTTTAAGTTTTACATTCCATTTACATACATGTAGGGATCATGTATACCTTGGGAACACTGTGGGTGCTGTCTCAGCATAAAATTACATTTACCCTTCAAAAAGGCGTTGTCGAGTTACTATCCAGAATTTTACTAAAAATGCAACAGATGTTTTGAAAGCATGTTAGAAGTGAGTTATTAGGAGTTATTTCCCTTATTAACATATACTTTACAGAAATGGTGGATTTTCCAATTTTTTTGGCTAGGATAGTCAAAAAAGATTTTCACAAAAATTCGCTATATTCAATGAGAATACATTGTCATACAAATTCATATAATTTGGTTATTACTTTGACAATGTTAATTTTCTAGGAGTTGAAAGTCAGTGATTAATATCTCTACTAAATTAATATAAATTAAAATAATTTAGGCATTTGTACATCATGTTATGTTATGTTATGTCATATACCCAAAGTTTTCATTCCTTTGCCAGTTTTTGAGATGTTTACGATTTAGTTTGCTTGATATTTTATATTGTACATGCTCAGAATATAGCTCTAGTCCGAATCACTGTTACCTGTATGTTTGTCTATTTTGTAACCTAGAAATCTGATGTCAGAACAAATTTTATACAACATTGACACTGAACTGTACTATTTTTAGCTCGACTTTTCTATGAAAAGGGGAGCTATCGTACTTGCCCCAGCGTTGGCGTGAGCGTCACACCAATGTTAAAGTTTGCGTACCACCCCAAATATTTTCAAAGTTCATTGAGATATTGCTTTTAAACTTTGCACACTTGTTCACCATCATGACCCCAACCTGTACACAGGAGGAGGTAACTCTATCAAGCATTTTGACAGAATTATGCCCCTTTTTCGACTTAGAATTTATGTTAAAGTTTGCGTACCACCTCAAATATTTTCAAAGTGCATTGACATATGGCCTTGAAACTTTGCATACTTGTTCACCATCATGTCCCCAATCTCTACACAAGAGGAGGTAACTCTATCAAGCATTTTGACAGAATTATGCCCCTTTTTCAACTTAGAATTTATGTTAAAGTTTGTGTACCACCTCAAATATTTTCAAAGTGCATTGACATATGGCTTTGAAACTTTGCATACTTGTTCACCATCATGTCCCCAATCTCTACACAATAGGAGGTAACTCTATCAAGCATTGTGACATAATTATACCCCCTTTTGGACTTAGAATGTATGTTTAAGTTGGCGTGCCACCCCAAATATTTTCAAAGTCCATTGAGAAATTGCTTTGAAACTCTGCGCCTGTGTTCACAATCCTGTCTGTAAGCAAGAGAAGATAACTCTGTGAAAATGTTTCTTGATTTGTACTTAGAAATTCCTAGTTAAAGTAGTTAAAGTCTTGTGTGCCCTTAACTGTCAAAGTTTTGTTTTATTGGCAAGCACTAAAAAAGTCGAGCGCGCTGTCCAACTGATAGCTCTTGTTTGTATTGTGGTTAAATTTTCCTAGGGACCATAGCTGAAAGGGGCACTCCCTTAAACTGGTTTCAAATTAAACAACTTCAAAAGTATAAATAGTAGAATATTTACAATTCTAACATGACTGACCATTTTGTCTCTATGTAAAAAGAGATTAGAAAAATTATGTTTTGTTATGCCATAAACAACGCAGGAAACGATATGCCTTCAACATGGCGTCATATTGTGCAGCATGAATTTAGATAAATATTCATTTATTCACCTTTTGTAATACATGGTCATGTTTTAATCAAAATGACATCCTTTTCAGCATTGTTATGGTCTAATAAACAACTCTTTGTTGTCCTGATGCACAGTTATAAACCACTCAGTCCTCCATCCTTTTGTTAATTACTGCTCATCAGAACTCCAAATCATTGTTTATTAGATAATGAACATTGCTGGAATGGATTTTATTTTGTTAATATAAAATCAGTGTTTCAAAATATGTAGCAGTACCATTAAAAAGTCAATAATCTATGTAAAGTTGTAAATCAATAAATGGTTTGAAAGCAATTTAAACCTGTATGTTGATTATTTGTGCTAAAATGGGGCAATTTTATATATAATGTTATATAAATTGTATTTATTTACCATTTTACGTTCATTGAACACATTGTTTATATTTGGAGAATATTATCTGCTAGATGAAGGGAGTCCCCCTTTAAGCATACAAAGTGCAAGCCAGGTTGATTCTTGGTCATTTTTAGGTCACCTGATTCTTAGTCTTAAATGAAGAATTGTATCTGAGATTTATATATGGCATTCATCATCATCATCATCATACTGAACACCAGCATCATTAATAATCATTTCATCTTTATGATTTCCTTTATCAACAAAATCATCAACAACATTATCAACATCATCATGATTTTGAACATGCATTGGTCAGTTACTTTCATCAATAAAGTTTTGATGATTAACCAGTAACACAGCTGTCATCATCATTATCTCATCAGTTGTAAACAGAAATCCAGTTAACAAATACAGTTATATATAGCTCAGTTATAAGGAATGCACACCTTGTCATTTTAGAGAAACCCAGTTATAGTATGTCAATACATTGCCTATGATTTTCATTTTCCTTGTTATACCCCACAAAACGAAGTTTAGGGGAGGGCTATATAGGAGTGAGCTTGTCGGTTTGTCGGTCGGTCTGTTCCTTTAATGGTTTCCGGATGATAACTCATGAACGACTTTACCCTTTTGAATAATTTTGGTACACACGTGCAACTTCATGAAATACAGGTCAAGTTCAACTTTGGGGTCAGTAGGTCAAAAGTCAAGGTCACAGTGACTCTGAACTGTAAAACAGTTTCCGGATGATTCATGAAAGGCATGACCGATGTAAATAATTTTTGGTACACACGTGCAACTTTATGAAATACAGGTCAAGTTCAACTTTGGGGTCAGTAGGTCAAAGGTCAAGGTCACAGTGACTGAACTGTAAAACAGTTTCCGGATGATAACTCATGAAAGGCTTGACTGATTTAAATAATTTTCAATACACAGCTGTAACATCATCAAATACAGGTCAAGTCCAACTTTGGGGTCAGTTGGTCAAAGGTCAAGGTCACAGTGACTGAACTGTAATGTAAAAAAGTTTCCGGATGATAACTCATGAAAGGCTTGACCGATTTAAATAATTTTCAGTACACAGCTGTAACATCATGAAATACAGGTCAAGTTCGACTTTGGGGTCAGTAGGTCAAAGGTCAAGGTCTCATTTACACAAGTTATTGTATAATAACTCAACTCTATATCCTTGTGGCCATTCCTTTCTTATGGTTACCATACTTCTGTGACAAAGCTGTATTGTGGAGGTATAATTCGTCACTCTTGTGACAGTTCTAGTTTCTTTTTATCTTTGCTGATTTTATTGTTCCCTTTTATAAATCACATCTCTTTTTAATTGTTTATATTTGGTTTGTTTCAAAGCTTACCAGTTACTGTGTTTTTTCAAGTTTTAGCACCTTTTTGCACTTTAAATACTAGAGTATGTGTTGAGAGATGAACTGCTGAATGATAAATCAGTCTTTCCCATATATTATATTAGTTATATTTAGTTTTAGAACTATGGGAGTGTACAGTGTGTCACTTTTGTTGTTTTACAGAGATAATATAACACTCATTTTGTTTCACTAGCTTTAAGATAGAAAAGAATGACCAAACGACCCACCTTTTTATATTAATATACTGCTTGTACATACATGTATATCATCAGTTTACTGATTTATACCCGGTGAATATTTGAACCTGAACTAAGAAATGGTAATGTGGTGAACTGTTCACTGATATAATCATAGCTATGTTGTGGTGAACTGTTCACTGATATAATCATAGCTATGTATTGGTGAACTGTTCACTGATATCAACATAACTATGTTATGGTGAACTGTTCACTTATGTAATCATAGCTTTGTAGTTGTGAACTGTTCACTTATTTAAGCATAGCTATGAATTGGTGAACTGTTCACTGATGTAAGCATAGCTGTGTAATGGTGAACTGTTCACTGATGTAATCATAAACTGTGTCTTTATATAATTATAGCTACATAGTGGTGAACAGTTCACTGATATAATCATAGCTATTCAGCAAGTAGAGTAAAGTAATCATAAAATAACTGTCAAAGATTAAAACTCCTATGCTGTGGTGATTTAATTCTGTTTTGATTCTTGGATAGCTTTCTTTTTTAAAATGTGTAGTATTGTTTTCTTTACATATACCATTGAAATCATACAATGGCTTCACTTTAAGTTTTATATTGATTTATGTTTTTTAGGTGCTACATGATTTGGGTTTTTTAATAGTGCATACACAATGCATGTCCTCTTGAAATGTGGATAAAGGGTACAGTAGCTAATTCTAAATCTTTTTTCAGTTGATAACATTGAGTTATAATTTCTAGATGAAGAATTTAACCTTATGTAGAGGAGTTGGTTTCTCAGGAATTACTTCATTTGTCAGTTGACGCTATTTCATTTAATATTTTTCGTAGGTTTAGACTTCATTTTCATTAAATATTAAAAGAAATAGAAATCCATTTTTTCCCTTATTTTGCAATGTTCAAACTTGGTAAGTAATTTTGCCTTTTTGTGTTAAAGTGACCCAATACATTTTTGCTGCTTTTCCCTTTTTTGCATTGTATAGGTCCACTAAATGAATTGCTGCCTTTTTGTTTTGTAGGGAACAAATGGTTGTTACCAAAGTCTTATATTGTTCACATCTATTTATGTCATTTGTTGACTTGTTAAGTTGATTCAGTATCAATCGTATTAAGTTGAAATGTTCGAATTCAAGGTGCTGTTAATTCCATGTATTGTAACGGCTCTATCAAGAATTAGAACCCTCTGAACACATGTTTTCATATTGAAAGCGATTTTATAGTATTACTTCATTTTAGTAATACATTTTTTTTTCTTATTGAAAATGTAACATATGCTTCATTTTAGAGTGTTAGCTACTGTACCTGTTACAAATGTATACAATTTCCTTATAGCTCAGTTATGAAGAAATCTTCCACCTCTTTCTGTCATGTTATTTTGTTCTTACATCCCACTTATACCCCAAGACATCACTTCCTCTTCCTCCTAGGGCTGTTCACATCAGATGTACCCCAGACTATTATACTATATACATCACACTGTTATACTATATACATCACACTGTTATACTATATACATCACACTGTTATACTATATACACATCACACTGTTATACTAGATACATCACACTGTTATACTAGATACATCACACTGTTATACTAGATACATCACACTGTTATACTATATATACATCACACTGTTATACTATATACATCACACTGTTATACTATATACACATCACACTGTTATACTATATACATCACACTGTTATACTATATACATTACACTGTTATACTATATACATCACACTGTTATACTATATACACATCACACTGTTATACTATATACACATCACACTGTTATACTATATACATCACACTGTTATACTATATACATCAAACTGTTATACTATATACACATCACACTGTTATACTATATACAGCAAACTGTTATACTATATACATCACACTGTTATACTATATACATCAAACGGTATACTATATACACATCACACTGTTATACTATATACAGCAAACTGTTATACTATATACATCACACTGTTATACTATATACATCACACTGTTATGCTATAAACATCACACTGTTATACTACAGACATCACACTTATACTATATACATCACACTGTTATACTATATACATCAAACTGTTACACTATATGCATCAAACTGTTACACTATATACATCACACTGTTATACTTTATACATCACACTGTTATACTATATACACATCACACTGTTATACTATATACATCACATAGAGGATAATTGTTGGTTTCGGTGTAAGATCACGTAATAATTTCACCGAGTGATCACCAAAAGTGATATTTTCACGAGTGGCGCAGCCACGAGTGAAAATAACAACTTTTGGTGTTCACAAGTGAAATTAACTTGATATTACACCGATACCAGTAATTTTTCTGTTTATTTTATGGTTCAAACTTTACTTTTATTGAGTTTGTTTCTATAAAATATCGAAAATCGCGGGAAACGTCATCAGAAAACATAGCGCAAATGACGTCATTTAAACGATGTCATCGTCGCATGGTTTCCAGCATTAATTACGCTCGGTATACCTTTTGATGTAAATCCGGGTTAAAGATTGCAAAAACAGTGAAAAATAAAAATGGTAATCCACTGTTTCAAAACTGTGGATTATCACTTTTATTTCACTGAGAAAACTCTATAATTCACTGGAAAACTTCAAATAAACGGTTATACTATATACATCAAACTGTTATACTATATACATCACACGGTTATACTATATACATCACACTGTTATACTATATACATCACACTATTATACTATAAACAACTGTTATACTATCTACATCAAACTGTTATACTATATACATCATACTGTTAAACTATGTACAACACACTGATATTTTCAACACACTGTTATACTATATGAATTACCCTGCTATACTATATACATCAAACTGTTATGTTCATCACACTGTTATACTATATACATCACACTGTTATACTATATACATCACACTGTTATACAGTATACACCAGGCTGTTATACTATATACACCTGGCTGTTATACTATATACATCATGCTGTTACATCATACTGTTACACTATATACATCACACTGTTATACAGTATACACCAGGCTGTTGTACTATATACACCTGGCTGTTATACTTTTTACATCAGTCTGTTTCACCATGTACTGTAATTCCAAGGCAATAGGTCCTTTAACTTCCTTGGTGGCACTCCAATATTATTAAGATTTAAGCAACAAAAATGAACATAATATAGGCTGCTCAGGCATATTGGCTGCAGCCTTACGCTGAATATGGTGCATATATTCAGGCATTTAAAAGGAGCCATGCTTTTTTGTATGACAAGGTATGATTAATGACCCGCTAATCTGCCGATATGTGGAAGTTAATTGACCCATGAAGGCTCAATGGTTTGGAAAGTATTTGGGAACTGTTTTCAAACAGTGTATAAACCTAACATTCCCACTCTGTGCACTCAAAATACCAATTTAAAAATGAAAAATGTTGTATAGGCCCCTTCAAATTATTAATTTAAAGAATAAAACTAGGCCACTTCTCCACATAGGTCGCATTTATGAAAACTCATCTTTTTTAGCTCACTTGGCTTTGCCATGATGAGCTTTTAGGATGGATGATTGTCTGTCCTCTGTCGTCCTGTGCCTGTCAACATTTTGCTTTAAATGGAATCTCCTCTGAATCAGCTAAGTCAATGTTGATAAAACTTTGCTGGGATGTTCCTTGTTTGAAGCTCTAGCATATTGCTCAAAGAATTTCATCCGAGGCAGAACTATGGCAAAAAAATAGAAAAAACTTTAAAATATTTCAGTCTGAAACCACATGGCCTAAAACTCAGATATTTAATATTGTCTGGTCGACCTCTACCAAGATTGTTGAAATTATAATCCCCCGGGCTAATATTGACCCCACCCGGGGTCACTTAGTTTCCCATAGGCTTATATAGGAAAAACTTAAAAAATCCCTTCTGAAACTACAGGGCCTTAAGCTTAGATATTTAGCATATAACATTGCTTAGTAAACCTCTTCAAAGTTTGTTCATATTATGCCCCTGTGATCAATATTGTCCCTGCCCAGGGGGTCACTTATTTTACAAAGGTGTATATAGGGAAACCTTTAAAAATCTCCTCCAAAACCACAAGGTTTAGAGCCTAGATATCTAGTGTGTAACAGTGGCTAATGGACCTTTTCAAAGTGTGTTCAAATCATGCCCCAAGGGTAAAACTTTAACATGCCCAGTGGGTCATTGGTGAAGAAAAACTTTTAGAATCTACTCTTCTGTAACTACAAGGCCTAGAGCTTAAATAAGTGCAAGTGCACTTGTACTGTGAGCAATATAGGGCCATCATGGCCCTCTTGTTATACATATAGGCCGCGGCCTATTGTCAGGAAATTACTGTACATCAGACTTATGAAGAGTTGATTTACGACGAATGTGCAAAAATAAGAAAAAATGAGCATTTTCTATCTACATATTTCTGCATATCTGGTCTCCCTTTGAAATGTTGACATTTAACGATGTAGAGCATGGTTTCTCTGGTCATAGTCTACACTGGTTTGTGCAACTTATTAAATGTCATCAGTGGTGTAAACATATTAAAATCAGAATGAAAATATAGTACATATAATAGCTGTTGTGTTTATAGGCAGTTTGTTTAAACTGGAAAATAGGTATAAAAAGATGTATTAATGCCAGAATGTAACTGCCCCCAAATGTAAGTTAACTAGTTTTTTTTCAGCACAAACGCTTTTGCCAGCCCACTGCCCATGGGTCAACATAGCTGCCGCTTTTGCGGTTCAGTGTAAGGTACTGTAGCACATTACATTGTAGATTGGGGGCAGTATTAACAATATCGTTTAACTTTCATAAATACTTAAACCTGATTGGCCGATAGCGATCATATGCAGAGTCCGTAAAAGTATATATCCTATACCTGTCACAAATACTTAATCCTGATTGGCCGATAGCGCACACGTGTCGGACCTGCAAAAGTATGTGTAGACCTGGAATATGATATTAGTTTCTTATATGAGTACGAGGTTCAGATCGAAATATCCGTCACTGAGGGTGACTGTTTGGCTCTGCCGAGTTCCCGCGAAACAGTTACCCGAAGTGACGGATATTTCTATCTGAACCAAGTATCTCATGGAAGAAACTTTTTCTTGCATACCGTCTTGCACTTTGAAATAGATGTTTAAAATTCTAATATGCCTATGGTATATTTCTATAGTCAATTCGAGCGCATTAATATGATTAAAGCACTCGGAAAAGAAAGCGGAGTTTCGGACAAGGAAGTAGCTCCTTCCGACTTTTCTAATTTACTCCCGCGCAGAAAATAAAATGTAGAAACAGAAATAATATCTGTTTAAACACATCAGTCGCATGAAATAGTTGTGTTTAAGAACCAAAATATTATTTTTGACTACGTCAGGTAAGCCTTAAAATACCTCCACCTTGTTTCCTTTAAAAAGGCTATGAAAATTCAGGATTAACGTCATACAATGTTCTGATTCCGGGAGACAATTCAATGAATGAAAACGTTGACGTCATCACACTGACGTCATTACTCCACGTAAAAAAGTTGTACAGTTCAGATAAACGGTTCGCTTTTAAATCGATTGTCTGCTTTATTAGGTTCTGAATCTGACGTCGTCTGCATAATGTCAAAGTCAGGTATTATTTTTATATTTTATGCATAAGATGATTAAACTAGAATAAGTTTGTATAATATAGTTATGTATGATATCTTGACTGGTTGCCCGAATAGGGGGGTGAATTCCAACAGCCACTATGCTGTTTTACACATTACCGCCGAACTGAAAAAAGGTCCGTAGTAGTTACGATAGTTTTCATAAATTCGGCTTATAAGAATCGAAATAATCTATGGCTCGGAGTGCTTTATCGAAATTGAAGCATTTTCCGTCGGTAATGTGCCTGCGTAATAATTCACTCGGGCTTCGCCCTCGTGAATTATTCAGCCAGGCACATCACCTCCTGGGAATGCTTCAATTTCGATAAAGCACTCCAAGCCATAGATTATTTCTTAAACAAACTGATCGAAATGATGCATTTTAATATAAAAACAAACGTTCTTTAGATGCTATGTTTGTGACGTCACATTGTTTATAACGTTACGTCATAACTAATTCACGTAATAAATACTTTCAATATTCCTCAGGGAATAATAATTATAACTGTTTTTCTATTTACAACATCTCTTTTAATTCAAATTTTCGGCAATATTGCCTTTTTCAAGAAATTTGTCTGCATCTTTTAAATTCACATGTTGATCATATTCATGACAAGCTTAGAAATGAAAAAAACAACAAAACGTCAGGAAATGACGTCACGTCCTCGGTCAATATCACTTTTAACAGGTCCGCAAAACTATAAATTGACCTCAAAATTAGTCTATACTGTATAGTGTAGACCTGGATAAAAATGTGTTGACCTGCGCGAATTTCAAGACGTCATTTCTGTCGTATTTTGTGTATTTTCACTACTTCATATGAGATATACATATCATATTATTATTTTAGAAAATGTTTCGGTAAATATATAGTTTTGCAGAAAAATTATCACTTTTAACAGGTCTGCAAAACTATATTGACCTGAGCATTAGTCTATAATTGTATACTATCTACATCATCTGTATAGGAACGGAGCCTCTGAAACACATATATGAGATTACGATGGAAGGGTATCATATTTTCCTGACAAAATATTAGAAAGATATGGGTGTTTTTAAGAATTTTGTATGAGCCTGCATATTAGAAAGTGCGCATTTTAATCCGTCGTTTAAGTATGGATGATTGGGGGCAGTATTAAGGCAGAATGCCGTGATATTGGAAGATGATTACCTTAAAATATGATGTTTTTATACTTTTGTCAGACGAATAATGTGATGTCTATGAAACATGATCATGAAGTTGTGTGCATGATCTGAACTGAAATCAGGCCACACTAATTTGACATCAATATAAAAGATCTTGCTACTATAATTGTCTTATTAATCACTACATTTCTCATCTGATTTTCATGAACTTGTGAAAATGTGTACAAATCGCGATCTGTAAGGAATGTGGTCACGTTGGGTGAGAACCCTGCACATTGCATCAGAGGCAGGTGAGTGATAATCCTCTTAGGTATAAAGATGTATTTGATTTCATGAAATTAGGCCGGAATGTACATGTAACAAACACCATCTACACCATCTGTATATAAACTGAAAAATCGTGATGTAACTCTTAATTTAAAACTGATTTTCAATTTTGGAGCGGATAGTGATTTGTTATTAAAGGTCATTAAACACACATTTTTGACATTATGAACTTAAAAAGTGTTTTTATTTATAATTGTGCCCACATTTTACCCATTTTAAGCATTTTGATAAAATAATTATAGGGTATGTCTCTCTACAAAAACGGGAGAGGGCTGGGCTCATTACTCAGATTTTGAAGTCATTTTATATAAAGCAATACCTAGTTTGTTTATGAGAAAAAAAACATGACCAGTTTGGTGCGAGTCAATTAAAGAATATAGAGTCTATAAAGAATGCAAAATTTATCTAGAAAAACTTCATGACCGATATTAAGACTAAAAACAGGTTTAAGATTTTCTAATTACTATATCTAAAAGGAGAATGCCTCTCAAATGACAGCAAAAAAGAGACGCTAAAGGTGTCTGGAAACATTAATGCAATAGGGTGATAGAGCACATTCATTCACAACTGACCAAACTAATCAAAAACAAATATTCTTAAACAGCTTTATGAAGATAATTGCGTCTTATATTTTTTATAAACTACGGCCAACCTCGCATAGAAAGACCACTCATAGGAATTCTTAAACCTTGTTTGGGTTTTTATATGGCCTTGATTAAAAAATGTAAAGAAGTTCTGTTGTTGTTGAAATCATGAAATAACATCCGTTCCAGCGGTGTTAGTCGTTTAATAAACAATGATTTGGAGTACTGATACGCAGTAATTAGCCACGAAGGCCGAGTGGTTTATAAGTGCGCATCAGTACGACAAACTATTGTTTATTAGACGATAACAACGCTGAAAAGGATGTTATTTCGATTCTAACATGACCAGATATTACAAAAGGTGAATAAATGCAAAGCTTTATTTTCTACGCGAACGCTCATTTAACGTCATGCGGCGCAATATGACGTCATGTTTACAGCATATCGGTTCCCGCGTTGTTTATGGTTTAATATAACATCCTTTTTCTACTCTTTGTATATAGAGACAAAATCGTGAGTCATGTTAGAATCATATTTAGACAATATTATTTTCTCAGGCGTTCAGATTACACGAACTATCTTCAACGGACACTCATCCCTGAATAATTTTTGTATTACCAGTTTTAGTTTAAAGGTATTGTCTATAATTCTTGCAAATAGATATGATTTTAATTTAGACAATAGCTGCCCGTAGCCGACCTAACACAGGCTAAGATTGCCGTTTGATAAATCCCATTGCGAACTCACTGCGACTACAAATATAAACCTGGGAAAAATTAAATTTAATATCAAAATGTATTGATCAGATTTTATTACACATAAATTATGGTACTTTATGCATAAATAGAAATTATTCATGAAGTTAGTGATAATAGTCGCTGTTATTTTTCGCTACAACAACAACAAACACGACACGGAGACTCGGACATCGATAGTTAAAATAGGATATTTCGGATTCCTATGCATATATTAAGCATTTTGTGTTGTATAATATGCGACATCGTGTTACTTTGTGGGTCGCCATATCTAATACGGGGTGAGTAAAAGGTGCATGGAGGCTTAAGCACTAGATCGAAAATATGCGTTTTTAATCATGGAAAAATTCATGTACTTTTGAGATGAATACTGTAGACACAGTCTATTTTTTCTTGAACACACGAGTTGTCGTTCGTAACTTAGATGTGTCTCTAACCTTTGAAAAAAACGAGGATTCTTGGATTGCTGGTTCGATCCTACGTCCAGATATGAATTCCACGATGATTAATCATGATGATTTCCAGCCTCTGCATAATTGATATAGGAAAGCAGCCGGCGGCTTGCGGAGATTTGATCCTAAAGATTCAGAATTGGTACCACGCAAAAGAGGTGATTAGAAGGCCACCTCTTTACAATTGTGATTTTGCTGAAAGCCACCTGCCTCGTCCATTTACAAGAACAACTCTTCGCTCTGTCATATCTAGTTTGAAATAACAATTATATACATGTATATTGCACAAATAAATCGTGGCTATTGTCAATACTGGTACAAATGTTCGCAGCTTTTTGCGCTTTTTACTTCAAATCCGAGCTGCACGATTTTACCGTGCTCTTTGAAGCAAACACTTTAGTAAGACAACAGCTGCCCGTAGCCAACCAATCATAGGTTAAGATTGATTGCCTTTTGATAAATCCCATGGACTGTTGTTGTCTATTTCAAATAGTGTGCATGACCTTTCTAGTGTAGCAAGGACAATTGAATTATGTCCTAAAATTGAGGCCCGACTTATGTTTGTTTTCTGTTGAAAACGAATGAAAAAAGGTTATATTTTTAATACTGAGTAAACACAAACTCGTAAAAAGGCACGTTTGGTACTCGATCATCTCAGTGAAATGTATTTAGATCTTTCACCAAAAACACGCAGTCATCCTCTAGGACTACGGTTTATCATTGGATCACATATTAAGCATTTTGTGTTGTATGATAGGCCTACCATATACTGAAGGGGCTTGGCCGGAAGCAAACATAATATACCAATTCTTACTTCCGAGAAGCGGTGATCGACTTAGCCACTGGAATGTCGACTCCAAATTACATAGACAATGGCTACGAGTGATCTATCATTTACATATGAATTCTAAGTGGTAAGAGTTTATTAAATAAAATTTTAACAATTAAGAACACCAAAGGAGCGAGCGGTCGCGTTTTATCTTGTATATACAATAGATGATACATTAAATTACACCGGATCTTCATGAAAATTGATGGTAAGAACGGAATGAGTGTCTTGGTGACATCTAGGTCGAGTTTTACTATGGATTATCTCGGGTCAAATACTATGCCACTGGGTCAAATCATAGAAAAACCTTATATAAGCAATATATGCTGCATTTGTCATTGTATGTTTATGACGCCCGATCAGAATGAGTGTCTTGATGAGGTATAGTACGAGTTCTAAGATGGGATAAAATAATAAGGTCACCAGGCCAAATCAAAGAAAAATCTAGTGTATGCAATATAGGCTGTATTTTTATTGGATCTTCGCGAAACTCCCGACTCAATAAATGAAATCTCGGGAGAGTTCGAATATAAACTAAGTCACCATGGCAAATCAAAGGAACATTTTACCGACAAATTTGACCCCAATCATCTTGAAAATGTCACAGTGTCAAATCAAATGAAACCTTTTTAACAGTAGAGGCCACATTTGATACCCAATTTGCATGAGTATTGGTAAGAATGTTAATTTTGATTTTTTATCTGCGTAACTTGCTGTCGATAAATATGTCACCATGGTGTCTCGGCCTGCTTGCAGCCGGTAGAGCTATTTATTTGCTTGGTTATTCTGCCTTGGCCTCAGCGGAGTACGCGGCAACACATTTTAAAGAAATGACGGACGTGGGTCCATTTTGGAATGTCAGGACCACAGGTGAGTGTAGCGTACCAGGGACGCATACAGTGATTTTTAGTTCAAAATAACCTACTTACTAACCCTATATCAATCTAACATTCACTGTTTGGGTCCCTGGTACGCTACACTCACCTGTGGTCAGGACACTGAAACAAATATATCAAATATATTTATTTATTGACTACATAAACAAAGTCACACAATGTACTAAGCTATCTATGAGAACTGGTGATGGCGAATGTAAATCTAGTTACATGTATAGGTTAGGAATAGTCAACAAGTTACATGTACATATTAATGAATGATCAATGACGTGAAACGTGACTCTTTTCAAAGTACTGATTACTGTTGAAACTAAACAATATAACTGTGGCAGTATGCATTTAGAGTAATATGAATGAGTAAAATATCTAATAAACCTGAAACAAATATAACCAAGATATATATATTTATTGACTAAATAAACAAAGTCACACAATGTACTAAGCTATCTATGATAACCGGTGATGGCCAATGCAAACATTGCATTCATCAAACATATAAGTATAGTACATTAACGGGTCACAGGTTAGTGAGAGATTAGTACATTATAAAGGGACATGAATGAAGACTTTTTACACAGGTACAAGGTAAAATCAGGTATTACGGAGCAGGTTGTATTGGATTGTTTCCCTTTGGCCATAAGTGTTTTATACCAAAATTGAAAGCAATGAAATAAAAACAACATGCCTTATCAATTCATTATCTGTTTTAAGTTCCTTTATTATTGCCCAAGATAAAATGGTATACACAATAATGACAAGTAGCACGCCCTACGCAATGGCATACAGAAGAAAAAGCTTGTTGTCTGCCACAGTTTGAATTTAACCACCATAAAAATGTATCATTTTTTCTTGATGGCAAATGTTGGCGATATAGGGCCAACATGTCTCTTGTTTCATTCAATGATTTTTCACTATTTAATCGCCACGGGTCCAAAAGGGAATCTTCTTTAATTACTATCACAAAGTAAGGCGTGACTTTCACTTTCTTGCATATCGGATCCGCATTTCCGGTGATTTTGCTCATGCCGGAAAAACCGGTCTGGCACCCCTCCTATGCCAGACGACTCTCGTGAATAACTTATGACGTTTACTACGTTAAAAACATTGTGACGTCAACTTCCCAAACACAACGGCGGATAATCGTTTGTTTTTTATGATAATTCATCATTTTGATAAGTTTGCATTTAGAAATCTACATTAAGGATGTCTGCTACGTTGTTCTGCACATGCGCTAACTATCGGAAGTGAGCAAATGTCGTAAAATAGCTAACCACTGAAAAAATGATCTGTAAACTTTCAAAAAGTATAGGTCGCTACTTTATTTCACTGTTTTACATGCAGTAATCACCAATGAGTCTCATTTCGTGGTGTACAACCTAGTACGTTTCAAATAACACAAGTTATTGATTAATCTGCGGAGTACCGATGACGTCATAAACGGTGTATTTCCGCGAAGGTCAAACTCAAAGTGCTTAAAACATTTATTTTATAAAGTGGTTTGAAAGGTTAGATAGGCATTTATGTAGCTGTTGTTGACGCTGGATGTGTTTGTATCACCTTCCAATTACGTAAGTATTTATTTTTCACCTGTTATTAGAGAATAAGATCACTTTTTCGATATAATTAGACCCGGAAGTAAGACTGTCAGACACCGAGGAATCATGTAACAACAACCAAGTTATATTGATCACATAAATTCAAATATTCTGTAGATATAATTTATTCTAGACCCGGGAAAAATAAGTCAGGAAGAATGTTTCCTCCAAATCATTTTCTTATCCTGCCGAGGACTTACAACGTGTGCTGTAGTGGATGCCTTAGTTGATAAAGAATTTCAACAGCCTTACTGTTGGACTTTTGTTTAGCTATTTACTTTAACCAATGGAAATACTATAATGATAATAACATATCATGTGTGTATTCTATTACATATAATTATAACTATAATGCTGTTGATGCAGAGTGATGAATTGATGATGATGATGATGATGTTGATGATGATGATGATGATGCTAAAGAGATGCATTTGAAGATGATAAAATACTTTGTAACTAAATCTGAAAAGGCTTCTTGTGGTTGCAGTAAACACCATGGTATATCAACTGCTTGTTCTAAAGTTGTAGATTCTTAGTAAACATATTGCATATGACCTACACCAAAGATGCATGGCACTGTTTGTAGAGGAATTAGTTGTTAAGAATCAAACTTTGAAGTAAAAATGTATGCATGTGCACACTAGGTCTAGTACAAAAACTTGCCATAAATTCTTGTTTATGTACTGGTGATTGTTCCCTGGGCTTCCCAGCTTAATGAACTAATATCAAATTGAGTTCACAGTCATTAAGTATACTTTTATTGTAACAATATCTTTATAGATTTTTCCTTTACTTTAGGCAGCCCACCATGCAGACCAGATGCTGAAAACAACTACTTACAATGGGTGCATTGTGTCCATCAGCCTAAATAAGTTGGGCCAATATTGGTTAAGACACCAATGAAATACCATTTGTTTGCTTATGTGCTGAAGGACAAGATACTGTTGACAGAGCTAAATGTAATACTACATGTATTACAATGTATGTCCTTTTTTATTTCTTCATTTAAATATAACAAATGAAAAAGTGAATTTATGATTCAGATCTGTTTTTGAATTCTAACTTGCATAATTTTTGCCAAAAATTGTTTCTCAATACTTGCTAGGTAGTCAAATACTCTGTTACATATTTTTTATAAAATGGCAGGAAAATGTATGCAGTTTCATATCTTTTTCTTTTACAGGAATTCAGCTATTTTACTTGATAAATGAAAGTCAATGTACTTGGAAAGCAGCAGAGTGTACAATAAAAATTCACAATACAGCTAAATGTCTACCTGTAGATGCAAGATACATGTACACAAAATGCACATCAGGTATTTATTTTTTATGGTCTGCAGGGGTTTCAAATTCTCCCAACAGTGCCTTTAGAATAAAACTTTATAACAATTGAATTATTTGAATACCATGGTATGATATCTTGAGATTTTGAGTTTTAAGGATAATTGGCTGACACAATAACCCTATTATGCCATTATATCACATTTTGCAATATACATCTACTTCTTTGTAATCTGCAGTTATTCTCATACACAAACTGTACAGATGAATACATGCATATATAATGATTAAAAGTACTTACATGTTAAAAAGTACCTAAACAACATTCAATAGCAGATTTTTATAAGGTACTTTTGTGTCAATATTACTCATGATTGATCATATGTGTATGGTCTCAGAATACAAATTGATATTTACTTTTGTAATGTCAGTATCTGATACATACAGAGAGTTTCATCTTCAATTTTTCAAAATTATGGGATTATGTTTACTTTTGTTTATACATTTGTTTTTAGATGCATGTTGACAATGCAGCTGGACTGAACTAATGATCTGTTTGCTTGGTATGCAATATGGCTAAATTTAATAGGTAAGAATTGCATGTCTTTCTAAACAAACAAAACAGGCTTAGTATGTTCAATTCATGAGCCCTCATTTCATGAATAACAACTATACAGACACCTAATGTGTACCCAACATACTTGCATTAAACAAGAAGTTTTGTTTGGGTTGTATAAACTAGTATTCTAGGACAATGTGATGCAAATGGAAAGAGAACTGAATATCAGACTGTAGACTGATTAAACTCCATGGACAGTCAGAGTAAGCAGTTCTAACTTGCTCACATACCTCAATAACCAATTCTTTAGATGTAATGAACCTGAATGGTTTTATTTAAGTGAAGGCGTAGTTTTATCAAACTGACTCAAAAACATATTTTTTAAAGTTAACCAGTAAGCTATCTTACACAATCATATCTAACAAACATCTTCAAACACTGTTGTTATTTCTCAACAAATTTACCATACATTTTCATCTGTAATTCCTACCAGTCCATTCAACACTAAAGTCAAACAAAAGATGGGAGTTGTAAATGAGTAGTGCAATAATGCAAAAACATTTTTTTTATTTGAATAATGTTATACTTTGTTTCTATTAAATATCAATTAAAAGCATTATTTTATTTAATTCAAATGCAAATAATATGATCTCAGTTGCATGTAACAGGAGAATGTTTTTAATTTCAGGTGAACATGAGAGTATTAGTATAAAGTGAAATGGAGGGATTGTTGAAAGAATGGGACAAATTACAGAAACTGTGTGACATTCATCCCTAAATGGTCATAGTATACCATAAGTTTATAGAAGATTGTGAAAGTGTTTTTCAAAGTTGGAAGTGAAAATCATTTTAAACCTGGCAAACATGTATCATTTACATCAAGGTCTTTCAAATAGTATTTTTGAAAGACCTTGTTTATATGTATTACTACTGACTGTTATTTTGATTGATGTAAATAAAAGAAACTTAAATTATGATTACTTTGTACATATTGCAGTCTATTAAGTATTTTAAACAGTAAAATAATTTACAAAAGTGTTGATGTTTTCAGAAATTAGCAGATTGGGTTATTCAACATAAGTTCAAGTAATGTCACAAATTTGTCTGCCAAATAAGAATGTTTTAGAGATTTTAATTTGAAGAGACTTTAATGAAAACAGTGATTCATAATGATTGGTTAGTTCCTTGTTTATCGCTATCTTCATAGGTATTGACAACAATAAATTCATGGATGTGAAGGCCTATAATAAATGCTTGTGATAAGAAAAAGGGGCAATGCAATTTTGACAACTATTAATTCTGAGTCAATTTGTTTAGTTATTTTCAATCATAGTACCATTATTTTCAACTTCCATGTAATAAAAATGTTTTATTTTTAGTGAAATAAACAGGAGATAATGATGATTAACTATGACTTAATAATGCTTTTTTATTCCCAAATATGGTGACATAGTTAAAGCCTAGCGCGAAAAAAGCCTGGATAGGTACCTTTTTTAAGGTTTTATTTTGATGGTGATATGTTTCCCTTGATGTTTGTTGATTTTCAGAAAATCGTTGAAATCCCTGCTTCACAGATTTAAAGGCCATCGATATGCATGACTTAAGTGCCATTCTGAAAATAAGTGGGTGGGGTAATTTAAATTTAACATTTTGCATTTCGGCAACTTTTTGTTCCGATTAATTTTTTTTTAGTGATTTTCCATCACAGT
Source organism: Saxidomus purpurata (assembly GCA_022818135.1). NCBI lineage: Eukaryota > Metazoa > Mollusca > Bivalvia > Venerida > Veneridae > Saxidomus > Saxidomus purpurata. Next base: position 19,919,745 of record JAFMSR010000007.1, read on the forward strand.
ACCATTATTTTCAACATTCATGTAATAAAAATGATTGGTTTTACCTAAAGGAATAAACAGGAGGTAATGATGGTTAACTATGACTTAATACTGTTTTTGCATTCCCAAATATGGTGACATAGTGTGTTGAAGCCTAGCGCGAAAAAAAGCCTGGATAGGTACCTTTTTTAAGGCTTTATTTTGATGGTGATATGTTCCCTTAGATGTATGTTGATTTTCAGAAAATCGTTGAAATCCCTTCACTGTTTTTAAGGTCATCGATATACATGAATTAAGTGCCATTCTGAAAATAAGTGGGTGGGGTAATTCAATTTTAACATTTTGCATTTCGGCAACTTTTTTGTTCCGAGTCAATTTTTTAGTGATTTTCAATCACAGTACCATTATTTTTAACATTCATGTAATCAAAAGTGATTGGTTTTACCTAAAGGAATAAACGGAGGTAATGATGGTTAACTATGACTTAATAACGTTTTTGCATTCCCAAATATGGTGACATAGTGTGTTGAAGCCTAGCGCGAAAAAAAGCCTGGATAGGTACCTTTTTTAAGGTTTTATTTTGATGGTGATATGTTCCCCTTGATATATGTTGATTTTCAGAAAATCGTTGAAATCCCTTCACTGTTTTTAAGGCAATCGATATACATGAATTAAGTGCCATTCTGAAAATAAGTGGGTGGGGTAATTCAATTTTAACATTTTGCATTTCGGCAACTTTTTGTTCCGAGTCAATTTTTTTAGTGATTTTCAAGCACAGTACCATTATTTTTAACATTCATGTAATCAAAAGTGATTGGTTTTACCTAAAGGAATAAACAGGCGGTAATGATGGTTAACTATGACTTAATACTGTTTTTGCATTCCCAAATATGGTGGCATAGTGTGTTGAAGCCTAGCGCGAAAAAAAGCCTGGATAGGTACCTTTTTTAAGGTTTTATTTTGATGGTGATATGTTCCCCTTGATGTATGTTGATTTTCAGAAAATCGTTGAAATCTGAACACAACGTAGCAGACATCCTTAAAGTGCAAGACGGTATGCAAGAAAGTAACTCCATCATGAGACACTTGGCTCAGATAGAAATATCCGTCACCTCTGGTAACTGTTTTACGGGAACTCGGCAGAGCCTGGTTCCCGCCAAAACAGTCACCCTCGGTGACGGATATTTCGATCTGAACCTCGTGCTCATGACAGGAACTATATTATATTCTCTGGCAGTGCAGAGTAGGCTTAGTTAATGTTGTTTATAAACGACGTTTAGATTCATCTTTAAACCCGATCTAATGAAAAATCTAGGTACATCAAGCAAATAAACAGCCCTGCATTACATCATATAAAAGAACATTTTAAACCAATCCGCTTTTTTCGAACAGCAATTTAGCCTCCAAGTCATAGAAGTCAATTTATATATAGATACTTTGGACTTCCCAATTTCAGAAAATCTAAAAATGTAAATATGGGTGTATCCATGATTAATACCTTAAATTATCACCAGACGATATCGTTTTTATTGTAATTGTTTGAAATGGTATATACAAGAAAGTCAACATTGTAGCTGTTTAAAAAAGTTTATACATTGTAGCTTTTTGAAAAGGTTTACATGTATACATTGTAGCTGTTTGAAAATGCTTATATAGTCAAACGTGTATTATAGACCATCTCCGAAGCAAATAAAAACAAGCAATGGGATCACCGTGTACTTCTCATCTTTAGTAGAAACACCCGTGAATAATCACAGATTTGACTTAAGCTGTTTTAAACGGTAATAAATATTTTCATAAACACAGGCACGAATGAGTTACTAAGTAGCGTAGGCTTATCATTTACCATGAGATACGGAGCGAGAGTTTTCATCGTACCGTTTCACACGTTTATCACCAATTTCCAACAATTCGTGTGTTTATCACCAATTTCCAACAACTTTTCCTCTGTTGTTTATGTTCGAGTAACTTCACTCAAAATGTGTGATAAGTAAAGTATCATATGTCTCTAGTGTGGTACATACGTACATTTGGTATTTGCATGCGAATTCTGAAGGTTTTACCATGTACAAATTGCGTTTATGTTTTTCTTTGCCTTTGCAAATCACCATAACCAAATACATGTATCTTTGAATCTACGCCATATTCATTGTTTTATGTCTTTTTTTCAGAAAGTCAACAAATTTTAATTCTTTCATTTGCATATATTTGCAGTCTAGTGCGGTCACATTGAAGGACTCATTCCACATAGATTGATTTACTGTCAAGTTATTTTTAAACTGTTTACTAAACACAATATCACAGAAATCCTTAATAACTCCAAGCACTACTTGAAAATGTTTTACTTCCTCTACAAAACCTTGACCTTCAGCTATCACCTTTTCATCAAATATTTCATAAAACGTATCATAAACAGCATAATCTAAAAAACATGTTGATTTAAATTTCTTAAGTTCACTAGGACTTAGAACTACCTGTTGATGAGCGTGACTGTTTGTTTTTAGATAAATAATGTCCAACAAATCCCAATTCAAAGTTCTTTTCATAAGAATGAGTGACTCGTCAAATCTTTCCATGACTAGAACTTGTTTAAAATCGTTTTTTAATAAATCGAGATGCTTTTTAATAAATTCCGTGTCTTTGATTGTTATGCCTGAAGGGAACCCAAAATCTTTTCCGATGGCATTTTTTGTTTTCGTGAATTGTAACTTTTCGTACAAGTCTGGTCGGTTGACTAAATTATGGATAAAATTTGCTCTAGGAACTCTTACTAGTAATGGAGATTTCCAAACGTCTCTGTAATAATACGCGGCACTTATCATGCGCTCAAGTGGTTCACGTATGATTCCGATATTAACCGAATCCACCGGAAGTACGGATCTAAACAATTTCCGGCTGTATACAGAATGACAAGCTAAAATATCCCGGTGATTTCCAGGTTTTACTGGCATTGCCGTCTTTGTACTAAGAAAGTAGTGACCTTTTTCCGGAAGTACAAATGTAAGGCTGTATTTCAAGCCAAACCTGAAAAAAATGTTTTGCATAGTTGTTGAACCGGCTTTGTGTACTTTGAGAAATCCAATATGGCTGATTTTTAGTTTTGCTGAATTTGTTGACATGTTGAATCCAGGTGACATTCGAATATTATTGAAACCAGACGCATTGTAGTTCAGAACAACCCTTCCTGGTTTTTCATTTTCTTGAATATGATCTGCCGTCATTTCAACAGTTTCACGCAATGGTATGCCTTCTGATGTCGTGGAACTATTTTGCGTGACGTCACTGTAACGACTGCCATAAGATGCAGAAATCGATGTGGAGATATCAAGTGTCGCGTAGGTCTGTAGAACTGTTGCTACAGAGACGAGTGTCAGCAATGTCGTTAGTGTATACCTGAAGTAAACAAATGAGTGATCATTAGATAGGATTATTAATTATTCAAGCTTTATCAATGAGACGGTTTGGCAACATATTGTCTAGGATATGTGATATGACAGTCAAATTGTCAATATGACATACATGTACATTGTTTTTAAATACAAGTTAGTCAGACTCTTTCTATACGACTGTTCTCTTTATCAGTAGAAACCTTTACACGCGGCATGTTCCTTTATACATACATAAGTCTGTGTCCGAAATGCGGCGAGGTATGTTTTGAAAAAAGTAGCAGTATTCATTCAGACATCAATCACAAATGGTCTAGAAATTAATTCCTTAACCATACATTTTTAAAAGACTCATTTCATGTATTTATTTTATCGCATGTTGCAGTCTTTTTCATTATGCTCTCATGGGTAATTTTTCAGGATCTTTTATCAATTGATCAGTTTTCAGTTTATCTTGTAGCGGTGTTTTTCGTGTTGTATAGTTAAATTTTGGTATATCTGTTTTGATATATTGGCTAAATGCAGTCAGCATAATAAATGTGTAAGACCATTTACAATATTTGTGTAAAAGACACTCAAAAAAATATTTTATATACAACACAGACAATTACAAGCCATGCAGATAATACAATTTAAAACAGTTTTTCTACATAAATTTGCATATAAGACTTTCCTTCGTATATTTTCTTAAAAAATCCTTGTTTCATTTCCTGATAATATTACTGTTTCCCCGCACGTGACGTGTGTAATTATAAGGAGCCTCTTTACCGCCAAAAATAGTTACCATCGAGCCAGGTATTCCCATCTGCACGTGCAGCCAGCGATAGATTCTTTTTTTTTTGCATACCATATTTTACTAATAGTTGCAGAAATAAAATAAAGCCAATGCCTTATATTTACGCGCTATTTTCTTAATGTATGAATTTACGCATTCATTAATAAAAGTAGTTCGTTCTGACGTCGTTAAGTCATTTTACACCAGGGGGTGTAAGATAAGATTTTCCAGCACTGGTAAAAACTGCAGATATCCCGATCTGGTATGCAAAAATGCTACGTCTGCAGTTCATTTCAGGTACTGTTACTATTGTTTTATTTCATCTGTTAATGTGCTACCGTGTTAATTTCATGTCGACATTATCATTTACTCTCTCCTTGATCTTTAAATCATTTTAAACATGTATTCCTTAGTCCTTCCTGTCATCATGCTTTCAGACACTATTGCTAACTCGGTGCATTGCGCAATTCAGTTACTGTAAAACACCCTGCTTCGTCCTAAATCAAAATTTGATTTTGCAACGAAAAAGAAATAATCTCTTACCATTTTAGACTTCCTTTCCACAGTGTCACGATCATTTTCATATTCCTGTAACAAATATACATTTCAATACAGTGTTCCGTATGCACATTTTTATGATGAATCCGTATTTGTTTCATACAAGAGAAAATCATCTTTAATTTTGCATCAGTAAATAACTGTACTTTTAATCAATGTTCAACATGTAGATATAATGCCAATAAAGGCAGCGAGTGCCCTAGGTTTTCACAGTAATACTGAATATAATAGCGCGTAGTCACTGCGAACTATAGGCGTAATAACTGATACCATATTAGTCAGTATCAATTATTTATTTATGTTGCATAGATATCTAGGACAACGTCATATTCCACCAAAGGTTCCACGTTTGATTAATTCGCATCAAATTTGTTTCAGTAGCTACGTTAGTACATGACGTTCAAGGAATTCTTCAAGTGCACTTTTGCTTTAAAGCTGCTCGCTCTGTAACAGTTGAATTTTTTATTTGTTTTAAATTGATATAATTATACATAAATATAGAACTAAAGTCTATAATCAAATTATAAGCAAAAATCTAGGTAGGAATTTGCAGAAAGCGATTGAATATGTCGGTTACACGGCACCGCTACAGTATATGTTTTTATTACCCTTCCAGGAAATTTCCGGCCCTCTGATTGGTCAACGACACGTAAATAGATAGTGATATTTACGGGCAAGCCGGTAATATACACTTGACATTACCCCGTTACTGTACCCCGTGCTGAACGTGAGCTTGTTCGCCGCGTACACTACGTCAAAGTATAAGTCCGTGCTGATTTGTGACGTCACGCAGTGACATTGACATTTTTTATGGGGATGTGGTTTACAAACATTTTTTATGGGGATGTGGTTTACAAACTTCGTAAGATTTTGGGTCATGGCAATTTTCCAGCTGTATTTGCTAAAATTATAAAACGTTTTGTTAAAAGAGGTTACGACCCAACTGTTTTGAGAAACCGCATGTTTGGTGTTCAACCCGTTTACAGTTGGACGTATGCTTCCCTCTTTGATTGTGTCTGACGGAAGAGGGGGAGGACTCTGTGATGGGCAGTTTTTAAATCCCACTGGGACGAAACTGTTTTGATTTCTGTCCTCTGGCCTGTTTCGTCGGGCCCTTAAGGGTGTTTCTCTTGGTGCTCTGCCTTCTGCAAAGGCATTGAGTACATACGTTTTTTGGTTCTCAAGGTTTGCTTTTTATATATTTATAACGAGCATTTTTGTGTTTTACATTCCTTGCCTTTTGTTTCCATTGCGTGTGTTAGAGATTCACCTAGCAGGGATTACTTTTATTTACACTGTCCTGTGACTTTGGAAATTCGTTTCCGCGAGCATTCTTACAAAATGCGAAGTCGGAAGAAGTTCACTACATTTTTATATCAACACTTTCGTAAATCTGGCCATACAATTGATCAGGTAACCATTCAGCCAGTAGAGCAAATCGTCTATGATATAAATTGTACATCTAGTTTTAAAATCAAAGCCAGACATTTAGCAGAATTCAAATGGATTAAAAATTTACAGTCACCGTTTCCGTTGGGCTTAAATGATAATATTTATCAAGAAGGTAATATCTCTAAAAACCCTGATATCGATATATTTTCAATTTTTAAATATTAGGAAACGTAAATCTAGGTCTCATGGAATTCGACGCAATGGTAATATTAAGCGCAAATCAAAAGTCAATATTTCTGTTGCAGACCTCGATATAATTCTTTCAAACTCTGGTAGACATTCAATGCTTTCTCGTCTCACATCTTTTATCTATTCAGTCTCTTAAAAAACTAGACGAGGAAGCGGACCAGTACGTTATTCAAACAGATCCGTTTTACACTGTGTCATATCTTATCCAACATTACACACAACACGTTCTCCGTCCACACATTGACACTCAATCTGATCATGATAGACATTTTCTTAAAATTCATTTCATTAATAAAGGTATTGACTTCATCGATGTACCCAGTATATTTCGTGATAGACGTGTCATTGATTCTGTGCCTCCGTAATATTTCCGAAACTCCGAAGTTCCTATTATCTGTTATAAATATAAAACACCTGTTAGAAATGTTATATTCAATTACAATAAAATTGTTTCCGACCTAGATGTTCAAACAAATACCCCTTCTTACTGCGAATGTAAAAACTCGAAATTTTGCTATTCATGCGGTCATGTCATCACTGGTATTTTGATATTATTAAAGACAAGCGTATTCGTAATTTATTCTTTAAAGGACCAAAATACAGAATTCCTTCTATTATTGATTTTCATGCTTGTCGTGGTCATATTGCGGAATCCATCGAAACTTTTTTGTGTTAAATGGTGTCGTCGTGAGAATGCTGATCCAAATGCATTAACGTCTTGGAAACGAAGTATTTTTAACTTGTCGATTCTCGTATAAAATTTTACCAAACAAATGAACACCTACTTCCATCAAAACCCAAGTTTACTTTTAAGACATCTGAAAAAGGAAATCCAAGAATTTCATTCTAAGTATGTCTTAGTTCCAGCAGACAAGGCGGCCAACAATATTATCATCATTTGACGCCTACATTATATTAATGTTTTACAAAACGAACTAAATAGCACTAAAGCTTATATATTGAGTCCTTCCGTTGAACAAAATGTGGTCACTGATCACATCAGTGAAGTTTCTAATTTGAAAGTTCGTATAGATGATCAACATATTAAACTTCCTACTATGTACTGGATTCCTAAATTACATAAACAACCATATAAAGCTCGTTTCATCGCTAATTCAAGCTCTTGTACCACTACAAATATTTCAAAACTATTAACATCTTGCCTAACTGCTATAAAAGCCCACGTGAAAAGATATTGTGATAAAGTATACGAAAACTCTGGTAAACATTTATTTTGGTCGATCAAAAATTCTGGCGAAATCCTGGATAAGTTTAAAGTTAATAATTACAAAGTAACTTCAGTCAGTACATACGATTTTTTCTACTCTGTATACCACTTTACCACATAATTTGATAAATGACAAGCTAACTGCCCTAATTCAAAAGACTTTTGCCAGGGGAATGTTACTTTCTCGCCTGCAATTTCGATAAAGCTTTTTTACTAGCTGTATTGTTAAACATTATACTATGTGGACCTGTGACGAAGTTTGTAAAGCCCTTTCCTTTTTATTGAACAACATTTATATAAGGTTTGGGAATGCGGTTTTCAGACAAGTAATCGGTATTCCCATGGGAACAAATTGTGCACCCCTTGTCGCAGATTTGTTTTTATATTGTTATGAAAGAGACTTTATGTTGAGTCTTTCTCCAGACACGCGGCAGACATTATCACTGCTTTTTAATAATACATCACGCTATCTGGATGATATTCTTAATATGGATAACCCGTTTTTTGGTCAATTGGTGGACACTATTTATCCCCGGGAACTCCAGTTAATTAAAACTAACAATTTGGATACTGGTGCTTCATTTTTAGATTTACATCTCTCTATTTATAACAATATTATACATACCAAAATTTATGACAAGAGGGATGATTTTATTTTAGTATTGTAAATTTCCCCATTTGGATGGGGATGTACCTCATGCTACATCTTATGGGGTATACTTTCTCAGTTAATTCGGTTTGCCAGAGCGTGTAGTTATGTTGAGGATTTCAATGAACGTAATCAATATATTACAAATAAACTTCTTCAACAGGGCTACCGTATTACAAATTGCGTAAATATTTTGCTAAATTTTACTATCGTAATTCTGATTTGGTTTTGAAATTCAATAGTAATCTAAAGACTCTTCTGCGAGAGGTATTTCAAAACCCGATTTTTATGGGGATGTGGTTTACAAACTTCGTAAGATTTTGGGTCATGGCAATTTTCCAACTGTATTTGCTAAAATTATAAAACGTTTTGTTAAAAGAGGTTACGACCCAACTGTTTTGAGACACACCGCATGTTTGGTGTTCAACCCGTTTACAGTTGGACGCTATGCTTCCCTCTTTGATTGTGTCTGACGGAAGAGGGGGAGGACTCTGTGATGGGCAGTTTTTAAATCCCACTGGGACGAAACTGTTTTGATTTCTGTCCTCTGGCCTGTTTCGTCGGGCCCTTAAGGGTGTTTCTCTTGGTGCTCTGCCTTCTGCAAAGGCATTGAGTACATACGTTTTTTGGTTCTCAAGGTTTGCTTTTTATATATTTATACACGAGCATTTTTGTGTTTTACATACCATGCCTTTTGTTTCCATTGCGTGTGTTAGAGATTCACCTAGCAGGGATTACTTTTATTTACACTGTCATGTGACTTTGGAACATGGTGGGGGTAAGAGTGAGGTTGGGTAGCACCATAAACCGGTTTAAGCTCCCCAGTGGTGTTTTTGCCACTGACCGTTCCAAGGCGGTGCCCCACTGTGTTCCTTTTAATTGTTCGTTTTGTCCTCGTGTGTTTGCTTTGTATGCTAGTGTGTGTTGGTAGTGTATATGTGTGTGTGTACATGATTGTGTGTGTGTGTCGTGTGTGTGTGTTGGTGGTGTGCACTTCTGGGTGCTGTGGGGCTCGTTTTGGGGAGGCTGCGTTTTTGGTACGTGGCATTCCCTGTTTGATATTATTTTTGTTTTTTTGGAACATGGTGGGGGTAAGAGTGAGGTTGGGTGCGCACCATAAACCGGTTTAAAGCTCCCCAGTGGTGTTTTTGCCACTGACCGTTCCAAGGCGGTGCCCCACTGTGTTCCTTTAATTGTTCGTTTTGTCCTCGTGTGTTTGCTTTGTATGCTAGTGTGTGTTGGTAGTGTATATGTGTGTATGTACATGATTGTGTGTGTACGTGTGTGTGTGTGTGCACTTCTGGGTGCTGTGGGGCTCGTTTTGGGGAGGCTGCGTTTTTGGTACGTGGCATTCCCTGTTTGATATTATTTTTGTTTTTTTTGAGGTATTATAAGGGGATTTGAACGTCTGGTTACGTTCAGTCGTTTAATACATAAAACATAAACGGAATCTTTTAATATTTGAGACAGGGAAGGGTAATAAAATTGTTATTTGTTTTTTGATGTGATATATGGGGATATATTACCCGCCTTGACATAATATTACCCTCGCCTAACGGCTCGGGTAATAGAGTGGTGGAACCTATGCTGGCGGTATCCCTATGCTGGTGGTATCTCTGAAAAACGGCTATTTACAGAAGAACAGGTGAAGAAAAATTTTCAGGGTACATTCAGCATTGACAGTCGATGAAATGTTTATACAGCAAACGTAGTGACAGCCGCGCGTGCAGCTCTGTGACGTCACAGCAGCCGATACAATTGTACTTGATCCATTTCGCTAGAAAATTTCTTAAATATAGACATCAAAATCACCCAGTTGAAGTTTGTATTTTTGATAAAACTTATTTCTTTTGTATAAAAATATATATTCTATGGAAACTGTTATATCTTGTTAGTTAATATTTAGGCTCTAAAAACTGTTTCCCACCTGTTGGTTGTCAAATATCACATACCGCCAGCATTGGTTCCCTTCGAGGTGAAATTTCAAGTTTTGACATGTGTCGTGTCAATAGCTCCCAGAACGACATAGTCAAGTGATGAAGCACATCAATGTCTTGTTTCGATTTAGCAGGGATAACATTATGTTTTCGCTGAGGCAAATCAAAATGGTTAGGATTTCCTGCTTTCTGAACTGCTGATATACATTCAAAATACCTCCAGCATAGGTTTCCCCACTCTATAAGTCGAGGCGGGTAATACAGTTTTGTGCCATATATTTATGAACATTTGACGTTACGTCAACACTAGCGGATCCAGGGGGCGGGCCGCACCCGGCGCGCGCCCCCTAAAATTCCCCAACCTTACATAAATATCTGAGTATAAATTTATATTTTCTGTTTCCGAAATCGGTATCTTAAAAGTATCAAAAACACATTTGAAATGCAGGAAAATGCACGAAATGGCACCCTCGAAAAAAAAAATGTTCGGGGGAGCATGCCCCCGAACCCCCCTATAAAGTGCCTCCCTATTTTTTAACCTCTGCCTATGGCCCTCACATTGTTCATTGCCATTCAATTATACATGTTAACTATACACTCACTGGCTCCACCGCTATTTAGTGTTCAATTACTTAAAAACAAAGAATAAAACACAGTCATAATTCATTAATTGCCGTCTTATACGGCTTGAGCAGAACCAACAAATGGCAAAAAAAGTTACACCCCCCTAAGACCAAATCCTGGATCCGCCCCTGGTCAATGACGTTACATTAAAGCGTCATAAACTTTCAAAGTCGTCAAGCAACTGATAAACACAAACAAATGTAACATAATTGTCAAAAATGTACCTAATACTTGGTAATGAACCCTTTAGAGCGTATAACTTTTAACAGCCTCTTTGGAATTGAAGTGTATAAACTTCTGATGTACAGCAAGGGAATGGTAGTCCAAATCTGGCGAATTTCCCTCTCTAGATCAGTTACGTTTTTGATATTGTCACACCTTTTTCTGAGTTTATTTTTCAGCAATAGCCAGCAGTTTTCTATTATATTCAGGTCTGGTGACTGAGCATGTCATTGAGTGAATGTCTTGTTCAAGTTTGTAGTTAATGACTGACCGGGCGCGGTGAACTGGGGCATTGTCATCTTGAAAAATATAGCTGTTATCTGGAAAATGAGCAGCAACTACTGGCCACAAATGTTATCAATTATGTCAATATACTTCTCTGCATTTATATTGCCATTGACAACAGTAACGGTTCCTACACCATTCCATGTTATACAACCCCATATCATGAGGCTCAGTTTGACCTGTGAGGGCGGACATACACACTGAGGTAACCACTCTTCACCTGGTTTTCTCCAAATATAAATTCTATCGTTGTTACCAATAACAACTTTACATTCATCAGAGAAAATAACCCGACTCCAGTGTGTTCTAATAGTCCACAGCCTTTTATTTCTGCACCAGGCAATACGATTTCGACGGTTGTTTGGGGAGATTCGTATTTTCTTCTTCACAATTCGCCGATTGTATTTATTTTCATATAAACGTCTCAGTATAGTCCGTGTAGATAGTTTATGCAATGAGTTTTGATTATAAAGTGCAGATATTTCTTGTAATGAAAGCCGCCTGTTTTGTTTCACAAAGCGAATCAGTGTCCAATCACTGCGAAATCCGACTTCCTCTTCCTCCCACTTCTAGGCGGAGTCACTACAGATCCACGCTCCAAAAACCGCTTTACCACCGTGTACACCGTGTTTCGTGCAACACCTACATGCCTACCTATTTCAGCATATGTAATTCCTTCCTTAAACTTATTAATGATAATTTCTTTGACCTCAGTACTTAAATCTTTAGATTTACCCATGTGTGCAATAAACAGCGCGTGTTTACATGCTGTCAAAATATGACGTCACTCAAATGACGTCATCGATTGTTTGATCACTAAACAGTACAATGATACCAATTATAATGCTTACATTGGGATTTATACCGCGTTATATTATTATTATATACAAGGAAATTAACCTCACAATGACGTCATAAGAATAATGTTCATAAATATATGGCACAAAACTGTATATCCCCATATACCACTTCAAAAACCAAATAACATATAATATTGAAATTTCGAAAGCGTTTGCAATGCTTTTTGAATTTGGTAGCGTATTTTTTTTATTCAGAGATATGCTTGGCAGGAATTTATACTGGATCCTTTTTATATGACAATATGTTCTCAAATACGTTATTTACATACAGTTTGAAGAACTTTATTTTTTTAACCAGAATCTGAGAGCGAGTACTCTTGGGACATAGAAACAGCAAAGAAAATAAAAATATAACCGCAAATCATAAGTTTTTAGTATGATACAAGATGTAAACATATAATTTCATACAAAATTTTTTTAAAGAAAGACATTTATGACTTTGATTGCAAAAAGACCAACAAATACATCCGATGGTTACTTTATAATACACAAATGTTATTTCATATGTTTAAACAAAATTAAGTCTATATATCTACAAAATTGTTTAGTGTATTATGTCAACAAATATAAACATAATGGGATCTAAGCTTTTGTAGAATGCTTTCACAAGTTTCAAAGTATCTAACAATGGATTCAAACATGTATACATAAATTAAACATCTGAACATGTGCATATTTTCGATATTGACAGACTGGTGTGTTTTTCAACGGATACATTCATAAAGGGTTGAAGCACGAGCAATTGAGTTTAAAAAGTCAAATAGTTACGGAATTCCGTTAGGGCCATCGCCTATGAATGAAATAATCTGAAACGCGAAAACACGAAATCACGAAAGTACGATGACGAAAACGCGAAAACACGATGACGAAAACTCGAAAGTACGATGACGAAAACGCGAAAACACGAAATCTCGAAAGTACGATGACGAAAACGCGAAAGTACGATGATGAAAACGCGAAAGTACGATGACGAAAACACGAAACCGCGGAAGTACGATGACGAAAACGCGAAGGTACGATGATGAAAACGCGAAATTGTATCGCGTTTTCATCATCGTGTTTTCGCGTTTTCGTCATCGTACTTTCGCGTTTTCGTGTTTTCGCGTTTCAGATTATTTTATTCAAAGGCGAATATGAAGATGGCCCTAACGGAATTCCGTAAATAGTAGGTATATCTACGTTATTATTGAATAGAGAGCCGTAATACCCTTTAATTGAAAGTAACAGGACAGCTTTAATAATATTTTGATTTGGAATTTAAATTCAAGACCATGTACTTTTTTATGACTATCATAAAGTAGTATTGCATAATTCTTTCGATTGTGAAGAAAAGTTGTAGCTTATCGAATCACTCTCGAGTCCGCTTCCTTTAAAAACCAGTACTGGTGTCATATGAAGAGGTACGGCCGTGATCCCAATGGGGCTCGAACCCGCAACCTCCGGGATGAGCGGCAGGCACCTTAACCTCTACACCACCGCTCCCCTTTGTTTTACGGTAAATGATGTAATATAATTGTTTACAGAAATATTTGCATATTAAAGCATATGGTGGATATTCCTAATATGCCACTATTTACGACACAGGCGCATATCTATTTACGTGTATAAGTAATTGCTAAGGCTTATGTATAAAATGATTGCTGCTAGTTGTGTTGGGTTCAAACACCGCGTGACTTTTTGGTAAGGAATCGCGCAGTGGTATGATAAATGGCGTAAACTTTCGCATCTTGTTGACACACTTAAATAAATGTGTGCATAGTTTAAAGGGGCTCGTCGAGAAAATTTAAAAGCATAAGCAGAAATATAGCAATGTTCCGAGAAAAGTATTTAAAATAAGAAATGCGATTCCTTGGATACCAAATGTACAGACGTTTACAGATTCCTGAAACACTTCTTAATTGACTAAGCATTCAGTTATGAATGTTTGACCTTCTCCGGTGATTCTTTTAATTTTTTGATTAAGCATGTAACTTAACTGTTGTATCATATAGTTGCATAAAACAGTTCTATAGACTGACTGTCATATCGTGTAATCATCACAACACATGTATATGGGCCGAGTCTGCTTGGAGAACCACGATTAGAAATAATGGTAAACAACAAAAGTCAAATACTTTCAAGTTAGTCAAACTGCAATGTATTAGTTTTGCGGCAAGACTGAAATCTGCATAGGATAAAGAAATAGCGCACAATGGCAGTTGCTGACAAAACTGTAAATACGTGTATACACATAAAATATGTCACCGCTCAGCAAGGTCATGGGATTAAGGTCACGATGAAGTCTTTAAAACATGACTTACCTTTATTACCCGTTCGTGTTAACCTAAGATGCTATAACTCAGCGTTAAACGTTTGAGATGCGTCGTTCTCTAAAAGTAAAAATTATTAATATTTTCTTTTCATATTTGAAAGACATTTAATTTTCAATCTTATAAAATCAATATTTAGAAACGGTCAACGAGAATTTAAGCATGCAAATTCATCGACGATCTGTCTGAAGGGAATACTTTGTGTCCTGTCGTTCTATAAAATAATAAAAGTGTGATATTACATTAGATCAGCTAATTTCACAGCTGCTTCTCTGATTTCCTAGGAAAAAAACTGAGCTGCTGAAGTTTATGAGTATTTATCCTTTTCAAATAAATGTTCGCCAAAGCAATTTGTCCCCAGTGAATTTATAAGTATCGAATGCTATGGAAACGGCTGGAGATCTGTTGAAATGATACACGTACTTGCTGTATAGTTGTTAAATACCATGGTGAAATATCGTCAGTAAAATTGAAATTTGTAATTCTACCATTTATCATTAGCTTGAAGTCTCAATGACACTTTGGCTGTAATTATGTGTAGCTCGTACAAGAAGCGATAAACAATGACAGAAATATATATGCAAACATTATCTTAGACTATATAAACACTTTAATTCGTTATTATATTCGTATCCGTTTAAGAGTGTCTAAAATGCTAAAGGGATTTCGCATTAGTAAACCAATAATCTTTATCACTATCACTCTTGTAACCATTCTATCAATCACCGTGATTAAGTCAGAAAATGTAAGAAAAACTACAAAATATACAAAACTTACCTAAGCATTGACTCACTTTAATTTTCGGTAAAACTCCATTTGAGTCTCGGATCACATCGTCGCAATCCGAAAATTATAGAGCTATGTACAGTTTATAAGTACGGGGCGCTAATCCGATTGCGCCAGTGGAACAGATGTTGCTTCGTCTCTGTCTCAGTCGTCTGATTGTCGCAATTGACTGCCAGTTACATTTCACAGTCAGTGTGGTACTGAATAAAGTGAACAATTAAGTTTAGAAATACATTAAAATGGTATTTATTCAAAGGATTTTAGGTCTCTTTTTGTATAATTTAATCCAGTAGTTGTTGGTGGTATTAAACGTAGATGATTTCATACGTGTTATTTGTTGATTAAAAGCTTAATTCTTTGTTATTTGTTAAGCCTTTATGTAAATATTTTTACAGATAATTATGAAAATATTAGACTATCAGGCCTGCATTACCCCCGCCCCCGCGCCCCCTCCAAAAAAAAGGATAATATAATACGCAATAAAGCTGCGTAATAAAATTTCCAACCCAGTGCAATGTAGCACCAGAACTCTGATATTTCCGAAGAATGCATGGTAGAATGAGTAAAAAATACCGGAACAAATTTGTCGCACTTAGTAGAATCGAACCGCACAAGGGGACATTACTCTTAGCTGATATGATTTTTTTTCTGTAAACATCACGGTACTTTTGTGACAAAATAAAACAGTTTCAAGCTCCGTGACAATTTAAAATTTCTTATGTCAAGATAAAGCTACCAACTCAAGCAACTACTGACCTATTATCCACGGGGTAATAATGGTATCTATGAGAAATGCCGTCGTGAAAAAAAACCCACAAAACAACCTAACATTATAAAACTAAGAATAAAGCGCCAGAATTATGGCCGATTTTGGATGTTTAAATGTACATGTATTTTATATCAATGATATTGATATCTTATATATGATATAATTACAACAATGTATGATATAAAGAATTTAATTTTGTTTTTATTTTTACTTGTTGATTTTTTGTCTGCTTTTATGACACACATATGGTTGAGCCTGTAGCAACACTACTACATGCAAATAGTGCCAAAATAAAGAATGCACAACAATTGTCCTACCGTCTATAAATATTTCACGGATTAAAGGTAAACAAGTGACAGGAAATTGTCACAAAACCAGGTTTTCATTTTCCAGTCTGCTGGCCGAGCGCAAATGTGTTTTAAAGTCAGTAGATATACATAATGTGAAAAAGAAACAAAGGTCTTCTTCTATATATTACATGTGTAAAAAAAGCAAAGGGCCATAATTCAGGCAAAATTGATCCAAACACAAAACCCAGACAATATGCACGAGGGCACTTGATGACAACAGTTGTGTGAGAGTTTGGTTTAAATATCTTGAGAAATGTAGGAGGAAGTGGGCACGTGACAGTATTCTTCTATATATAACATATGTGGAAAAAAAGCAAAGGGCCATAATTCAGGCAAAAATTATATATATAAAAAACAAGAAAAAAACAACAAAAACTTGCTCTGTGTGGAGTTTGAACCGCTGGTCTCATGAGAAATTTTGTCATCTTACTGTAACAGAATACTCCAAAGTATACAGGACTGGTAATCTATTCTAAAAATAGACAGTAATAACAGAGTATTCTCCCTTTTATAATAACAGAGTATTCGCCCTTTTATATATACTTAAATAAGGAGACACAAAATTGCTAACGGACGGACGGACGGACGACCAGGGGCAGAACATTATATATTCAAAATTCTTTAGTTCACAATTATAGTTCTGTGAAAGTTTGGTTGAAATCCCTTGAGAAATGTAGGAGTTGCACACAGAAGAGTATTTCTCTATATATATTACATTATGTGGAAAAAAACAAAGGCCCATAATTCTGTCAAAAATGATCAAACCACAAAACCCCGACAATATGCGCCAGGGCACTTGGTGACAACAATTCTGTGAAAGTTTGGTTGAAATCCCTTGAGAAGTGTAGAAGGAGTTGCGCACAGAAGAATTACATGTGAAAAAAACACAAAGGGCCATAATTCTGTCAAAAATGACCAAATCACAAAACCCGGAAAATATGCGCCAGGGCACTTCATGACAATACTTCTGTGAAAGTTTAGTTGAAATCCGTTGAGAAATGTAGAAGGAGTTGCGCACAGAAGAATTACATGTGAAAAAAAACAAAGGGCCATAACTCTGTCAAAAATGACCAAATCACAAAACTCCGACAATATGCGCCAGGGCACTTCATGACAATACTTCTGTGAAAGTTTGGTTGAAATCCGTTGAGAAATGTAGGAGGAGTTGCGCACAGAAGAAATTGTTTACGCCCGCCGGCCCGCCCGCCGACATACCCCAATCTAATAACCAGGATTTTTCCTTCGGAAAACCTGGTTAATAAGATGTTAACCACCTACCTTTGACCCCAGGCTCACTCCTTCACGACCAAGCACAACATCCGAAACACATGGTCCGTTAACAGAACACTACCACACCAACATTGAAGCGAGGATAGTTTTGACAGTCACGAGTAGATGTACAATAACTTTTCGGTTGCCAGGCTGTTATTTATTGCATAAAATTCTTGGAAAATGATTGTTTTTGGAACTAATTATCACAAAAAAAAAAAGATCAACAAAGACTAAGTTGAGCTTAAAACGGTTGTGCAAAACAATTCTGAATAATTATGATGCATAATCACTCATTACACCTAGCTTAGAAGTTTTTTTATAACACGTCTTGCGACTACTTTGTGACCATCTGGTGTCGACGTCATTAATTCCCAATTCCTTCTATTCATAAACGTCTCAAAGTTAAAATATGATACAAAATAAATACTACTTCTCGATTAAAAAGAATTGAATCGACTGTATATTTGTTGAAATGTCAGCAAATATTTACAATATCACTCCGTATTATTCGCATTTTCTTCCATACGAACTTAGCTGAAATAGCGGGTAATCCTAGACGTGGAGAAGCAGATGTGACAATGATGAAAGTTGTAATCCGATTGATCATATATCCTTAAGACAGGTTTGCTGTAAGTGGGTATTAGTTTAATACATTTCTACTTTTGTGGATAGTTGATACATTACTTCCTGTAAAGTATATCTGTAAATTTAAGAATTTATGCTACCAAATTATAATGCGTTACAAACGCTTTCGAAATTCCAATATCAACATGGTGTAGACTGGCATCAGTCGTTAGAGTTAATACCTCCCGTCTTTTCTGGGCATTTTTATAACATCTTCACAATTTCTCCTTCCCTTGACTCTAACGAGATGAGCTTTGATTGAGACAAATTTTTGATAGAGATACTTTCTAAAAAGAAAAAAAGACTAGAAGAGAAAAAATTTAAGCCTCTCATTCTCAACAGACTTTTATAAGTCTACATGTGGTGTAGTGATGCCGTAAAACCGAGATCACCTACATTTTCGATGGAATTTTGAAAATTCCTACCTAGATCTATACTTCAACGGCAACTGTGAGTGAGCATTTGTTATTTATCAAGTAGGTAACAGGAAAATATATTGCGTTATCTAATTACGAAATTATTTCACGTTATCTACTTATCCGCCATATTTGAATATGCACTATAAATTGGGATTAAAATGTCAAAAAGTAGAAATTTAACAAGATTCGTAGAAAATGCGTAAAAAAATAAGAAATGCGATAAAATAGGACACCAAATGAACCTACATGTATAGTTTATCTTAACACTTTTATTTACTAGTTATGCATTTATGAATATTTGAGCCTCTCCTATGATTTTTCCGGCGATAGGCCTGTATTGTTTTCATTGGTTATCTCCACCATTTGTCACTTATATTCAATATTCACTACCAAGATATCAAGTCTACAAGCAATACACATCAAAAGAAACATGTACTGTACATGACTAAAGAACGCCTTGGCTGTTACGACCGTGTTTCTTTTTCAGATCAACAGGGTGAGCTATTCCCGTCGTAAGTCGTCCGTCCGTCCTTGTGTCCACCATTCCCGTCGAACGACATCTCCTCTTAAACCACTGAGCCGGTGTTAACGGAAATTGGCACGGATAATCCGTACACGAAGCGCTATCACGATGTTTAAAGAATTTTATTCCGTTCAGAACTCACGTTGATTAAAATGTTGCGAAAATCCTTATTTGGCATGTTGCATTTTCTAGTTGATCTGTAGCTAAACTGTTCAGATCATGACCCCACCCGATTTTACATAGGTTTATATAGGAAAAAACTTTTAAAATCCTTTTCTCTGAAACCACAAGGGTTAAAGCTAAGATAATATCATTTAGCAAGTAGCATTGCCGTGTAGACCTCTGATAAGATTGTTCAAATCATGCCGTCCGAATCATAATTGATGCAACACGAGGGTAATTAAATTTTATATAGGGCTATAAAGGAACAACATTAATTATCTTCTTTTCTGAAACCACAAGGCATATAGCTTAGTTATAGCATTATGTTGCATTAAAGCAATGTTAACTAACTGTTATAGCAATCTGTTGCATAAAATCAACAACATATACGTCACAGAAAACAAGCGTGTAGGACTCGCACGGAATTCAATGTAATAGTACATATATATATATAAAAGTCAAATTCTTTTTGTTTAGCCAAACTATTAGTGCACTGTATAGAATCAACATATAGTTGCTGAGCAAACTGTTAATACATTTATACAAATAAAAGTTATTGATCACTCGGCAAAACCACGTGATAAAGGTCACGATGAAGATCAAGTTGAGGTCTAGGTAGGTTTCATTTTTTGTTTCAAATTATTTCCTGTTCTGTCCATGTTCGTGCCTACCGAGGACACTATAACTCTAGCTTTAAGCTAAAAATATGTATGAAAATAACATATTTTAGATCATATAGTCATAAAAGAGGTTCCAGTGTAAATTCATGTAAGGTATATAATTATAGCCTTTAGTTTTATATTTATGTACGAAATATGTCTCTTTTGAAAATTTTATTTTTTCAACGGCAACTGAGAGCGAGCAGCTTTAAAGGTTTGAGAAGCGAAAGAGTAAAATGAGTATACTTTTTCTTCGTAGTTGAAAGCAATTTAATTTTCAGGTTCTGCTTAAACTGGATTTATCATCTATATACAATTTCGTCGGCAATAGATTTTTATTACATGGCAGCCTGGAGGGAATAATTTGTCATCTGCATTAAACTGTATCAAAAATAGTTGAATTTTATCATTTCGATCAGCTACTATATACCAACAGCTTCAATGATTTCCAAGGAAAAATCTGAGCCACTGTAGTAATGCATATTTATCCATTTCAAGAGACATTTTTTCTCAAATGAATATTAATTATAAAATACTATGGAAACGGTTCGAGGACTACTGAGAAAATGGATAGATGCACCTGCTGTATATTTATAAAGTAGAATATGTAATGCTATCATTTATCATTGATTTTAAGTCCCAGGAGCACTTTTAATGTAATATCGTTTGGTCGCTCTTACAATAAGCGACAACAATATGACAGAAATATATATGTGAACATGGTAGAGCCAGTAGAGCAAATCGTCTATGATATAAATTGTACATCTAGTTTTAAAATCAAAGCCAGACATTTAGCAGAATTCAAATGGATTAAAAATTTACAGTCACCGTTTCCGTTGGGCTTAAATGATAATATTTATCAAGAAGGTAATATCTCTAAAAACCCTGATATCGATATATTTTCAATTTTAAATATTAGGAAACGTAAATCTAGGTCTCATGGAATTAGACGCAATGGTAATATTAAGCGCAAATCAAAATCAATATTTCTGTTGCAGACCTCGATATAATTCTTTTCAAACTCTGGTAGACATTCAATGCTTTCTCGTCTCACATCTTTATCTATTCAGACTCTTAAAAAACTAGACGAGGAAGCGGACCAGTACGTTATTCAAACAGATCCGTTTTACATTGTGTCATATCTTATCCAAAAGTACACACAACACGTTCTCCGTCCACACATTGACACTTAATCTGATCATGATAGACATTTTCTTAAAATTCATTTCATTAATAAAGGTATTGACTTCATCGATGTACCCAGTATATTTCGTGATAGACGTGTCATTGATTCTGTGCCTAAGTATTTCCGAAACTCCGAAGTTCCTATTATCTGTATAAATATAAAACACCTGTTAGAAATGTTATATTCAATTACAATAAAATTGTTTCCAACCTAGATGTTCAAATAAATACCCCTTCTTACTGCGAATGTAAAAACTCGAAATTTTGCTATTCAGATGCCGGTCATGTCATCACTGGTAATTTTGATATTATTAAAGACAAGCGTATTCGTAATTTATTCTTTTAAAGGACCAAAATACAGAATTCCTTCTACTATTGATTTTCATGCTTGTCGTGGTCATATTGCGGAATCCATCGAAACTTTTTGTGTTAAATGGTGTCGTCGTGAGAATGCTGATCCAAATGCTTAACGTCTTGGAAACGAAGTATTTTTAACATTGTCGATTCTCGTAAAAATTTTACCAAACAAATGAACACCTACTTCCATCAAAACCCAAGTTTACTTTAAGACATCTGAAAAAGGAAATCCAAGAATTTCATTCTAAGTATGTCTTAGTTCAGCAGACAAGGCGGCCAACATATTATCATCATTTGACGCCTACATTATATTAATGTTTTACAAAACGAACTAAATAGCACTAAAGCTTATATATTGAGTCCTTCCGTTGAACAAAATGTGGTCACTGATCACATCAGTGAAGTTTCTAATTTGAAAGTTCGTATAGATGATCAACATATTAAACTTCCTACTATGTACTGGATTCCTAAATTACATAAACAACCATATAAAGCTCGTTTCATTGCTAATTCAAGCTCTTGTACCACTACAAATATTTCATAACTATTAACATCTTGCCTTACTGCTATAAAAGCCCACGTAAAAAGATATTGTGATAAAGTATACGAAAACTCTGGTAAACATTTATTTTGGTCGATCAAAAATTCTGGCGAAATCCTGGATAAGTTTAAAGTTAATAATTACAAAGTAACTTCAGTCAGTACTACGATTTTTCTACTCTGTATACCACTTTACCACATAATTTGATAAATGACAAGCTTACTGCCCTAATTCAAAAGACTTTTGCCAGGGAGAATGTTACTTTCTCGCCTGCAATTTCGATAAAGCTTTTTTACTAGCTGTATTGTTAAACATTATACTATGTGGACCTGTGACGAAGTTTGTAAAGCCCTTTTCCTTTTTATTGAACAACATTTTATTAGGTTTGGGAATGCAGTTTTCAGACAAGTAATCGGTATTCCCATGGGAACAAATTGTGCACCCCTTGTTGCAGATTTGTTTTTATATTGTTATGAAAGAGACTTTATGTTGAGTCTTTCTCCAGATACGCAGGCAGACATTATCACTGCTTTTAATAATACATCACGCTATCTGGATGATATTCTTAATATGGATGACCCGTTTTTGGTCAATTGGTGGCACTATTTAACCCCGGGAACTCCAGTTAATTAAAACTAACAATTTGGATACTGGTGCTTCATTTTTAGATTTACTCTCTCTATTTATAACAATATTATACTACCAAAATTTATGACAAGAGGGATGTTTTATTTTAGTATTGTAAATTTCCCCATTTGGATGGGGTGTACCTCATGCTACATCTTATGGGGTATACTTTCTCAGTTAATTCGGTTTGCCAGAGCGTGTAGTCATGTTGAGGATTTCAATGAACGTAATCATATATTACAAATAAACTTCTTCAACAGGGCTACCGTTATTACAAATTGCGTAAATATTTTGCTAAATTTTACTATCGTAATTCTGATTTGGTTTTGAAATTCAATAGTAATCTAAAGACTCTTCTGCGAGAAGGTATTTCAAAACCCGATTTTTATGGGGATGTGGTTTACAAACTTCGTAAGATTTTGGGTCATGGCAATTTTCCAACTGTATTTGCTAAAATTATAAAACGTTTTGTTAAAAGAGGTTACGACCCAACTGTTTTGAGACACACCGCATGTTTGGTGTTCAACCCGTTTACAGTTGGACGCTATGCTCCCCTCTTTGATTGTGTCTGACGGAAGAGGGGGGACTCTGTGATGGGCGTTTTTAAATCCCACTGGGACGAAACTGTTTTGATTTCTGTCCTCTGGCCTGTTTCATCGGGCCCTTAAGGGTGTTTCTCTTGGTACTCTGCCTTCTGCAAAGGCTTGAGTACATACGTTTTTTGGTTCTCAAGGTTTGCTTTTTATATATTTATACACGAGCATTTTTGTGTTTTACATACCATTTTGTTTCCATTGCGTGTGTTAGAGATTCACCTAGCAGGGATTACTTTTATTTACACTGTCCTGTGACTTTGGAACATGGTGGGGGTAAGAGTGAGGTTGGGTGCGCACCATAAACCGGTTTAAGCTCCCCAGTGGTGTTTTTGCCACTGACCGTTCCAAGGCGGTGCCCCACTGTGTTCCTTTAATTGTTCGTTTTGTCCTCGTGTGTTTGCTTGTGTATGTGCTTCTGGGTGCTGTGGGGCTCGTTTTGGGGAGGCTGCGTTTTTGGTACGTGGCATTCCCTGTTTGATATTATTTTTGTTTTAATACTAATATAGAATCCTTTCAGTATTCTATCAGTATCTGATTACAAAATGCTGAACAGACTCATAACGTTAAGTAAATAAGTACATGTAAATTCTTTGTTAATGTGACATGTGTCTTAGATGTACTAAGTAATAAAGCAAATGTTTAATTAGATTGATAATGTGATATTCATGATATTAATTAATACAGGAATTAACAATACATTTTATCCTTTTAAAATTGCATATGACTGCCAGATACATTTTACACTCAATGTAGTTCTAAATTAAGCAGACAATAAGTTTATAAATACATTAAAAATATTTGTTCAAAGGATTTCATTTCTGTTTTTGTATGATTCAATCCAGTAGTAGTTTGGGGGCATTTCACATACTAGATAATTTCAAATGTGTTGTATGTTGATTAAGAGCTTAATAATTGTTTTTCATTTGTTAAGACTTCATGTAACTATTTTTATAGATGAAACATAATCAAATGACTGGAGGATCAATTGTCTCTGAACAACACAGACTGTACACATACTTGTGTAAATGTAGGGTTAACGCACGTTTTTTCGTGTTATAACATCTGCAGAAACCCGAGGGATGGTTGGTGCCCGAGCCCGTTAGGGCGAGGGCACCAACATATCCCGAGGGTTTCTGCAGGTGTTATAACACGAATAAACGTTCGTTAGCGCTATTCTAGCATAAATAACATAAAAACTTTTAGAAATAAAAATGAAACGCTCTTACTGGTACGACGTTCAATAATGCGCGGGACAACGTCCGTGTTGTTTACGTCATATTTATGACGTCACCAGCGGTTTTTAAGCCCGGCACTGTTGACGCCGTACATAATGTAAGACTTGGAAGACAGGTCCATTGTTTACAATGGCCCTGTACTGCGCATAAATGAAAACGGGTTATAACGGCGCGTGAATCTCCCCGTTAACACGTTTTTTCTCCTGTTAAAACACCGGCAAAATGGGCAAAAACAGAACATTTTATGCTAGAATATCAGGACAACGCTTACACGAGTTAAGTTATAAACAAATTGGAGACACAACTGTCCACAAATTTTGACCTTTAACCATATGTGTAAACTTTACTTTTGAGATAGGAACCCATGTGCTTAACCTTTTGCATTCAATGACTGTTCAACTACCCTATGAAGTATCATAGCTGTGAATGGTAACTGAGAAGTGGATTTTAACAAAACTGAACTGAAAATTCAAAGTTTGCACAACTTTTAACGTCATTCAAAAGTTATGGGACACGAACAGCGGTGAGGGACAAGTGATCGTCGGTCGGTGACCTTAACCATTCGGTCACAGAGGCCATTGTATGATGCCAAGCAATTTTTTAAAGTTTCAAGGCTTTAATGGTTACCGAGAAAGTGAATTTTGAGAAAGCTTAACCAGATTTAAGACGACACTGCTGACTGACGTCAAGAGGGTTATGACTATGGCTCTTCTGTTTTAAATAGAAAAACTAAAAATGGATTAATCATTCTTTTGTTATTGATTCAGTATATACACATTGTAGAACAAGTACTTGCAGCTTACATTAACTACCCCGATGAGTTCTTCCTTGGGCTCTATTACAGATACTCGCTCAGAATGAACGGATTTCGAAGGTCTCAGTAAAAAAATGCCGCTACCAGGATGTGAACCCATGACCTTCTGATTAGCAGTCCAACGCTCTACCCCTGCGCCACAGCGCCTCTACGAAACGACGGGAATCAATACCGTAGTTAAAGCTGTTCGCTCTCAGTTACCGTTGAATTTTTTTTTCTCAATAAAATTGACATTCTTAATCATAGATATAAAACTAACGGCTAGAATAAAAAATAAGCAAAAATCTAGGTAGGACTTTGCAGAGATCGATTGGAAAGGTCATTTACACGGCACCGCTACACTATATGTTTATTTTGAAATTTCAAAAGCGTTGCGCTTTTGAATTTGGTAGCGTATTTTTTGAAATTTAGAGATATACGTGACATGAATTTATACTGGAGTCTTTTTATATCACCATATGTTATACAATACGTTATTTACATACAGTTTGAAGAATTTTTTTTTTACCAAAATCTGAGAGCGAGCAGCTTTAAAGTGTGGAGGCAGTCGAATACCTGCATTCGATAACAGATTCGCTCTCAGATTTTGGTAAAAAAATAATGTTATTCAAACTGTATGTAGATAACGTATCTTAGAACATATGGTCAAATAAAAAGGCTCCAGTATACATTCATGTCACGTATATCTCTAAATTAAAAAAAAATACGCTACCAAATTTAAAAGCTTTGCAAACGCTTTTGAAATTTCAATATAAACATAAAATGTAGCGGTGCCGTGTAACCGACATTTTAAATCGATTTCTGCAAAATCCTACCTAGATTTTTGATTATATTTTGATTCTAGTCTTTAGTTTTATATTTATGAATAAGAATGTCAATTTAAAATTATTTTTTTTCTCAACGGTAACTGAGAGCGAACAGCTTTAAATGATGAGTAAAACAGATGAAAAAAAGTTAAAAAATGTTTAATTGGATGGGTTTCGTACTTGCGTCCGATACAGTTTTCAGCGCAGATTCAAATGCTGACGCCTCTACCGATTACGCCACGACCGCATATTGTAATGTTAAGGGTAAAAAAAATGAATTTAAATCTATTTTTCTGTCCAAATCGTTTGTTTGCGCATTAAGTGTGTTTACGATAAATTACAAATTTAAAGAACAACAACGAAATAATATTATGCTATTCTGAAATGTTTTGAAATCATTTGGATCTATTACTATATAATTTTGAAAACAGAAGACGGTATAATGCTAAACAACTGTATATATGGAATTACTAGTTTGTATGTTGCTTGTTTGGCCGTAAGGAATTCTATACTCTGTTAACCACACTGTATCGGCAAAACGCACTGGCTCCAATTTAACGATAATGCTCCAACTAACGTAACAACCGGCTCCAATAAAAAATGGCTGATTTAGTAAACAAAACCCAAGTCAGTATAACAGATTCGTGTATTTTATATGGTAAATCGCAACTTCTGAAGAAACGAATACTCTTACGGAATGCTCACTCCTTTCCTGCATGGCCGTAGCTAGTCGGCTGTTTCAGACATCGATGCGTGTGAAAGTAATGCAAGTTGAATGCAGAGGATTCAACGGTAAAACGTGCAAAACACACCCAAAATGCATGGATTTTGCTCAAAATTATCGAAGTTAAGGTGTTTAGTATAAAGGATGTAACTTTGGGTCAAATGTCGTAAGCATGTACCAACACTTTACCGATCTGCTATTTTTATAGGCAAAACTTACCCATTTAAAAATACAACGATTCAGGCTCCAATTGACGATACAACGAAAATGTTCCAATTCGTGTTTCACGGATCATTTTCAAAGACGTTAATGAACAATTACAAAATATAAAAGTAACTCTTATCGGACAAATTTATGTGTTTTCTTAGTGAAAAATTGAAAATTCAACTCAGAACTTTTAAATATTCAAAATACTTTCCAAAATGGCGGATTCATGGACACAGTGTTTAAAGCCGCTCGCTCTGCCCGCGCAAAACCATTGACATTCTTATTCATCAGTATAAAACTAAAGGCTAGAATTAAAGAAAGCAAAAAATCTAGGTAGGAATTCGCAGAAATCGATTGAAAAGGTCGGTTACACGGCCCCCTACACTATATGTTATATTGAAATTTCAAAAGTGTTTGCAACGCTTTTTGAATTTGGTAGCGTATTTTTCAAAATTTAGAGATGTACGTAACATGAGTTTATACTGGAGCCTTTTTTATATCACCATATGTTCTAAAATACGATATTTACATAAGTTTGAAGAAATTATTCTTTTACGAACATCTGAGAGCGAGCCGCCTTTAAGGTTTTATTTGACCTAGCGTTTTGACCGCTATCAATAATCACATGCACTTAGACTAAAATCGAAATTGTCATCTAATGAAAATTTGGAAAGCGACGGTTGAAGAAGTATATAATTTTGCATTCGCTATTTATGCTTTATCATCTTTCTGTGAACTTGTAACGACCTTAATATAATCTATCTGAGCTTTTTGCCTAAGTGTGCTTATTGCGATAAACTTTCTGGAATTCTCACCCAGCCAGTTCGTGTTGAGTTTATTCTGGTCAAATACAAAATAGCAAAGGTACTGGCACTTGATATCTACTGAAATAGTACTGTAGACTTTAAGCCATTATTAAAACACGCATAAAACCATTCAAAAGTAGAATATTTGCCCAATTAGTCGAGGTAGAAGTGGAAGAAAACAATTACGGTGATTTATTTATATGCCTAAATTCTGTATCTACAGCGACATAGTCAAGGTAGACAGACAATACGTAAATGTTTTTTCAGTTTATCACTAACAAACCGAGCAGAGCGGTATACGGTATCCATGAATCCTGTTATTTTAGGAAGTATTTTGAATACTTAAATGTTAGTTTATACTTATTTATTTTGGCTCGATTGTATAGAAAGCATGAAGCTTGGAGTCACATTCGAGTCTACTTCATGGAAAAAAAGTACTGGTGGCATATGAGGAGGTACGGTCGTGACCCCAGTGGGGCTCGGACTCGCAACCCCTGGATGAGCGATGATCTCCTTTAAATTATTTTTTTAAAGAGAGTGGGTACAAGGTGACATAAAACTCAACATTTTGTTCGATAAGAGATTCTCTTATGTTTGTAATTGTTAAAAACGTCTGTGAAAATGATCCGTGAAACACGAATTGGAACATTTTCGTTGTATCGTCAATTGGAGCCTGAATCGTTGTATTTTTAAATGGGTAAGTTTTGCCAATAAAAATAGCAGATCGGTAAAGTGTTGGTACATGCTTACGACATTTGACCCAAAGTTACATGCTAACGCAAATCTTTTATGCTAAACACCTTAACTTCGATAATTTTGAGCAAAATCCATGCATTTTGGGTGTGTTTTGCACGTTTTACCGTTGAATCCTCTGCATTCAACTTGCATTACTTTCACACGCATCGATGTCTGAAACAGCCGACTAGCTACGGCCATGCAGGAAAGAAGTGAGCATTCCGTAAGAGTATTCGTTTCTTCAGAAGTTGCGATTTACCATATAAAATACACGAATCTGTTATACTGACTTGGGTTTTGTTTACTAAATCAGCCATTTTTTATTGGAGCCGGTTCGTTACGTTAGTTGGAGCATTATCGTTAAATTGGAGCCAGTGCGTTTTGCCGATACAGTGTGTTAACATTGGATCGATTTTTACAATCGTTCCAAAAAGTAGAACCGGTGTATGGGAATTTTAGGCATGTGTTGTTAGGACGCCTTACAACTACAGAATGTAATTTAGATTACGCAATACGCATTATTTGAAATCATGTTCAAAGTTTCAACACACTCCGAAATTTCTGAAGAATGAATGACAGAATGACTTCAATTTCTCAGGTGTTTCTTCTGGTAGAATCGAATCGCGCAAGAGGACATTGTTCTTAACTGTTTTTATGTAGTTTTGTTAACTTTGGTGACAAGATCCGTGAAAACAATTTGATACATGTATTTTTTTATTGCGTCTGATAACAAGGTCAGGCTCTTTAATACCAACTTTACCAACTTCTATGAACATGTATAAAAACGGTAGTAATATAATATTTTTCCCTTGGATTTTAACGCCCCCCTTCATATGTACTTAAGTAACAGTTTACCTAACAATTGTTTCTTGAAAGGACCATGTAAATAATGATGCAACATCGGTTCTACCTCCCAATGAAACAGTATTTTATCAGCTGAAAACTAAATGTAAAAATGTCCGCAATTATTTTCACTATCACTCCAGCTGCCTTGGTATCAAATATATGTATTTTACGTACATCTGATCCATGGTTCATGCAGTGTGTACTAATTATTCAAGTTGATCGTCTCAAGTAGCTAGGGGAAGCAGATGTGACCATGTAATTGATCATATAGTCCATAAATAGTTTACTGTAAAAACAGAAAGGAAACTGCATGGCAACTGGATTGCCACTCATTTTGGTAAAAAATAACCCTATAGTTTTTATGGAAACAATACACCCGCTATCGGGGAAGCAGGACACCGTTCATGGTGTTTCTTAACACGTTCTTCACGCTATAAACGTAACATGTGTAAGCGTACACTTTTATTGCATAAACCCTTGCATCGAAATATGACGCCAAACACTGGACTTTTTGGTCAAATCACCCCATTACATTCTTCGGGAATGTCAAAAAGAAGTTTGTGTAAGATAAAGACTCAAGAAGGTCTTAGCCAGTGGTTATATGTTTAACCTTTTCTAAGAAATACTTATTTGATTTCTTTACATCATTCTAATGGGTTTCGTAGCTAAACGTCACAGTAAGACTTTTCGTTCATAATTTCGCGAATAAAAGCAACGTGTTCATTTATGATACACGGATATGTCCGTCTGTGTCATGCTGCAATTTCGAGACCATAACCATGTGCTTAGAATGTGGCATAGAATTAAGGCACATGTTAGTCCTTGGTCGGTTGACTTGTGTATCGGATACACGACGCGGCAAGCAATACACCGACTTGAGTGAAGCTGTGACATCATTTAGGGCAAAGTTATATCTCCGTGTTACTATATCCAAGTCGGTGTATCTAACCAACTTTCACTTGTATGGATTTACTAAACGCTAGATCGGGAGTATCTCTTCACGAATTCTGGAGTAAAAATGCATTTCGGTGATTCTCTACTCGCAAATAGTGTAACTGACACGGTAACACCATTTTGCAAGCTGGTGTACGCTATCTTTCGAGATAACTTACTCTTATTTTTCCAGTTAAGCATTGACATTGTTATATACGTACGAAAGATTCCAGTTACAGTTAACTCCGTATATAACGACTCCGTATATAACGAAACACATAATATAACGAGCACATTTTCTTTGTCCGGTTTTTCTCTCTTTACTTTATATGAAAATGTTATATGGATATAACAAACTCCAGATATAACAAACATATTTAAATGGTCACAAGGAGTTCGTAATAAGCGGAGTTTACTGTAGCTAGTACTCGTATCCGAACAAGACTTCTCTCATATTAAGAAGGTACATTTAATTTCCATTGCCTGTCCGCAAGCGTGAGTCAGAGTGAAAGTTTTTGTGCGTACGTGTGCGAAAGCTTTGGAAGTTTGGACAAATGTTATATTGTTGAGGAGTTATTGAGAAGTAAGATAATAAAGTGGTGATAAAGTACCTGTATTTGAAAGAAATGTTACTCAAGAAAATTCACGAAGACGTTAAAGTACACTTGGAGATAATTGTCCCTCGTCTTTAACTGTAAAGAATCGGACCGTCCGCTGAATTCAAAAATTGAAAAATCAGCACTGAATATCATCCTATCGAAAATTCTTACTCCGGATTAGTCATGGGTAGATCTACATCTCTTTGATACAGAGCAAAAAGTTCAAAGCCAGCAGTGAAAACATGAAGGCTCACCACTATCGAAGATGGTCTAGCAGACTACAGCAGTAGGCCAGGTTATGGCAAAACTGTTCTAGGATTAAGGGTGTTACCATTGTGGATTATCTCGAGACAGGTTATCAAATTATTTGGCAGTACTATCCTAATACATTACCAGAGGTTAAGGAGAACATTAAAGCGAAAAGGAGAGGAAATCTCAGAGCAGGTATATTTGTGTTTCTTAAGTTTCACTAGCTGCAGCTGCAAACTGTGACTTTGAATCCCCTTTTGCCGCATCCTACGAATTAGCAACCTCGGATTTTTCTCAAAAACTGAACATCATGTTAGGAGTTGATTATGACGTCACTGGGTATAATTAATGCTTTTTGTTTTGGTAGTTCCCGTGGTTAAACCTATTCTGTACAAAAACTCGAGAACCCTTGGGCATATGATCCTCAGACTTCATGGACAGGTTGATCTTCAGACAGTATTGTTGGTCTTGACCAGTAGATTGCCCAGGTCGCTTGACCTACTTTGTTTTAAGCTACTAAAATGAAATTTGAATTGCGTTGATAGTTTTGCGTACAGACTTCAACATTGACTTTAGGTCCCCTGACCTACATGCTGATGTTTGACATTTTGACAATGTACATGTATACAGTTTTGCCTGCAGATTAACTTCGACATTAACTGGCTATGAAATTCCTTCTTGTTTTTGAAGCTAAAGCAATACATAATGGATAGTTTTGCATGAAGTTTTCAGTTTGAGAGAAATATCACTCAGGTGGACGCTGAATGACCAGTATGGCTCTCTTGTTCAATTTATCAGAAGTTTCCATGACTATTTGTATAAAGTTGGACCATGATTCAGTACATTTGTTCTAATTAAAGCTCCTCGCTCTCAGATTTTGGTAAAAAAATAAAGTTCTTCAAACTGTATGTAAATAACGTATTTTAGAACATATGGTGATAAAAAAAGGATCCAGTATAAATTTATGTCACGTATATCTCTAAATTTCAGAAAATACGCTACCAAATTCAAAAGCGTTGCAAACGCTTTTGAAATTTCAATATAAACATATAGTGTAGCGGTGCCGTGTAACCGACCTTTTCAATCGATTTCTGCCAATTCCTACCTAGATTTTTGCTTTTTTTTCTAGCCTTTAGTTTTATATTTATTAATAAGGATGTCAATTTTTTTGAAATTTTGTTTTTTTCAACAGTAACTGAGAGCGAGCAGCTTTAAGTTTAAATCCATTGTTTTAGAAATTTTGGAACATATAAGTGGCCTCATGATCAATTTTATTTGAATATTTTCAGACCCATCAAGATCAGCTTGTTTTGAACATATTTGAATGCGATCGAGCATGTATGGAAGTGTGTGCATGGTCCAATATGTTTGAACATGTTCTGGCCCGGATCAATGGTTTTGGAAATGTTCGAACATTATCAAAGATGTGCATTAAGAAGTAAAATGGCCAATCCAAGCATATTTTAACATGTTCCGACTGCAGTCCATTTAGACATGTTCGATTGAGTTTGATCATATCATTTATATTGACTGTCAAACGTGATTACTCATGCTATCACCCGATATTCCACGTTACCCACAAGTTTGGTCATCCGGTACGAAAACTCTGAGCCAATTCTGTACAGATTCTGTACAAATTCTTGGCAGAATGCATACAGAATTTCTGTTTTCTGTACAGAGTAGATACAGACACAGAATCTGACGTAAAATCTGTACAGAAAGTATTTTATTGTCTGTACAGAATCGTAGTGAACCAGATTTTTATCTATGCAGATTATTGTATCCGACAGAATTTTTGCTCTTTTCGTTTTTGCAAGACATATTTTTTGTACTTTGTACAGTTAATGATCATGTTTTGGTTTACGACGATGGCAGAAACTGGCAAAAACAATTAACAATGCATTGCGACAAATGGCTGCCAGTGAAAAGTTTACACATGTTAACTCAGATAAGATAAGTTAAAGGTACTTGGCAGACTAATGCAGAAATTAGCATGTTACAGTTGAACGTGGAACAGGTTTAAAGTGCAAAATTCATGCATATAAGTTGGAAATATACATGTACATTTGTATCGCGTTAACTGCACACACTGTGGGAAGAATTCACAACCACTTTTCTGTACAGAAATTATTATGCTACAGTTTTTTTTGTAAAATGACCCTGCTTTTTTCTGCCCAGATTTGTTTGCCTAATTTAAATAGTTCGCAAAATTCTCTGTACATATTTTGTTCTTTGTCTACATATCAAAAATGTATTTATAGAATTCTGGTTCAACTCTGTGCCAATGAACCAGAATACTTTTGTACAGAATCTGCACACACTTTTGTATTCAATTCTGTTCATAATCTGGTTTCAATCTTCCCAGACTTTTTCGTACAGGATGTTCAAGCATGCCAATGGTATTGTAAAACAGGTTATATTGTAGTCCTTTTCCAAATTGCTTAAATGGTTCCGCTCTGCTGCACATAATGGCCGCTATAGGTAAAAATAGAAGAAAAAAAATCACAGAAAAGTTCCTAGTGATCCTCTTCCAATAGTGTGCTCAAACTGTTCCGCTTTGTTTGCTCAATGTGGCAACCAGAGCTAACTAATAGAAAAAACAAACAAACATTTAAACGACGACTCTTACGTCCGATTTGGAAAAACATTCACGGATGACCCTCTGCCAAAATTACTGAAACCGTTCCACAAGAAGGCGGCCATGGCTAAAAACAGAGAAGAAAAGGGCTGGTCTGATTTTTCAAAGCTTAAGTCCATCCCTAACATGTACATATTTGGCGTGTAGGGTTGCCTATTTGAACGCTACCAAGAGTTTTCAAATTGCAATCCTTGCGTATGTGTGATAGCGCTTGCGTATCTTTTAATATTATGTACTATGTACTCTTATACCTGTAGCAGGTGTATAAAGCATCTGACTTCTGTGTACGTATATATGGAAGCCTTGGAGGGCCACTTTTGAGTTTCAACTTACGGGTGTTTTTGACTTTTAAGTTATGACTTTCGACTTTTGACTTTGATAACCCTTATTACGTTCTTCCTCTTGTAATACCTCGTACGAGGTATATACCGTCGCCTTTTCGCTTCGCTGCGATCATTCCCAAAAGCACTGCTGAATTGCCTCTTTGGCATTTTTATTAGAACAATATAAACACGACCACACTCAATCATATATAAATTTTAATAAAACCAAGTATATATACATGTATATAAAAATCACATTATTTCTATAAATAGTAACAAAATAAAACATGTTTGAACACACTTTTTGTTTTGACTTTTTAATTATGACTTTTGACTTATTACTTATGAGTTATGACTTATGACTTTTGACTTATTACTTATTACTAATGACTTTTGACTTATTACTTATGACTTATGACTTATGATAAAATAAACCCTAGCCCTAACCCTAACCCTATACACGGTCCTCATTGAGGACCTCCAGCGGCAGGTTCAGGTTATACTAGGAACCTGCTACCGAGGACCCATCAAAATAACAATATACTTATACATATTACAGCACTTTAATTTGCTTCGGTATACCTTGTGATATTAACCTATAGATACATAAAAACATTTTTTTAAATGTTACCATAGCAACAATTTTTTTTTTCAAAATTTCATTTTTATTTACAGTTTCTTGATAGTTGGCTTTACGCCTAGGGGGCCAATCCCCCAATGACCACCCGCTTAAAGGAAGAGGACACCCACCAGGCCTCCCGAGCCGAGAGTTGCGTCGCCGCTCCCTCCTGACGAGCCGAAACGGCTCATTGAAACTAAAATAAATGACAATGACAAAAGTAACTTAAATTATTTATTTACAGCAAACAAGTTTGCAATGCTACGCACAAACATCATTTTAAAACCTTAATACAGGTTCGAATCCCAGTTTATATTGTCACAGCAGATCATTATGCTTTTATAAAGCTTAGCATAAGCCAAAAGTCATAAGTCAGAAGTCATAAGTCAAAAGTAAAAAACACCCGTAAGTCGAAACTCAAAAGTGGCCCTCCAAGGCTTCCATACGTATACCCTACCGCATACTTACTTTTGTATATACTTTCTGTACAACAAGTATTCATAATCATCTGTATACGCATACAGTTGTCAAATTAGTTTTCCTATAGACTTTCCTTTACCTACCTTTGCTACAGCCGTATGCCGTTATTTACTAAACCGGATAACTAACGTGACTTACAGCTTTACCTGTGCTTTCACCTGTATTTTGTAATACCTTTATTATGCAACTTATTTTAATATCACGCTTTACTTTTCAGCCAATCACATCAACGTATTAGTTGATGATATATTTTTGAAAAGTCGACAGGGTTTTTGCAACCTATCTAGTTATATAGAATCTGTTGGTAATGAAGGAATTATTTTGGATACAGGTAAAACATTTTGCACATTTTGTATTGCATATGCTACATTTAACGATTTTTTAAGTAGTTTACACTTTTGGGTAAATTGTTGTTTTCAAGACACATTCTCAGCATTCAGGTCATAGGGACCTGGTTGCACAAATATATTTGTGCAACCAGGTCCCTATGATTCAGGTCTATCATCTGATTATATCGCCTGATTTGTGTATCATATAAAGATCCGAGTGTCATACACCAAACAGTGTATCTGGTCATACATAAATCGGGATATTGATCAAATGTATAATCTTAAATTGTATTGTTTTCTTCAGCAGGTCTATTATATCGCCTGATTTGTGTATCATATACAGATCTGAGTGTCATACAGCAATCAGTGTCTCCGGTAATACACAAATTGGAATACTGATCAAATGTATAATTTTAAATTGTTTTCTCCAGTATTTCATTTGCTTATATTAGCAACATCAAAGGAGGATTCAACAGAGGTGAAATAATATTTTTTTTATAAAACATGACCTTTTTCATTATGTGACTTTTACATAAAAGGCAAAAACGCAACACTACTTCACGAATGTGGATGTTGAATCACAACTAGTATCATGATTACATTTATGTGTGTAATGCACACAGCGCACTTTTCTGCCTTATCCGAGAATCAGGTTAATCATCCGATCATTTTCAGTATACACCAATGTGTGTATAACCAGATACACTGATTTTTGTATGATACACAAATATATTGATCGAGCGATATAATAGACCTGTTCAGTATTTCATTTACTTATATTGGCATCATCAAAGGGGGATTCTACACAACCGAAATAACATTTTGATAACACAATGTTTCATTTTACTGCATTAAATATCTGTAAAAACAGTGGCTTGCAGTGGATCTCTGAATTTTTTGTCTAAATGGCTTGGTAAACAGTCATTACAGTATGTTCATAATTGTGTAAACTATGTTTTAGTTCCTTTATTTCCACTGATTTTGTAACACAGTCTTTGTTCATCAACGAGCAAGAAAATGTTTTAAATCATAATAGTGCACTAATTTATAGGTTTCTTTACATGAATTATTAGTGTCAGTATACTACAATATTATGACATCCCAACCAAATGAAACACATTTATATAAAAGGAAAAAAAAAAAAAAAAACAACAACAAAAAACAAAACAGCAACATGCACCCCACCTACTGAAGAAAATAGTGAGTTTATATTTGGAATGCTCAATAAAAAGAAAGTTCAATAAAACATGGAGTTTTCTATACTAAATTGTAACTTATGTTTCTTTTATATTATTTTCAGGTGAAATGAAACCGTTGTATCCCAGTAATCGTAAGGGACAAAGTACAAGTGGTCTTTGAGGTTTACCTGTCAGTGAATTGGGCTTTGTCAGGGGTTTGATTATTTGACATCAATGCTGTCACATGGGACATGGACGTCATAGATGTTGCAGGTAATGTGAAGTTGTAGCTAATTTGATAACGAAAACAAAAACAGATTAAATAACAACTTATTTGTGTTACCTTATAATTCTGTATTGTGTGACAATATTTACCTGGCACTCATTAATCTCCCCCAATATCTTCGGGTATGTTCGGGTGTGTTTTCGCTGTTTCAAATGATAATCATATCGAACATATGCATTTCACCGACTCATACACCTCAGAGACAGTGGCGTAGCGGTAAAATGCCTAACTTGTAAGCAAGGTTCCATGGGTTCGAATCCTGCACAGATAATTTTAATTTTTATAGGAGTATGGCTATATGTATCAGTCAATTTGTGACACTGTCTTATGCACCGTTTTTGCTTTTTATTTTTTATCGTTGGTTAACTTCGCTTTGTTTTCTGTGTTTTTAGTTTTTATGTTTTTATACTTATTATTAATATTCGTGGCATTTCAAGAATTACATAAAATTACATCGTCCATTGAATGAATGTTTGTCCGTCTGTCCCACGGTTATCTTCGAAATCCTTCGATATATTAGCCTGGGGATTTCTTAAGTTTAGAGCGTAAGTTTTGATGATTTGCTCGTCGATATTTTCATTTAGTCATTAAAAACTCTTTAAACCCCTAGCTGAACTAAGACAATAGCGAATACATTTAATGCAACGAAATGATAACAAATTGTAAAACATAAAATCAAGCAAGACTCGAACCTGCATTCGCTGGATTGGTAGTCAAATGCCTGATCCACAACATCATTGCGGAATGCGATATCTGGCACAGTACGAAATTGATATTTTATTTCAATCGCTTGTTATATTTTTTTCCGAAGATTACCGACCACATATGAAATATTCATGAGTGGCAGTTCAATATTGTCGCATAATATAAATAGCACTAGGTGTTTTGACCCTCGTGTTATATTTAAATTGACTGCTTTGTCATATAAACAAAGGCCAAAATACCGTGTTCTGATATATACAAAGGCCAACATACCGTGTTCTGATATATACTAAACGAAACTTCTAACGCACCACCTGCCCTTTTCATCCTTTATTTAATTATCAATCCTTCCAATATCTGCCAGTTTAATTTAAGCAGTCTTGGATTTCGGAAGACACTGGGTAGATAAATCGTTACATGAATTTTAAAATGACCGAGCGATACAAATTCTACGGCAGAGAATTTTAACCAAACGTTTAAACCACGTTTGCCTTAACATGGGTTATTGCCTTAATGCTCTTCCTTAGGAAACCCACTGATAAAAGTTTCTTCCGTATGGAATTTGTATCACTTGGTCATTTGGAAATTTGTGTAACAGACGTATCTATCCAGTGTCTTAATAAATGCATGACATGATAGCTTTCGTGAACACATTGTTTATAATAAACTGGCAGATATTGGAAAAGTTGATAATTAAATAAAGAAGGAAAAAGGCAGGTTGCGCGTTAGAAGTTACGTTTAGTACACATGTGCAGGCGTAATATTTGTTTATATTGATATTGGTAAGAAACCATTCACGGATGACCTAAACAACTGGTCTTAGGTTACAAATGGTCTTCTTTCACATTTGCTTAAAATTTATAACGTGTACATTTTTCTTGATTTTGGTTTTATAGACTGGATAAGGAGTCGTGAACACACTTGTGGCTGTAGTTCTGTAGTTTAGTTTGCATACATTAATTTTAGTTTGCATACATTAATTTTTTGTCGTTATATTTTATATGACAATCTGTGTGCTGTATGGATTCATTCATTATTTCAAACAACAAAATGTAGGTAACATTCATCAGATTTAAGGTAGTGCACCATTTTCCTGAGTGGATGTGTTCGTCTATTTTTATAACTACATGTATACAAATATCGTCCCTATTGGTTTAGTGTCTAGAGATATTGCCCTTTGATTATTATTTTTCTTGTATTTGCAATATAAACGCATTACAATTCTGTTTCTCTTAAACTGGTTATCAAAATTTAGTTGTAACTGGCTCAAATAATTTTACGATCACTTTTTCTAAATATCCATCCCATATACTCCCTACCCTTGGTGAATGAGGCCAGATATTTTAAACTGTTTCTTTTTCTGAATTGGCTTGTCAAAATCTGATTATCAGACCTATCCGATATTCAAGCTACTTGGTTCTTGATTTAATTTCATGCAATATTATGAATATTTTTAACCTTTTAAAACTCTTTTTATAGCTCGTCTGATTTTTTGAATGGATTATTGCTCCTTCTTAGCTTACAAAGTTTCACACACAAAATATTTTTGTAACAGTGAAAAATAATACTTACACATAAAGACTTTTATTTATATTGTGTTTGGGGCTCATGGGAGCAAGGCCCAGGATTTTTTTATGCAGTTGAATTATTGTGACCAAACTTAGTGTCTAGTTATTATTTAGGGTCAAGGTCAAGAACACTGTTACTTAAAAATGGTAACAGAATGATAAACTCAGACGAGCGTCAAGCAACCGCAGGCGGTGCTCTTGTTTATTATTCTTTTAAATAGAGATTCAATCTCTTCCATTACGTACTTTCAATTCATGGCATCCAATAAGTAGAATAACTCGGAGTAATTCACTTTTTATATGTTTTTAAAACATTTACGTTTTAAGCTTCGTTCTTGATGACAACTCAATGTGGAGATTTTGAAGGGTCATAAAACTAAGGTTTGCATGCAGACTGTAATTATATCTAAATACTGTATGCAAGTTACTATCATGCACATATCTTAATAAGCATCTATATAATTGATTCAACTTAATGGAACATCATAATATTTTTTAACTTATAAATTATTGTTAATGTTTTTCATTCATGCTTATGGTATACTCATATCTAAGTAAACACCTACTTTTGTCAAATGAAACTACAAGAAAATGTTTACGGGTATCAAATGAGATAACCTGCAATGATCATGGAGTTTTAATAATTTAATTTTTACAATTCGAAACCTTTTTATTGTTTTTATTAATTGATCTGTCAAATTTGGGTCGGAAGAGTCGAACATCAGAGAGATTCTGTGAACATTTGATAACAAAATATACTAGACTGTTTAGTACGAGATCAGTATAGATATAATAAGAAATTCGCAAATCGTTCAACATTGCGTTAAACTGCAAAATATTGCATTTTTTGAATTTCATAAAAGTTTGCCTGAAGGTACAATGCAATCTTATTAGACGATAGCGATTTGGCAATGTACGAAAACAATCTAAACTACAACATCAAAATATATCCGACTTGAAAATAGTAATTAGAATAAAAGTAATTGCTGATGAAATTGTGTGTGATGTATGACGTTATAACATGAATGACGTCATAAATTATGTTATCAACATAATTGCAATTAGTAGGTGTTTCAATTAGCTACTGGTCAGGTTATTTTTGACAAGAATCTTTGAAATGTAACCATACAAAGAAGCGACAATATACAAAATCGTTCGGTTGCAGCCTCAAGATATTCCTTTTGTTACTATGAAGATGATAAAGTACGAACATAATGAGATAATTTCATTTTTTAAATAACTATCCTTGTAGGATGTCTTACGCTTTATTTTTACAAATTATCAAGAAAAATTTGAAACTAAAAAATTATGTCTGTATCGGAAGTGTTTGACCCCCCCACTCATATTAAACGCATTCCCGTCGATTTTTGTTAATATTCTAAGCTTGATATTACTGAAAGCCTATCATAAGATTTTTACTGTCGCAAAGTACAA
Organism: Saxidomus purpurata; assembly: GCA_022818135.1. Classification (NCBI taxonomy): domain Eukaryota; kingdom Metazoa; phylum Mollusca; class Bivalvia; order Venerida; family Veneridae; genus Saxidomus; species Saxidomus purpurata. Next base: position 19,960,579 of record JAFMSR010000007.1, read on the forward strand.
TGTTAGTTGCTTATCAAAGTGGTGCATAGTTGTGAAATATTAATTTAAAAAGACACTCCCTTAAACAAGTGTGATACTTAATCACTTCAAAAGCATAAATGAAAAGTATTTATACTTAAGCAAATAGTCTAAGCTATACATTCCAATCATTATCGGTAAAAAATCAGCGTTTTTAAAGTACGTTGCAGTACCTTTATAAATAATAAGCTTTGTAAAGTTGTTTTTAACTTGGTGGATAGCGATTCATAACAGGCCTCTTTACTTATTACTTGTGCTAAAATGAGTAATTTTCTAAGAATTGTATTTATTTATCATTTTACGTCATTTGAACTCACTACTAACGTTTAAAAAATATAATCAGCTAGATGTAGGGAATGTCTCTTTAATGGATATAGGAGAGGTGTACCTACTGATGACATAGTATTTGGCAACAAAAGAAGGTTACACAAGGAAATTCCCTAGAATGTTTACAAAGAGGACACAAAGAATGTTTTTGGGGTGAGGGTATCAGGTGAAGTATGTGAATAAGCATTTAGATCAGTCTTAAAGAGGCACTCCCTACATCTAGCAGATTACATTGTCGAAACATAGATTAGGTGTTCAATGATCGTAAGATGATAAATAAATACAATTTCAAAGAACAACATATGTCGAGAAACATATGTCGAAAAAAGCCTTATTTTACCACAAGCAATCAATAAAGAGATTTTCTGTAATAAATTGCATCCACCCATTAATTGTACAACAACAACTCTACATAGATTATTGAATGTTTTGCGGTACTGCAGTAAATTTTAAACCGCTTATTTTATCGGTAGTGACTGGGAATGCATAGCTGAAACTTTTAGGACAAGTTATAATACTTCCAAAGAGAATATTATTTAAGTTTTTGAGGTTATTTATTTTGACATCAGTTATAGGGTATGCCCCTTTAATGTATTCAAACCTACGTAGAATTGCGCTTTATTATGACAAGCACATGAAAATGCTAGATGCACTAATTTAATTGCTTATCGGCCAGATACATTCCTTGGATACAGATACTTTCATGTTTTTTGCAACATTGCAGACGTTTTTTTTAAAACAAAATATTTCTAATTTGACACAAAAATGACTACAATGAAATAGAAACAATAGCGCCATTCAAATAAAAATGTCCAACAGGGGAAATGTTTGCGTTTCTTAATCGGTTAAGTGTAGTCGGCCTGGAAAGAATAGTTATGAAATCGGTATGATTTAGTTTTTTATGTATGTATTTTTACACTTTTCTTCGGTACGGGAATAGGTTTTTATTTATTTTGTAATAAAATAAGTTTAAGAAGCAATCTTTAAAAAAAACCCACATGTGTCAGCATTTATGATCCCTTTTACAGTTGACTTCTAGCAAAATGCAGTCCATATAAGTCTTCGTCCTAAAGTGCGGCGTCAATAAAGTTATTAGTTATTTTCTTCTACTACATGCTATGTTCATTTTTCCTGTATGAATTGTGTGAATCGGATTCTTTGTCATCGTCATTCATCTCTTTAACTAATCAAACCATAATACCGTTGTGCTTGATATAGTTTATATATCTACAATATTTTAGGCTATGCTAAAATGTGTTGAAAAATTCGTCATGCGTGCCAGCCTCTGTTTGAAGATATTCTGGACTATATTGGAATTTAGTTCTCTGGAATGTCGGTTCTGTACTTCTGTGTGGGTTTTCACACTAGATATGAAAATTATTAGTTAATAATTCATCAAAATTTCATCATGGAATTCGATAGGTATTTTCATAATTAACAATGCCTTTTTTAAATTTAGAATTCAAGTATTTTAGTTGAACAATGAACACTGAGGTTAATTTTGTCCTAAAATACATGTTTAAACACACAGCACATAGTTGCTCAGAGCAAGTGACAGCATTGGATGTTAAAATACATCCATCTATTTTAGATGATTGTACACGACATACATTTCACAATGCATATTGCATTATGAACCCTGTTCAATCAATGAGTCTGTCTTGCATGGAGCGATGAAATGTGCGGCATATCTCATATTCCAGAAAGGACTTGAGACTATGATGGGTCCAGAGACAACAAAGAGAAAGTCACCCTGTCACTGGACTCCGTGTATAATTCAGTAGCAGATAGGATAACTTGAATACTTTATACATTTCATGAAATATATAGGTTGGTATATGTATTCAAAAATCAAAAGCAAACAAAAATCAACACGGAAACATATCTAAGGTATCAAATTTCAGAATAGCCTTGGACATTTTTCGGTATAGGCTTGAACTACTAAACTATCTGCATGGGATAATTTCAATACGATCAAAAAAATTAAGTAGTAGTATTGAAACTGTCTAAGTTAAGAGCCTATTCCATCAGAAACATTTCCTTCGTAGCGCAGAATATTTTCCAGGACGCTATGGAATTCGTGTAATATATCATAAAAAAGAAGTAACGATGATTACAATGAATAAGGTCCTTTTAGGAAAATTGAAAATTATTATAGTGGAATGCACCACTTACTCGTTTGAGCAAATTTGGAATGCGCATTATGATACGTAGTCAGTATTACAGCAAAATATGAAGTCAATTCAAATCGAAACATCAAGAATTGTAATAGGGTGGCATCAAATTGCAAAACATAGTCACCTATTATATACCGAAAATAACAATTATGATATCTGTTTTGAAAAGTGTTAAATTACGTACATGGAAACAGAAATCGGCATTTATGGAGTCTTGACTATTATACTGAAGAGAAAATCCAGGATCGTTCAAGACTACAATGTAAATGAAGGAAAATAGAAATCTTATTGAGTTCAAAACTTATTCTTCCGGACAGAATTTTACCCGAAGACACCCATTGAATACTATAAAACGTCACAATATTGTTATAAATGTACAGTTTGTAATATTTGAAGGGACAAACTCTTTAACTGATGTCAAACTAAATATCCTCCAAAACATAAATAATAGAATCTTCGGAAGCATAATAACTCAATCTAAAAGTTTCAGCTATGCATTACCAGTCATTATCGATAAAATCAGCGGTTTAAAATAATACTGCAGTACCGTAAACCATTCAATAATCTATGTAGAGTTGTTGTTGTACAATTAATGGGTGGATGCGATTTATTACAGAAAGGCTCTTTATTGATTGCTTGTGGTAAAATAAGGCATTTTTCGCCATAGGTTCTTCTTTGAAATGGTAGTTATTTATCATTTTACGTTCATTTAACACATAATCTATGTTTCGAGAATATAATATGCTAGATGTAGGGAGTGCCTCTTAAATAGCTACCTTAAAAACTTATGACATAGCTTATTAGATTTAAAGGGGTAGCGGTATGTTATTTTTTCTTGAAATTTTGTCAAAATGATATACTACAAATATACTACTAATAATTGTATTATGTTCGTACAAACAGAATGACACGAGGCCGCAACCGAACGAGTTTGTATATTGTTGCCTCTTTGTGTGGTTACATTTAAAAGAATCTCGCTAAGTAGCTAATTGAGACACCTAGTAATTGCCATTACGTTGATAGCATAATTTATGATGCCATTTAGCAGTATGAACGTCATACATCACACACGATGCCAGCAACAATTTTTTTCTTACTCTTCGCAAGCATGACATAATTTGGTGTTGTATTTTCGATTTTTGATCTGACATGGCCAAATTGCAATCTATTCATAGATTGTCTTGTACCTACAGACAATATTTTATGAAAATCAAGGCAAGAAAGAAGATAAACATTTATGGAAATGAAGAAAAACCAATATGTTGTACATGTAACTTGATACAGTGTTGAAGGCTTTTGTCTATACTGACCATTGACTTTCTGATGAAGATTCAACACGAGCAGTCAGATGACAGGACGTTCTACTCTTTAAACAACTTTGATAGTACAATTAAATTAAATCATTTCTAACCAAATAGTTTAAGATTGTTATAATTAAAAGTATTAAAATTCAAGTAATTCAACGCTATGATCATTTTATCATTTTTTGTTATCAAGTTTGATACCCGTCAACATTTGCTTGTAGTTCCAAATGACAAAAACAGACAATTATTGAGATATGAGCATAAAATAAGCATGAATGAAACACTTTAATAAAAACAGTTATGTTAAAAGTTCACGATGTTGTATTAAGTTAAATTAATTCTATAGGTGCTTATAATTAAGATATGTGCATGATAGTAAGTTGCTAACAAACTGAAATATAATTACAGCCTGCATGCAAAACTTTAAAGATATATTACCCTTCAAAATTTCCATATTGAGTTATCATCAAAAGCAAAGCTGGAAACTTTGCAAAAGTAAATTATGCCGAGTTATTTCTGCTATTAGGAGATATGAATAAAAATGTACGTAATCGAAAGGAATGAATCTCTATAGACGCGGAGAGTCTAAACAAGATTTTAAATCGTTCTTTAATAAATTCATGGGAATATAACAGTAATACAGATTCATATATATTTGTGTTACAACTTTGGCTTTTGCAGGTTATATAAATCAGTGACTACCGTCTTTTAAAATATGCCTTTAAAAGGTCTTTAACACTTTATCACTTTAACCAAAATTTCTCAACCCAACAAGGGCCATAATTTGAATTAGATTATGTCAAGAGTCATCTAACTTTCTCGTCTGCTACCCCCTGAACACACTTTTAAATCAATCCCATACGAAGTTACTGAGATAGGTCCATGATAGTAGCTTGTGTAATGCAACGCCAATGCAAGGAAGACTGAGTCGAGTTAAAATTGTAGTGCCGTTTTCATACATACAGCAAGCAATTATATACTGCGTTTATAATCTAAAACAGAAATTGTGTCATATGAGGAACCAGATGTATTCAAATCCAAACCTCCTGGTTCGATTAGCACTGGTATCTCATCGGTTTTCTCTTCATATGAAATAAGTTTGCATATTTATACTACTTAGTTATACTTTAATGTTAATGATTTAAACTTAAATTTTTACATTTTGGTTTTATGCTTTTATTGCTTTATTTGTATTTGTTATGGTATCAAAGTTAATCTATTTTATTTTTCATATTTTATCTTTAGTTTTCTTATATATTTTTCGTTGTTATATTTCCTTTTTTTACCAATTTACAGAATATGTAAGTAATTGCTTTTATTTTACTTAGAAATACATGTTTTAAAACCTTATGTTTCGTTTAGTTTATGATTAAATTTTCTTACTTTTTTCGTGTTTCTGTATAAAGTACATATTTTGAAATATTTGTAAAACACGAGAGGTGACTTGTATTAGATCTCCCCAATTTTTTAGCTCGACTTTTCTATGAAAAGGGGAGCTATCCTACTCGCCCCGGCGTTGGCGTCGGCGTCGGCGTTGGCGTCACACCTTGGTTAAGTTTTTCGTACCACCCCACTTTATTTCAAAAGTATTAGAGGTATGGCTTTGAAACTTACCATACTTATTAGCCATCATAACCTCCATCTACAGACAAGAGTACATAACTCTGTCAAGGTTTTTGACAGAATTATGGCCCTTTTTTTACTTAGAAAGTGTATTGAGCTTGGTTAAGTTTTTCGTACCACCTCACTTTATTTCAAAACCATTGGAGGTATTGCTTTGAAACTAACCATACTTGTTTACCATCACGACCTTCATCAACAGACAAGAGGACATAACTCTGTCAAGGTTTTTGACAGAATTATGCCCCTTCTTGACTTAGAAAATACATTGAATATGGGTAAAATCCACTTATTGCCTTAACCCTTTGAGATATTGCTTTGAAACTTTTAATGCTATTTCACATCATTACCCCCATCTGCACACAAGAGAAGGTAACTCTGCCAGGGATTTGTTTTAAAAATTAAGGCCTTTTATCGACTTACAATCTTGGTTAAGTTTTTCGTACCATTCCACTTTTTGACTGAACTGTTTGAGATATTAATTTAAAAGTTGGAATACTTGTTTACCATCATGATTCCCAAACATGGGCAGGAGAAGGTAATTCTGTCAAGGATTTTATTTGAATTATGGCCCTTTTTGACTTAGAAACTCAGTTAAAATTTTCATTCTTGTCCACTTGTTAACTTAACCATTTGAGATATTACTTTGAAAGTTGGAGTACTTATGTACCATTGTAAGACCTATCTGTAAGCAAAAGAAGATAACTCTGTGAAAAATTTTCTTGATTTGTACTTAGAAATTCCTAGTTAAAGTCTTGTGTGCCCTTAACTGTCAAAGTTTTGTTTTATTGGCAAGCACTAAAAAAGTCGAGCGCGCTGTCCTACTGACAGCTCTTGTTATTATTTCAAATGACTTTGTAAATAAACACCTTTACCACAAGAGTATGTTGATGATGGTGTACACTATGTTTTAGTTCCTTTATTTCCACTGATTACGTTACACTGTCCTTGTTTTGGCACAAGCAAGAAAATGTTTCAAAATGTATCCATTCTTCATTATAAATCACTAATTGCTAAATTTTTACATGATGTGTAAGAGAACATGTAAGTATACTAAAAGAGAAAACACATTTGATAATTTAAAGAACAAACGAAAAATGAAAACAGTGCACCCCACCGGTTAAGGGAAATGGTGCATTACCTTAAATCTGATGAATGTAGCATTTACTGTGCTGTCCGAAAATATGAATGCATATATACAGCACTACAGTTGTCATATAAAAAATAGACAACTACAAGAAGTTAATGTATGCAAATTAGATACAGCCACAAATGTGTTCACGGCCGCCTATAAAGACTATTAAATCAGTCTCAAGAAAAATGTACACGTAAGCAACAGCATAGGTGAATGAAGACCACTTGTAACCTAAGACCAGTTACTGTGTTCCGTTAATTGTTCGTTTTGTCCTCGTGTGTTTGCTTTGTATGCTTGTGTGTGTTGGTAGTGTATGTTTGTGTGTGTACATGATTGTGTGTGTGTGTGTGTGTGTGTTGTGTGTGTGTGTGTGTGTGTGTGCGTGTGTGTGTGTGTGTGTTGGTGGTGTGCACTTCTGGGTGCTGTGGGGCTCGTTTTGGGGAGGCTGCGTTTTTGGTACGTGGCATTCCCTGTTTGATATTATTTTTGTTTTTAGGTATTCCGTGAATGGCAAGATTGCATATATCAATATAAACACAAATCACGCCTGCACATGATTACACAAATAACCTTTTTTTCAGCCGCACAGCCAGAAGGTCATATAAGAATGGTCTCCGTCTGTCCGTAACATTTCATGTCCGATCAATGTCTCCTTAACCCGGTATCTTCTTAACAACATGAAGGAACTTTTATGAAACTCAAGTTAGATGTTTAATTCATCAAGACAGATGTGCGGAACACATAAACCGGTTACGCTGCCAAACTGTCAAGGTCACAATTTTAAGTCAAACGTTTGAGTCTAATATGTCCTGTCCGCTCTATAACTCCTTAACCCATTGAAGGATTTTTATGTAGATCAGGTCAAATGTTCACCTTATCAAAACAATTTTCAGATTTTATCGATTTCATGAATTCTACATATTTTCACTGTTAAATATACATTGTTAAATATACATTTTTCAACAAGACCCTACTTCACAGAGGCCTTTTCTGTGACTACTTGAACCTGCCAGTAGCTCCTGTCTGTGAGAAAACTACAATCAGTAACATTTATTCTTTTAATGGGTCCCATGTTCAGTAATGGCGGGGAATATAGCTGTCTTTTAGACTATGTTGTTTAATCTGTTTTGTTTTCGTTGTCAAATTAGCTACAACTACACATTAACTGCAACGTCTATGGCGTGCATATGCTTGGGATTGAATTGATGTGAAGATCAAAAGAGCCCGATTCACTGGACTTCCATGTACTCTGCCTCCTAACAACTAGTTTCATAAGTTGTTCTGAGAAACTATCTCATTATCCTATCTTCTTAAAAAAAAACTACTGCAATACATAGAATTTTAATATGTCTTTGTTAAAACATCGCATTTTTGCTCGATTATTCGAGAATATTGAGAGCTGTTGCAGTCATTGCATTGGCGTTGCATAATTGGTTAAAAGTTCTACAATCAAGCTACTATCATGTACATATCTCAGTAACTTCGTATGTGATTGATTTAAACTTTTACCTATCAGACGAGATGGTAAGATAACTCTTGCAAGAATTTAATTAAAATCACCATCCTTCTTCTAGAAAAAGTTTTACATGCACATTGTGATTATATCTAAGTTGTGTGTGCAAGTTTCTATCTAATATGCACATGTCTAAATAAACACGTATAATTGATTGGTAACTTGGAGAAAGTATTCAATGACATCTGACAGTCAGTTCAGGTAACTCTTAGATTAAAATTAGTTCAAATTAAGGCCCTTTTTCGACTGAGACTATTGAAGTCATGACGTCTTACGTTTTGCTGTATTAAGTGTATTAACGGCGCCGAAATATATGGCGTTACGGTCTGTCGTTTCCGTTTTTAAATGGACTATTCGAAGAATAAGGAGGCTATTGCACTCGCTCCAGCGTCGGCGTCGGCGTCTACGTCTGCGTTGGTTAAAGTTTTTAATAAAGTCAAATATCTTGAATACTATCAAAGGTATTGACTTGAAACTCATACTATATGTTTACCATCAACATCTACACCTGAGCAAACAATCTCAATAACTCTGTTTTTATTATTGACAGATTTATGCCCCTTTTTAACTTAGAATTTTTGGTTAAAGTTTTTTATAAATTCAAATATATTGTATATTATCAAAGGTATTGACGTGAACTCAAAATATATCTTTACCATCAACATCTACACATGAGGGAACAATCCACATAACTCTGTTTTTATTTTTGACAGATTTATTCCCCTCTTTAACTTAGAATTTTTTGTTAAAAGATTTTTATAAATTTGAATATCTTGAATACTATCAAAGGTATTGACTTAAAACTCAAAATAAAGTCAAAAATTTTTTTAATAAAAAAAATTTAAAAAAAAAAAAAAAAAAAAAAAAAAAAAAAAAAAAAAAAAAAAAAAAAAAAAAAAAAAAAAAAAAAAAAAAAAAAAAAAAAAAAAAAAAAAAAAAAAAAAAAAAAATTTTTTTTAAAAAAAAAAAAAAAAAAAAAAAAAAAAAAAAAAATTTAATATAAAAAAAAAAAAAAAAAAAAAAAAAAAATTTTTTTTTTTTTAATTTTTTTTTTTTTTTTTTTATTTTTTTTTTTTTTTTTTTATATTTTTTTTTTTTTTTTTTTTTTTTTTTTTTTTTTTTTTTTTTTTTTTTTTTTTTTTTTTTATTTTTTTTTTTTATTTTTTTTTTTTTTTTAATTTTTTTTTTTTTTTTTTTTTTTTTTTAAAATAAAAAATTTTTTTTTTTTTTTTTTTTTTTTTTTTTTTTTTTTTTTTTTTTTTTTTTTTTTTTTTTTTTTTTTTTTTAAAAAAAAAAAAAAAAAAAAAAAAAAAAAAAAAAAATTTTTTTTAAAAAAAAAAAAAAAAAAAAAAAAAAAAAAAAAAAAAAAAAAAAAAAAAAAAAAAAAAAAAAAAAAAAAAAAAAAAAAAAAAAAAAAAAAAAAAAAAAAAAAAAAAAAAAAAAAAAAAAAAAAAAAAAATTTTTTTTTTAAAAAGTCCGAAAAGCGATATGTGTCTACCATCAACATCATCATCTGAGCAAACAATCCCCATAACTCTGTTTTTATTTTTGACAGATTTATGCCCCTTTTAACTTAGAATTTTGTCACAGTTTTTACCAGACAAATACTCGAAATGGCTTTCTTTTGAAATATCATGAATAATTATGCAGCATGCAGCGGTCATGCTTTTTTAATTCAATACATATCAATTTTGAAAAGTTACAAAGTTATTCATGATAAAATTTACAAGGTTATGTATTTCTTTGAAATTATCCCCTCCTGCTCCCTCCAGTTGGCTTACAGAATCCAGAGTAAGGCTTTGAATGTAATGTACATTTACAAAGGTCTTTGAACAAGTTTCATATCTTTGACCTTAATTCTTATAGACAATTACACAATACTCCTGTTCTTAGACAAAAAACCCATTTTACCAACAACCTTTCGAATAGTCGAGCGTGCTGTCATGTGACAGCTCTTGTTTTACATCGTTTCCGTTTTCATTGTTTACTGTAATATTTAACGGGTAAAGCGCTTAAGGATAAAAGTTTGTAAAACTATTTATTTATTTGGGTATATAAAATATACTATACGTTTTTGCTAAAACTTCGTTGTTTAATCCTATGTCTATGTTTTAAGGAGCCGAACTTGACTTATCTGACTGCACTGTTTGTATGTTGTGTGGTGTATGCAAATAGTTTCTACGATATGTATTTTCGTTTTCTGTTTAATAGTTTGTATATTTCTCTTTTATAGAGAATCGTCAAGAACAAAGATATATAAATGGTTTGACGCATTCTGCTTTACGTTACAAGGTCGGGATGGGCGTGTACGTAACTGTGCGGTACGGAATCGCAATTCAGAAGAAAATGCTAACGGGTATAAGACTTCATAACAAACGATGATCATACAGTTTTCTGTCATTAATTTTATTAAATTTTAACCTTTTTTGTTAAGAATGTTTTAATCGATCTGTCAGAGTGGTTTGAAGTGTCATCTGGTAGCTTGTTAAGAAACTTGGTATCAAAATACTATCCATTATGTACAAGATCAGTATAGATAATTAATTACTGTGTGACTGCATCAGATTACAGCATTGTTGTTTTCTTGATTTGCATAAAAGATTACCTTATTTCTTTTCTTGATTTTTTTTATAAAAGTTTACCTGAAGGAACAAGCCAATTTATGAGTAGATGGCAATTTTGCCATGTCGGATAAAAAATCTCAAATACAACATCTATGTATGTGAGACTTGAGAAGAGTAAGTAAAATAATAATAAATGATGCTAGGTTATTGTGTGATGTATGGCGTCATGCTGTTTAATGACGTCATAAATAATGTCATCAACGTAATTGCAATTAGTAGGTTTCAATTAGCTACTGGTTATTAAATTATTTTGAAGAGATTTTGTTTAATGTAACCACACGAAGAAACAACAATATAAAAATCGTTTTGTTGCGGTATCCTTTTGTTACTATGGAGAAGATAAAGTACGAACATAATATGATAATTTTATTTTTCTACTATTCATTGGTGTAAGATGTCTTACCAATCACTTTTACAAAATTACAAGAGCAACAACCTGACACATTGGATCTGTATCGGAACTTTTTGAACCCGTCATAAAAGTAAATTGAATAAGTAAAAATCTACCATTTGCTTTTATCAATATCTAGCTTAGAATCTTTACAAATATCTAATGCAATATACGGTCAACATACGGTCGTTAGTTACTTAGCAAAAGCTGAAAATCAAATTGGTGCATTATTGTGAAAAATGTATATACTAATTGATATAAAAGGGAGATTTATCTGCTGGTGACATAGTTTATGGCAACAACGAAAATGATAACCCACGGAAAGATTTGAGGCGATTTCCTAGACTGTATACAAAGACATCAATCAAAGGCACCACAAATGTCATTCTTTATTCTTTTGTGTCGGGTTATGTATTTGAATAAGGCATTTAGATAACCCTAAATGTTCTTATACCTACATGTATGTCGAAGTATGCTTTTTATGAAAAAGAAAACAGATGAAAATGCAAGATACAATTGTTAATTACTTATCCGCAAAGATACCTACCTTGGCTAAAGATACCTAAATGTTTTTTGCAAAATTGTAGACGTTTTTTTTCAATACATTTTGTAAAATGTTTCCGATAAAAATTTAGATATCAAAAAACTGTACAGTTTAAAGAATATTCTAACATATTTGTGTGTCTTTGGTGTCTTCTGGTAAATAGTAGGGATGGAAGGGTCAGTTAGAAGTCAGTATGATTTCATTGCCCATTGGTGTAGTTTTACACGTTGCTTCAGCATTTATGACCCCTCATAATATCACTTCCGGCAAAATGCATTCCATATAAGACATCGCCCTCAATCACGGCGCCAAATTGTCTTCTACCACATACAATCTTCTTTTTTTTCTATTGGAGTCATATTTATTGTGATAGTCGTTCATTTGTTTAACTGATCAAACTTTATTACCGTTTCAACAAATATTCAACACAGTGCTTGAAATAGTTTAGACCTAGCTATTTAAAAACATTTCAACAGTTCCAATGTTTCCAAAATTTAGTACTCTGGAATGTGGTCTCTTGTTCCGCGCTTCTGTGTGGGTTTTCTTACCAGGTCTGGAATATTTATTAATATTTCACGTATTTTTTATTGTGGAATTTCATAGATATTTTAATATTAACAGTGCCCTTGAAATTTTAGTTGAATAACGAAATTACTCTTGTCCTAAACTAAAATACCCATACACATAGTATATAGTAGCTCATACATGAAGCAAGTGTCACCATTGGATGTTAAGATACATCTAGACATTTTAGATGATTGTCCATAACATATGTTTCAAAATTTATATTGCGTTATTGATGTGGTTCAAACAATACGTCTGTCTTGCACGAGTTGACGAAATGTGCGGCATACCTCATGTTCCAGAAAGGACTTGGGAGTATGATGGGTCTAGAGACGACAAAAAAGACACCATGTCGCTGGACTCCGTGAATAATTCGGGAAAAGGACAACTTGAATACTTCATACATTTTATAAAATAGATAAGTTAGCTATATGTTTTCACTGTTTAAACAAAGCTACCAAGAAATTCAAAACCAACACAGAAAAATATCGAAGGTATCAAATTTCAGCATAGCTTTTTCGGTATAGGCTTGAACCATGGAACTATCTCAGTCTATGGAAGAAATTTCATGGCGGCCAAACTATATATTTGAGTTGTATTAATTAAAATTTCCTGAGCTTTTCTGGGCTGCGTAATTTTTATCATGGCGCAAACTATTTTTCATGACACACTGGAATTCATGTAATGTGTTATAACAAACAAAAGGAACGATTAAAAATAAATAAAATTGTATAAGGCAACTAATATGATACACCAACTTTCTCAATCTGCACAAAGTCAGCCAGGGATTCTGCTCTTAGCCTGGTAGACTACAATAAATGATAATAAATGATAATGGATACTTCTGTTATGTTAAGTGGGTAACTGTTGTCCATCCACATTTAAGCCCGCCAAAGTCTTACTCTTTTGAGCAAATTTGGAGCTGCATATCGTGAGAATTAAAGCAAAGATTCTTGGCCAATATCAAAGGAAATACTTTGAACACTCATTTTGTACCAAATTGTGAGAAACGGTCATATTGTTTGTTTTGATCTTTACGTGTAATGCACAGCGTCGAATTGTACTATAGAAAAGAAGCGACATATGAATTCAATTTAAATTTGTGGCAGGTGGCAACAAATTCCGTAAAGTGGTTACCTTTTTCTATACCGAAAATAAGCTGTTTTGAGAAGTGTAAAATTATATAATTACAATTAGTATTGATTTCTGTGCAGACTATTAACCCGTCGACACCCATTCACTACCCGAAAACAAGTTTTTGTTTTAAATATACAATTTGAATATTTAGATGTTAAATGAGAAACAGCATACCGGTATTAAAAATACGTCAACTATGTTGCAAAGAACTCTAGAATATGTATGTATATAACTATATAATCTACGGCGGGTAAGTAATGTAACCCTTGCATCTATCATTTGCATATACGTTTCATGAAAAGGAGTGAGGGTTTCTTAATTAATACCTTATTCAAATACATTTCTTGATGCCAAAAACTAAACAAAACAAAAATGATTTTCTGCGGCGCCCTTGATGCCTTGTCCTTTTTGTATACAGTCTAGGGAATCTTCTCTATTTGTTTCCTTTTGTTATTTTTTTGTTGCCACATACCATGTACCTCTTTTATATAACTTATGTATATACATTTTTTGTACATGTTTCAAAGTTATGCTCCATTTTGATTTCCAGCATTTGATAAGTAACTTACGTCCTTTTGTTATGAAAGTAAATTCTTACCATTAGCTTTCGGTTATATCTAGCATAGAATCTGCACAGCTATCTTATTCAATTTATTTATATGAGGGGGAGGGAGGGGGGCTCAAAAACCTCCGTTTCAGACGTCATAACCATTATAGTTTCAAATCGATTTTTATTTCGTCAAAATAAAGAGCTGGACATCGAAAACCACTACACATTTGAAAAATGAAATTATCATATGTTCATACCTTATTTATTCCAAAGAAACAAAAGGAAATACTCGAGGCTGCAACGGGGCGGTTTCGTATGTTGTTGCTTTTTGTGTGGTCACATTTAAAAGGATTTCAAAAGACCAGTAGCTAATTGAAACTGCTCCTAATTGAAATTACGTTTATGTCATGACTTATGACGTCATTAAGCAGCATGAAGGGGTACAGCACACACTTTGCCAGCAGAGAATATCTTTATAACTTATTCTTCTCAATTCTGACATATTTTGATGTTGTATTCCTCTGACATGACGAAATTACTACCTACTGATAGATTGTCTTATACCTTCAAACAAACTTTTATAAAAATCAAGAAAAGATTATGAAAATCAAGAAAAGCAATATGCTGTTATTTGATGCAGTGTTAAAGGCTTTCACACAATAACCAATTATCAATTCTGACTATGTATACTTAACAACTTTAAAAACGCAACCAGGAATTTGTTGGATATTCTGTTGTAAATTGCAAATGCTATTTGGAAAATTAAAAAACGCCATGCTGTTTGTCATTCCTTTTTTTCATTTAAAAATTATTGCATAATTCGATCGAAAAATGATTTTATAATACTAAAAGAGCATGTTTATATACTGCTCAAAAGCTGTGACTTATTAAACATGTTACGTCTTTAAAGCTGTTAAGTATACATAATGACTAATATTTTGTGATCAATTGCAAGTTCCACACAAGCTGTAAGATGACAGCACGTCCGACTCTTCGTCAGTAAAGGAACTAAAGTTAGAACTTTTGCTGCATATCTAAGCAAAGATAGCGTTGCCCTCAGAGATGACACATGTTGTATAAGAGTTCGGAACACGAATTTTCAGAGGTTATCTGGCTCATGGGTAGCTTTTTTCGCGGTAACGTGGCTCTGCCGAGTTACCACCAAAACAGTTCCCCGAGAGCCGGATATGCCCATCCGCACTTGCACCCAGTAATGAATTCTTTTTGCGTTGCCCTTTCGGAGAAAAGGCGATACATATGGATTGCTTTGTCCGTCCGTCCGTTCGTCCGACGGTCCGTCACATCAACGTTACGTTGGCTATAACTTTGCCATTTCTTAAGATTTCTTCATCAATCTTTGTAAAAGTAGATAGTTCTGACGCCATTAAGAGCACGAGAGTCATATAAAACATGCCCTCCCCCAGTTTAACATGAGGTTTTCCAGCACTGGTAAATACTTTTGGTATTGCCTCAATGTGTTTAGTGCGGTTTTCTTTGTCAGACGTCAAAAAACGAGTTTTCTCCAATTGTTATGGAAGTTTATGTTATGGTACGTGTTGTTCGGATTTTATTCGTTTTAATTTTACTATTTCTCACTTCGTTTTATAGCACGCGACGTCAAATATCATTGATATAAAATCGACTTTTTACATGTATAATTGGTTAAAAGATGTCCCTATTGTAATCTCAATTTTTTCTCTATGCGGAATATAACTTATCACTTATAAAATTTAAAAAGGCTTTGCCGTCATTATTTCCCATGAAAACGCTGAAAATCGGTCCGCTTTTTTTTAACCAAAACCTGTGACCCCCGACTCAGGGTATGGTCTTGGTCAACGGAATGAGATTGAAACAATTAATTAATCAGATTTGGATTTAGTGTAGATCGTAACAAATAACATACACAGTTGAAATAAGGAGGTCTTTGTGTATTATGTTCAAAAACTTAAAATAAAAGTTAAGTTCGGACATCAGGAATAATTATCGTAGAACCATAACGTCGTTCGGACTGTCGTCTGTCGTTTTTAAAGGGGTACTCCATACATTCAGCAGGTTATATTCTCCAAACAGAAACTAGAACTAAGACTGGAGGTAATGAATACTTCAAAAACACCACACTGGCACAGTATATAAAATATACGTAACATTTGATGCTTTAATTATTGGACCATGCACGACTAGGCATGGTACTTATCACTTCTGTGAAGTACCATTAAATTCTGACTAGGAGATTTGGAGATGAAGAGTGCTCGAGCTTTCATTATTTCAAGCCCCTGTGACCATGACCTATTGACATGAATCATGGATCATGGTACTTATACCTTCTGTGAAGTATCATTAAATTCTGAATAGTGGTTCTGGATATTTAGTGTCCACAAGATTTTACCATCTTGAGACCCTGTGACCTTGACCTTTGGCCAAGTGACTCGAAACATTGATCATGATCATGCATTGATCATTAAATTCTGACCAAGAGTTTTGGAGATTTAGCGTACAATAATATACATAGAGTAATTATGCAGTTATAAAAGCATTGCTAAAACAGAGATATAAACCGTATTCATGTGTAAGTATGCCAAAGAAAGACAATAAAGTCATTAAAATATAAGGACCATCGTTGGAGAGCAGATATATTATGTCTTCTTTGGCCAATTTTGATTTCGATTTAATTTGTGATCAAAATATACGGCATTTTTTACTGGATTCCAATCGAACTATCCATAAAGTTCATTTACCAGTCACCGTGAAGCAGTATTACACTGTTTCCACTTCCCCGACGATTTCTACAATTGTAAAAGGAACTTCGTTTGCTTCTGCTCCTATTTCTTTCACTCGTCTCAACCATAGTTCAGTCATTATAAAGGCGGGCGTTTTACTAAATCATCGTGGCTGAGGACCAATACTAGAATCATTGTCACACCCTGTATAGCTCCCTTCGAATAAAGCTCCAAGTGTGACAAATCATATTCTCCAAATGAAACTTCCAACTTTGTCACATACATAGACATGGAAATAAGTTTCGAACCCATGACCAAGTTTTAGTGATATTAAGATACTTACTAATCACTCGACCATGTAGGCAGTGCATATATTTGTTTTGCATAAAACATTTGAAATTAACAGCTAAATTTTCTTTTAAGTTATTCTATTGAAGAACTACCAAAAATCGGGAGTGTAGTTACCAGTAGAAATGTTGAGACTACCGTTTGCATGAAATGTCGAAACAAATACCCCAAATTGTAGTCTCTAAAAACGTTTATAAGATGGTGACAATCTAGATGTAAACAGTTTAACTGGCCTTATTTTTTGGTTCCAAATCCCGTTTTTCAATTCTATTTGAGATGCCTTGTTCGACTACATATCTTAAATAGCCATTTCTTGTCTAGCGACTAGAATATTGGATATTTCTTTTAGAAGTTTCGTGCAAACAGTAGTCTCAACATTACTTGAATACCAGATCGGAATGTCTGCAGTTTTTACCAGAGCTAGAAAACATCTTCTTGCATACCAGATCGAGATATCTGCAGTTTTTACCAGTGCTGGAAAATGTCATCTAACACCCCCTGGTGTAGGTGTAAGACGACATTCATACGTCAGAACGAAATACTGTTTTGAATGCATTTGTAAATTCGTACATCACTACAATGAAAATTGCGTAAATATAGGTTATTAATTTAATTTTATTTCTGCTCCTTTGAGTAGAAAATGCCATGCAAGAAAAAGAATCTATCACTGGCTGCGCGTGCAGATGAGATTATCCTGGTTTCGGGTAATGTTTTGGCGGTAACTCGACAGAGCCTCGTTACCGCCAAAACAGTTACCTTCGAGCCAGATATTTAACCATTGAAAGATTCTTATAATCTATCACCGGTAAATGCGCAGAAATTTGAATCTCTTGGGTGCGAAAGTAATATCCGTCACTTCGGGTAACTGTTTCCCGGGAACTCGATAGAGCATCGTTTCCGCCAAAACAGTTGAACTCATCAACGGATAATATTATTACGATCTGAACCCACACCCATGCTCGTGGAAGAAACTAATATTCTCTCTATTGGTTACTACACTCCCCGATTTGTAAAATTTCTTAAATAAAATAACATAAAAGAAAATTTACAAAACTCATACTCACACGTGTTTCTCGTTTGTTTTGTAGAACCCCCATCACTTCGATAATACACACTCCACAGTTTTCTTTCAAATTGTGTGTTGGTGGAGATAGTTAGCCACCCGTGACGTTACAGAACAACAAATTGAAGTATCCAACATGTACATGATTTTACAATAACAAGTATACTTGATCGCGAAACAAATCCTTTCGACATTCTATTATACATTAGAAAAAAGAAAATAAAGTGAATTTCAAAAGTAAATTTGATAAATATGAGACAGCATTTAATAATTGGTTATGTCCATGTTTAGGTATACAATGTATGCATAGAATATCAACTTGTACAAATGACTGATATACGGTTGAAGTTACAGGTCTGACGGAACAAATTCCAGGTTACATACTAGTTCGGGATATCTCTGCTGGTATCAAAGCAACTGATGCCAGAAAAAAGTACTTTTATGAATGAATGTGTAATGCGTACGCTACTTAGAGGATAGAACACGGCTGAGCCGGGCCATTTTCATAGATTTTATGACAATTGAGAGATTTCTAAGAAAGTGTTCATGTTTATAAACTCTAAATCTGTTGAAATAAATAAATCAATAAATAAAATAAATACAACTGAATGTGTAAAATATGGCAATAAAGCTTTGCTTTTAATCAAACGCTCTGCCATGAGTGAGTAGTGAAGTTCAGCCACATGTTGATACTGGACTGTGGTGACCCAAGACCAGCTTGCAATTTCATCAACCGCATTTTCTTTGTTTACGTGTAAGATTTTTTGTTGTTTTCTTTTATATTGATTGTTTTAGTTTTTAAACAAATTGAATTATATACGATCTGCAGAAAATTGAAAATTCAGAAATAAATAGAGGAAAAGTAGCTTTTTAAATCACTGTTTAATGTCTACTTTAAAAAAAAAAAATGTTGTGACCAATATAAAAATGGTTAAAGTAGTCTGGCAAACAGTTGGAGAACTTGAAATATTTGATGTCCTCGGACTTTATCATATGTTTAAACAAGGAAAAGTGTTTTCATGTCACTGACTGAGAAAGGTTGCTGTTCAAATTCGAGTTTGCTACAAACACTCAGTTAGACGAAACTGCAGTGTGACGAAATATTTGATGTCCTCGGACTTTATCATATGTTTAAACAAGGAAAAGTATTTTCATGTCACTGACTGAAAAAGGTTGATGTTCAACTTCAAGTTTGCTACAAACATTCAGTTAGACGAAACTGCAGTGTGACGAAAACACATCCGTTGTATTATTGAACATCTATTTTCTATCACTTTGTTTTTATGATCTCCTTTGATAGCGATTCAATAGATTTCTCGGTGGCGGCCATTTTATTCAAGCGTTGACGTAATTTTTAGCTGTTGACGTCGCGTGTGCCTTTTCTTAGGGCCGATTAGCGCATAAACGGCTCTCACACCCGGGCCAATTCTTTTATAATTATAAAGTAACATCCGTTCAAGCGGTGTTCATTGTTTAATAAACAATGATTTGAAGTACTGATACGTAGTAAGTAGCCACGAAAGCCGGAGTGGTTTATAACTGCGCATCAGCACGACAAAGAATTGTTTATTAGACGATAACAACGCTGAAAAGGATGTTTTTTCAATTCTAACATGACCAGATATTACAAAAGGTGAATAAATGCAAAGTGTTATTTTCTACGCGAACACTCATTTAACGTCATGAGGCACAATACGACGTCATGTTTACAGCATGTCGGTACCCACGTTCTTTATGGTTTAATATAACATAATTTTTCTACTCTTTTTTATACAGAGACAAAATCGTGAGTAATGTTAGAATGCACTGTTCCGTAAAGATCGCCATCATAATACTGTTCAAATTTGTTACTATATATATTAACATATGTATTATTACAAGGCAATAGGGCTTAAAATGCAAGTTTACTATAGAACAAGGCTATCTGTAAAAAGAGACGGCGCAGTTTTGAGTATTACTATATGAAATCGATTGGTAGTTAAATTTTACAGCAAGAAATAATTTTATTCAGTCAGAATGCGCGAAATGTCAAGGGTAAGAAAATAATGTTCACCTTGACCGGGACGCGAACCCATGGCCCTTCGCTTACAGAGATGCTAAACCAAACGCTCACCCGACTGAGCTAAGTGGCCACTTGCCTATTTTCTCCTCAATTGTAACTAAGTATGTACCGTGACATGTGCATCAAGAAAACAAACTTAATCCTTGTTTTTCTTATCAAATACATGTATGTTACTTGGAATTATTGACCGTTATTCACTGGTCGAGAAAGTATAATAACTCTACACATACAATTAACATTAGCTTGGCAGTAACAACATATTATGTTGATAGATATGAATTTTTTACGTACTAAAATTATAAATCCATTCAAGAAAGACATAAAACGCAAGAGTAATTTAATGATCTTTCTCCTTTGGTATCATCCAATTAAAAGATACCATACTGCGTAAATTTGACAATTCATTTAAACTCAATTAAATCTTGTCATTTCATTGGTGGTTCAAAAGTTCCTAACTTCCGGTCAAAAGCGAGCTTAATACGCCTGCGCCGAAAAAAAATCTATAACTAGTTGCAGGTGTGGCTCTTCAGTAATTGTTTTTGGCGGTAACGACGTTTGAAGGTCTACTTCTGTTCCTTTTGTCGACGTTTAAACTGGATGTATCATCAGTTTAGATAGCAGATAGCAGATTCAGTTAACACAATATGGGTAACTATATTGTGTAACTCTGGCAGAGGAAAGTACTGATGAAAAGTCATTCCTAGGAATTACTACCACTGTTAAACAAGATACAGCATTCCAAATCTTCCTTGTAGAGCACATCTCCCTCTATATATGGAAGTACAAAAAACAACAGTCTAACCAAGCTAAGGCTTTAGTATTTAATTGATAACGTCTAAAATTTGTAAATACTCCATGCATCTGTTACTAGGTGACGCTGAAAAACGCTACGCGACTCTTCGTTTGATTCGGGCATTGCGTGTTTTCACACTTCAGAGGAGTCGGGCTTTGTGTTTTGCATGTTTTGACACTTTGGGAAGGGCATTGCAAATTGCTGTGTCATCTGCCGTGCTGTCTTGTTAAATTTATCTCTTTTTTTCATAAGCAGCTCTGCAATTTGTGGCATAACAGGACTATCTGCATTAGGATGCATCATCAGGGAGCATATTGCCAAGAGAACTGTAACAACATAAATAGCATTGTAATTTGACAAATCATAAATACATGTAACATATAAATAGAATTTGTACAAACAATGTCTCTGATACACTAATACAATACGATTATTTGTGTCATATTACAAAAAGTACATTCAAGTTTACGAATTTGGTACAAAGAGTAAGTAAACAAACAAAACATATCAACACATGAATTCAGGATGTGGTTGTTGAGGATTATTTCCATGGACATTTTAAATGCGGAAACAAGCGTCTAGATAACTTTACTAGTTACACCGTTTTATTATGCCACTGCCATGACGACGACCTGGTAACATCGGTTTGTTATTTATGAAATAATATCCGTTCCAGCGCTGTTCATCGTTGAATAAACATTAATTTGGATTTGATGCAAAGTAATTAACGACGAAACCCGAGGGCCTGAGTGGTTTAAAAATGCGCATCGTAACGTCGAAGAGTTGTTTATTAGACGATAACAGCACTGAAAAGGTTCATATATTTCAATACGGGTTTTTCAGAGCCTTCTGTGCATGCGTGACATTAATGGATATCGACCGTATTATCAACTGAGGGGGCAATTACAAGCCACTGTATAAGCGATATATACTGATATATTGATCTATCATTTAAATTTGTTTTATTAAACACTTTAACGACATTTTAAAAAGCCAAGATGTTTAATCATATATTATTCTTTTAATCATTCAGATATATGTAAAGTTAACATTTAGAATGATCAATGAAAACAGTAAGTGACGGAAACATCTACTCGACGGTTATTTTCTATTGTAAAGTGGTACGGCAACAGTTTTAAATATATTTAATGTATTTTACTAAAATCTATGTAAATTTGTCCCTTTTTGTCTGAACGTGGGTATAATTTAAGAATTCTAATAATTTCTATAACGATTATAGTTTTAATACACAGATGCAGGCCGAGGGCGTATATATACATGTGTATTAAGTGCATATGCAGGCGTAATGATTAATTGAATTAAAACAGCATGCAGAGCGTATTTTGTGTTTTCTGCCTTAATATATTTTAACTATTATGACGATGTTTTTCAGGTATTCTACTAAAATTGCTTTATTTTAATTTTAAACTTTTAGTTAAAATAAGATATTATGTTGAAATTAATAGATATTCATTTATATTTTTACAGATCTATAGGGCCTATACAACATGCCAGAAGAAAGAAAATGACATCGTCGCGTTTTTCATTTTTGTATATTCATATTGTATAATTAAGTCATTTAATAATTTTTTAAGAATCATTTCGTGTAAACAACAACATCGTTTTAAGTTTATATTATTAATCATTGATATATACATTTACCCTGAATAGTAGGAGAATAAATGAATAAAAACAGCCCCTTCGCCCGTTTATATAATTCTTCTGTATGTTAGCATTTTTAAAGCTGCTCGCTCTCAGATTTTTGTAAAAAAATAAAGTTATTCAAACTGTATGTAAATAACATATTTTAGAACATAATTATAGTCATATAAAAAGGCTCCAGTACAAGTTCCTGTCACGTCTATCTCTAAATTTCAAATAATACGCTACCAAATTCAAAAGCGTTTGAAATTCCAGTATAAACATATAGTGTAGCTGTGCCGTGCAACCGACATTTTCAATCGATTTCTGCAAATTCCTACCTAGATTTTTGCTTATATTTTGATTCTAGCCTTTAATATTATATTCATGTATAGGTATGTTAAATTAAAAAAAAAATTTTTTCAACGACAACTGAGAGCGAGCAGCTTAAAAGTATTTTCATTTACACTTTCAGTGTTATGGCGACACTTTTCAATATTTCTATTAAAACTTTTGTTAGCCCGATTTTTTTATCATCTGCTTTCAAACTGATTACGAAGCTATGTAATCTTAACCCCTAAATGAAAATTAGCACACGCCTGCTTTTCTACCTTTTTATATCAATTTGCTTTCTTTAGAATATTGTGCTGACTTCTTTTCAGACATCTTTAAAAATGATTTCATTAGTTAGTAGATGAATTTACAATTATTATCTAAAGTCATGATTATTGTGTGATTAATCCGTAGTAAGTATAGATCCATGCTGTAGAAGTTGGCGAGTTATTACCTGTGCACATTAACGCTATTTCGTACGAGTATGTTTACAGTCGACTCTTCCGAACATGGTATGAATATTTTGAACTCATAGAGATCATAAAGAACTCGTGGACTCAGTGCAATGATTCACCGAGCTTCCGAGATCTCGCTGAGCTCGTAAAATTTTAGATGTCGGGTGCAGCTCGTAAGTGCCCCGTACGGTCACTGCAAGGGCCCCGGTAGAGTTCGTACGGGCATCGCCATGAGTCCCGTAAGAGCTTGCCTGTGCTCGCACGACTATCGCGGGAGAGTCACACGGTCTATGTAAGATGTTCGCACGATACTACGGACATCGGGTGGGGAACGTGCGATGTCTGCATCAGGCCCGCAGTGCGTGACCTCAATATGTCACCCATGACGATCCAAGCTAAAAATTAGAAATTTTCAGATATCGCCGAACTAGTTTATTCTTGTCGTACGTCCGAGCTCCTCCCAAGCTCCGCGCGACTTATCTGCGATGACCGCACAGATATGACGCACTTTGACATTTTTTAAAATGTTTTTTGAAATTTACTTGATAAATTCTTTATTTTTTGTTTAAGTAATGAAATAATTTACAGTTAACTGTTTACATTAATAGTAAAATATCTAATACACAAAACGCGCTGTAGAAGTGTTTCTGTTTGAAAAAAGAAAACTCCCACACCCCGTTTTTTGCTTTATCTTAAATTTAAATACAAGAACGAATTTACTTAACTTATAAAGAAATTCATTTTTGATATTTTGTTGAAATGCTGAAAGTACAATCTAATAAATTTCTGTAATCATTTATCCACATTCAGCAAATTGTAGTCACGATGACGAAGCTATGCCTTCGCCGGCGATTCTTTCTTTCATTATACAATTAAAATTACGAAAATATACTTATTTAATTAAAGATGTAATTTGAAGGAGAAGTTAATAATTTAGCAAAATATGCGATAATCATAGTATGATTCATTCACGATACATGTAACAAAGTTATAAGCTTTCGATATCGGACCGAAACTGCCCCCTCATTTCTTTATCGCTGAAGAGTATGCAAGAACGGCGAGTCTGTGAAAAACCCGTATTCTAACAACAAGATATTACATAAAGTGAATCAATGCAAAGCGTTATTTTCTACGCGTATATGTATTAACTAGGGATGTCAATAAGCGGTTATTTGACTAACCGGTTAACCGTTTATTTTTCCGAACGGTTAACCGATTAATTGATAGTGTCCATTGTTTTCCGTCCGTCCGTTGTCGAGGTAGGGACATTTTTCCTAAGGGCACTGCTTACCGTGACACCGTTACTAAGGTACAGTATGATGCGCGAACGACTACAGTAATTTAGGCGGATTCCGTTTTGCCGCGCTATAGCGCTGGAGGTTTTACCACGCGGGAACAAACGTGTCATAGCGCTGGAGGTTTTACCACGCGGTAACAAACGTGTCATCGCGCGAGATAAGAACAAGAAAAACTGTGATACTACATATCACAGCTGGCCTAGAAACAAAGCTTGCATGTAAAAGTTTAGAAATGGGAGATGCAAATAAACTTTACAGACTTTATAACAGAGACAGAATAAATTTATATTCTAGGTTCGTGTAAAGCAAATACTTGACTATCTGGTTTGTGCATTTACAATTAGATACTCATTCTCATTTCCAGTGTATCATTTATGATTTAAAAAGAAACAAAATCATATTCATGAAAAAGCTTTAATTAGTCTTTATGGTCTTTCCGATTTTTTCTCATTAGATTGTATATACGAGCCCTGTTTTCATTCAGCGTTAATTAAAACAAAGTTTTCAAACGCAGCAATATTATAGTATGTTCTACGCTATGTTCCATTGAGGTGATTCCCAGAATATACAATACTATTCCTGCCTCTATCCTCACAAAATCGTTTGCAGTCAAAATGTTTGTAAACAAAACAACGCACATTTTTACGATTACTAAAAGTATCGTTACCGACCAATTAGTTAACTTTGGCTACCTATCAGTTTATTGCTGTAGACCAGTCTAATAACACGAAATGTAAACCAGTCTGATAAAAATAGAAAGTGCATCCCGACCAGTTAGTACACTTTGGCTACCTTTCACTTTATATGTCCGATTTAAATAGACTGTCAGTGACTGTACAATGATACTTCCATTCAAAAACAAATGAAGTGTGATTGTAAATTTTAAACTATGAAATCGAGTCATAGTAACGTAATGGGCCCACTTGACCGATATCGGTTTTATACTGGCCAAACAATAAAAACTTTTCACTACTTATTAGACGTTACATAAGCATATAAAATGATTTGACGTTTTACATGGATAAAAGATAGAAATATCAATTTTTTGACAATTTTAAAGCTACAAAATGAATAGTTGTTTAACCCATTCATTATCGTAACTTTCTAGGCGATTTTCATAACATCTTGTTCAAAGATTCACCTGCATGTTATATTTTCCGACCACGTATTAAATATAGCGGGCCGCTGTCAAAGAAGATGCGGCATCTATATGCTGCGTGGCATTTGCTACAAATACCATGCCGCGTTACGCGGCGTAAAGGATTAAATTTTTCCTATAAAATTGATGCATACTGCTCAATGTACAATTTTATAGAATAATCTATAAAATATGATTTTATAGGATTTTTGAATAGGTTACTTGAATCTATTATCTCTGAGAATGTTTTATAATTTAACTACTGCCCACTAGACAATGCTACATGCCAAATATCTAAGCTCTAGGCCTTGTGGTTTCAGAGAAGAAGATTTTTAAAGTTTTTCCTATTTGTTGCCCTAGCAACCAGAGTTCTGCATGGAATGGAATTCTTTGAACAATTTTGGTAGAACTATTTATCCCCGGGAACTCCAGTTAATTAAAACTAACAATTTGGATACTGGTGCTTCATTTTTAGATTTACATCTCTCTATTTATAACAATATTATACATACCAAAATTTATGACAAGAGGGATGATTTTAATTTTAGTATTGTAAATTTCCCCCATTTGGATGGGGATGTACCTCATGCTACATCTTATGGGGTATACATTTCTCAGTTAATTCGGTTTGCCAGAGCGTGTAGTCATGTTGAGGATTTCAATGAACGTAATCAATATATTACAAATAAACTTCTTCAACAGGGCTACCGTTATTACAAATTGCGTAAATATTTTGCTAAATTTTACTATCGTAATTCTGATTTGGTTTTGAAATTCAATAGTAATCTAAAGACTCTTCTGCGAGAAGGTATTTCAAAACCCGATTTTTATGGGGATGTGGTTTACAAACTTCGTAAGATTTTGGGTCATGGCATTTTTCCAACTGTATTTGCTAAAATTATAAAACGTTTTGTTAAAAGAGGTTACGACCCAACTATTTTGAGACACACCGCATGTTTGGTGTTCAACCCGTTTACAGTTGGACGCTATGCTTCCCTCTTTGATTGTGTCTGACGGAAGGAGGGGGAGGACTCTGTGATGGGCAGTTTTTAAATCCCACTGGGACGAAACTGTTTTGATTTCTGTCCTCTGGCCTGTTTCGTCGGGCCCCTAAGGGTGTTTCTCTTGGTGCTCTGCCTTCTGCAAAGGCATTGAGTACATACGTTTTTTGGTTCTCAATGTTTGCTTTTTATATATTTATACACGAGTATTTTTGTGTTTTACATACCATGCCTTTTGTTTCCATGGCGTGTGTTAGAGATTCACCTAGCAGGGATTACTTTTATTTACACTGTCCTGTGACTTTGGAACATGGTGGGGGTAAGAGTGAGGTTGGGTGCGCACCATAAACCGGTTTAAGCTCCCCAGTGGTGTTTTTGCCACTGACCGTTCCAAGGCGGTGCCCCACTGTGTTCCTTTAATTGTTCGTTTTGTCCTCGTGCTTTGTATGCTAGTGTGTGTTGTTAGTGTACGTGTGTGTGTGTACATGATTGTGTGTATGTGTGTGTTGTGTGTGTGTGTGTGTGTGTGTTGGTGGTGTGCACTTCTGGGTGCTGTGGGGCTCGTTTTGGGGAGGCTGCGTTTTTGGTACGTGGCTTTCCCTGTTTGATATTATTTTTGTTTTTTTGTTTTCATGCAAGGAACATTCCTGCATAGTTTTATCAACATTGGCCTAGAGGTTTCAGAGGAGATGTCATTTGAATCAAAATGTTGACGGACGACGGACAATCATCGATCAGAAAAGCTCACCCTGGCATAGCCAGGTGAGCTAAAAACAATCTCTCGGCGGTGACTGCATCCACATAAACAGTTGGTGAACAAGAGGGCCAAGATGGCCCTATATCGCTCACCTTGGTACAAGTCCACTTGCCTGGTGGAAGATCACTAGATAATGTTATATACCAAATAGGTTTTCCTACATACGTCTTTGTTAAACAAGTGACCCCCGGCAAAGTCAATTTTGACCCCAGTAGCATAATTTGAACTTTGAAGAAATTTACTAGGCAATGCTACATGCCAAATATCTTAGCTCTAGGCCTTGGGGTTTCAGAGAAGATTTTTAAAGTGTGTCCAATATAAGCCTATGTAAAACTAACTGACCCCCGTGCGGGGTCAATTTTGATCCAGGGGTCATAATTTGAACGATCTTGGTAGAGGTCCACTAGCCAATGCTACATGCCAAATATCTAAGCTCTAGGCCTTGTGGTTTCAGAGAAAAAGATTTTAAAAGTTTTTCCTATATACGCCTATGTATTACTATGTGACCCCCGTGCGAGGTCAATTTTGATCCGTGGTCATAATTTGAAGAATATTGGTAGTGTTCCAATAGCCAATGCCTGTGGTCTCAGAGTAGAATTTTTTTAAAGTTTTTCCTATGTAAGCCTATGCAAAACTTAGTGACCACCCCCGCGGGATCAATTTTGACTCGAAGGTCATAATTTGAATAATCATGGTAGAGGTCCACCAGACAATGCTACATGACAAATATGTAAGCTCTAGGCCTTGTGGTTTCAGAGAAGAAGATTTTTAAAGTTTTTCCTATAGGCCTTTGCAAAACAAAGTGACCACCCACGCGGGGTCAATTTTGACCCGTGGGTCATAATTTGAACAATCTTGGTAGAGGTCCACCAGCCAATGCTACATGCCAAATATCTTAGCTGTAGGCCTTGTGGTTTCAGAGAAGATTTTTAATTTGTTTTTTTTTGTCCTGATGATCAAACTCGCTAACCTCATAATGAGCATGACCCTTCTGTTGATTACCATTGCAGCAAAAGTCATGACAGAAAATTTGCGAATGTTAAATTAATGGATAATGTCACACTTATAATTTAACATAATACAGACAAGAAGCATAACAAAATATTTATTTTCAACTGCTAAAGTCAAACAAAAAGGAACAAACAACTGAGTAATGATCTTACCGTACGCTACTGAAAAGAACGGTTTCCATTCATTTTCAAGAAAAGCTGTGCATATCATCCCGTTTTCGTCAACATTCGGATGAAAGATCTTTGTCAAAAAACGTATCTGTTTAAAATATATTTAAGAAATGTTTGTTACAATTGAATTAAGTAAGTGTCCAAAACAATAGAAACGTTAATAAAATTGACCAAGTAGTGTTAAAACAGTCCAGTTTATTCAATAAAACGAGAAATGTACTTTAGCTCCAGAAAAAAAAATCAATTAATGTTTCTCTTCCTGTGCGAAAACCAGTTCCTTTCAACACCGTTTCATTAAACACCCAAAACAGATTTGTTGAATATGTACATGTACGAACATTTTTTCACGAAAGTGTAGCAAATACACCTGTTTTATATTAAAGCTGCTCGCTCTCAGATTTTGGTAAAAAAACTAGAGCTATCACTAAATGTGATTAATACCCCTGAAAGACTGCTTTATAAACTGAGGAAGTTCATAGCAACAGAATACCTTGCAAAAAAACCAACTAAAATAGAGATATTGTTCTTGGCAATAACTCTGTAATTAGTTAAGATAGAGTTATGGTTCCTGTACACTGCACTTCCTCTCATTGTGCTGGACCATGAAGTTGTATTGCATTCCAACCAGTAGTTTTCAAGTTATGCTCTGCGACAAGGAAAAGTACAAATTGGCAATAACTCTGTAAATACTTATGATAGAGTTATGGTTCTTGTACACTGCACTACCTCTCATTGTGCTAGACCATTGTATGAAGTTGTATTGAATTCCAACCGGTAGTTTTCTAGTAATGCTCCGGACAAGGTAAAGTAACAAAGGGAAATAACTCTGTAATGAGTCAAGATGGAGTTATGGTTCCTGTGCACTGCACTTCCTCTCAATATATCTGACCATTGTATGAAGTTGTATTGAATTCCAACCGGTAGTTTTCAAGTTATGCTCCGGACAAGGAAAAGTAACAAAGGGCAATAACTCTGTAAATACTCAAGATAGAGTTATGGTTCTTGTATACTGCACTTCCTCTCATTGTGTTAGACCATTTTATGAAGTTGTATTGAATTCCAACCAGTACTTTTCAAGTAATGCTCCGGACAAGGAAAAGTAACAAAGTGCAATAACTCTGTAATGAGTCAAGAAAGAGTTATGGTTCCTGTGCACTGCACTTCCTCTCAATGTACTTGACCATTGTATGAAGTTGTACTCCGTTCCAACCGGTAGTTTTCAAGTTATGCTCCGGACAAGGAAATGTAACAAAGGGCAATAACTATAATTACTATAGATGGAGTTATGGTTCTTGTGCACTGCACTTCCTCTTATTGTGCTTGATCATTGTATAAAGTTGTTTTGAATTCCAACCAGTAGCTTTCAAGTTATGCTCCGGACAAGGAAAAGTAACAAAGGGAAATAACTCTGTAATGAGTCAAGATGGAGTTCTAGTTCTTATGCACTGCACTTCCTCTCAATGTGCTTGACCATTGTATGAAGTTGTATTGAATTCCAACTAGTAGTTTTTAAGTTATGCTCCGGACAAGGAAAATGCAACAGACCGCCTGACCGACCGACCAACCACCGGGTGACTCCTATATACTCCCCCAAACTTCGTTTCGGGGGTATAATAAAGTTATTCAAACTGTATGTAAATAACGTATTTAAAAACATATAGTCATAAAAAGGCTCTAGTATAAATTCCTGCCACGTATATCTCTAAATTTAAAAAATACGCTACCAAATTCAAAAGCGTTGCAAACGCTTTTGAAATTTCAATATAAACATATAGTGTAGCGGTGCCGTGTAACCGACATATTCAATCGATTTCTGCAAATTCCTACATAGATTTTTGCTTATAATTTGATTCTAGCCTTTAGTTTTATATTTATGTATAATTATGTCAATTTAAAACAAGAGGGCCAAGATGGCCCTATATCCTTCACCTTGGTACAAGTCCACTTGCCTGGTGGAAGATCACTAGATAATGTTATATACCAAATAAGTTTTCCTATATACGCCTTTGTAAAACAAATGATTCCCCCCCTCCCCGAACAAGGTCAATTTTGACCCCAGGGGCATAATTTGAACAAACTTTAAAGAGGTCTACTAGGCAATGCTACATGCCAAATATCTAAGCTCTAGGCCTTGTGGTTTCAGAGAAGAAGATTTTTAAAGTTTTTACTATATATTCCTATGCAAAACTAAGTGACCCCCGGGGGGGTCAATTTTGACCCTGGGGGTCATAATTTGAACAATATTGGTAGAGGTCCACTAGCCAATGCTACATGCCAAATATCTAAGCTCTAGGCCTTGTGGTTTCAGAGAAGAAGATTTTGGTAAGTGGCATTCCCTGTTTGATATTATTTTTGTTTTTTTGGTTTTAAAGTTTTTACTATAAAAGCCTATGTAAAACTAAGTGACCCCGGTGCGGGGTCAATTTTGATCCGGGGCTCATAATTTGAACAATTTTGGTAGAGGTCCACTAGCCAATGCTACATGCCAAATATCTAAGCTCTAGGCCTTGTGGTTTCAGAGAAGAAGATTTTTTAAGTTTTTCCTATATATTCCTATGCAAAACTAAGTGACCCCCGGGACGGGGTCAATTTTGACCCGGGGCTCATAATTTGAACATTATTGGTAGAGGTCCACTAGCCAATGCTACATGCCAAATATCTAAGCTCTAGGCCTTGTGGTTTCAGAGAAGAAGATTTTTTAAGTTTTTACTATATATTCCTATGCAAAAACTAAGGGCCCACCCGCGCGGGGTCAATTTTGACCCGGGGGTCATAATTTGAACAATCTTGGTAGAGGTCCACTAGACAATGCTACATGCCAAATATCTAAGCTCTAGGCCTTGTGGTTTCAGAGAAGAAGATTTTTAAAGTTTTTCCTATTTGTTGCCCTAGCAACCAGAGTTCTGCATGGAATGGAATTCTTTGAACAATTTTGGTAGAGCTTCATGCAAGGAACATTCCTGCATAGTTTTATCAACATTGGCCTAGAGGTTTCAGAGGAGATGTCATTTGAATCAAAATGTTGACGGACGACGTACGACGGACAATCATCGATCAGAAAAGCTCACCCTGGCGTAGTACTGAGAGCGAGCAGCTTTAATAAAGGGAGGCGACAGCGCCAGCAGGATGATGTTAGAAAGTCTGTTCTATTTTCTAAGAATACCTTTGGTGGTTTTAGCGGATAATCTGCACCATATTGTATTTCTAACTGGAACTTTCCTCCCTGGTACGGTGTATCATCCTTCAAAATGTAGTCAAACTAATTTTGATTTATGCGTAAGATATGAACGTCAATGTATATGGATATTACAATAAATACGTTTTTATAAACGTTAAATAGGCTGCGTTTTTGGTACGTGGCATTCCCTGTTTGATATTATTTTTGTTTTTTTACAATAAATACGTACCAGTATTACGAACGATTCTTAAAACTAGCAAAACAAGAAGTAGTATTTTGACATTCCAGCCTACATGGTTTTATAACTTACATAGCAATTATTGTATTCGTTTCAGATATTAAGTGAAGTCATTAAATAATAGTATCTTAGGTTATTATTAATCTCTAAAAATACGTTGAAATCCCAATAACAAACTGAAGGTCCCGCATCCAGCCAATGAGTATTTATAAATGGGAATCGCTATAAATCATGTCAATAACATCTGAATATATTAAATGTATTATACGTCATCGGATGAATAAGACGCATTATTTGATCTCTCTAAATGCAAGTAAAACTGTGATAAAGTGTTATTTTGAATCGAGGTAAGGAAAAACGGTAGTAAATTTATTAATCATTGTTGATCACCCTTATACGATAAGCAGTAATTGCAATCATTATTCTGGACTAAGAATAAAGGTTATTAAAACTCACTAAGGTTAATGTAGTTATAAGAAACAACGAGAGCAGTGTTGGGCATGGCCGATGACCCTCGCCAAGGCAAGCTCTTTGTGTGAAAGGTAGCTATATTAAAGGGCCTTAATTCAATGTGAAATCATTGAATTGCAACATTTTAATAATATGCGCATCTCCTCTTGTGCCTTAAGTTTCCCATGGCAATTTGAGTTCTAGCATATGGTGCTCAAATATCATATACCTAATGGTACATGATTACGTAATCGAAGGGCAATACCTCTGTGGAAAATCGTTGAGTTGAAACTTTTTCTCATCTTGCTAGTGAGTGAAGCAGTCTATGAAGATTCACTTAATTCCAGTCTGTTGTTCCTGAGAAATTGCCCTGATGAGAACGTGGGATAGATCAAAGAGCTGTGAGCGCTGAAGGCCTGGGGGCTATAGGTTAACTCCCCGAAAAACAACTTTTGACCTACGTGTTTTGCGCTGAATCTTACCTAAAGCGCGGGTCGAAATGTGCAGAGGACGAAATTCAATATATGACACAGAATGAATGATTCACAAATATATGGGTGGCAGGGAAGTTTGTTTTATTATAAAACGTACGTTAAATGAAAAATAATCACATAGTCAACATTATAAAATGTTTAAGCCAATAAAAATAATTCGATCTGCGCTTTGTACAACTTCGTCGGGCCCTTAAGGGTGTTTCTCTTGGTGCTCTGCCTTCTGCAAAGGCATTGAGTACATACGTTTTTTGGTTCTCAAGGTTTGCTTTTTATATATTTATACACGAGCATTTTTGTGTTTTACATACCATGCCTTTTTGTTTCCATTGCGTGTGTTAGAGATTCACCTAGCAGGGATTACTTTTATTTACACTGTCCTGTGACTTTGGAACATGGTGGGGGTAAGAGTGAGGTTGGGTGCGCACCATAAACCGGTTTAAGCTCCCCAGTGGTGTTTTTGCCACTGACCGTTCCAAGGCGGTGCCCCACTGTGTTCCTTTAATTGTTCGTTTTGTCCTCGTGTGTTTGCTTTGTATGCTAGTGTGTGTTGGTGGTGTATGTGTGTGTGTGTGCGTGGTTGTGTGTGTGTGTTGTGCGTGTGTGTGTGTTGGTGGTGTGCACTTCTGGGTGCTGTGGGGTTCGTTTTGGGGAGGCTGCGTTTTTGGTACGTGGCATTCCCTGTTTGATATTATTTTTGTTTTCAAGCGATATGATCTGATGACATGGATCGAAAATTATTGTGTACCAAGGACAAGACCTTGAAAGATAAATAAACAAAGCAATACCAGCAATGAAATATGAATACAGTACTGTACAATGTGTATAACAGAGAAAACAAAAAATGATTCTGGGTTACCTTGTAGTTGTAATCGGTGAAACCGTTCACTGGGCCTTGACATGCAGCGTCCTCGATAAATGGCGGGTGATTTTGATCACGTGAGTTCCTTCTCGGGAATGTACGTAAATTATATCTTTTTTTAGAGACATTTATTTTTAGGTAAATATATATGTAATCGTTCGTAAATAACAAAGTTGTCAAAGAAATAACATCGGAAATTTGAAAATCAAACTACAAACTCTTATATATCGAGCTTCGTACGTTTTCGTAAATTTCCGTAAATATCCGTACTTTCCGTGATATGCATATGATTATCTTCCGTAATAGCTAACGCGCATTAATTTCTAAAATAGAAAAAATGTGTAATGTAGCCCGTAAGCTATATACCTTCCTGCAGTCGTTTGAAGTTTTATCTACTGTTTTTATTTGTAATATGTTCTTATCATATGCTACATTCAAACAGAAGATTGTCTTGCACTACTTTCGCATAGTGCATGTTTACAGTTGTTATTCGCACATAGCACAGTTAAATTTCTTGCAGTGTTTGAAATGTGGTATACTAACTTAGGCCTAGGGGACTTTCAGTCCCCAGGCCAAAAAACGGACCGGGTCATAAATATATTCTCCAACGAGAGAATGATAAGGACAATAGTTGTTCAATGCTAAAACGTTATGTAATGTTGTAACTTGTTGCATAATTCTGAAATATGCATGTTTTCTTTTATAGACACAAAAAGTTGATACATGGACTACTGTACAGATTATCTGACGGTGGCTGCCAGGTCAGCTGGTGGTTAGTATGCAGTTAACGAACATAACGATGCAGCATACATGGGATAGCCAAAATATTTGACGAAGCAGAATAAGAAACAGTAGCGATCATTGTCTGAATGTAAGAAGTGTGCTTGAAAGTTTCATAATCTACAATGTATATTTCATACTTACAGGTCCTATAATTGAAGCTTCCCATCGAAATACTGGAACAGAAAAATTAAGTTAAACAAGAGCTGCCCCTTACAAGTGACGAATTCCCCCGAAAGAGGGGTCTCGCAGTGTTTGTCCTCTCCATGTGCTCAATAATTGTAGTATGTAATTTTAAAATCCATGCGACACATCGGCGGTGCCCCACTGTGTTCCTTTAATTGTTCGTTTTGTCCTCGTGTGTTTGCTTTGTATGCTAGTGTGTGTTGGTAGTGTAGGTGTGTCGTGTGTACATGATTGTGTGTGTCGTGTGTGTGTTGGTGGTGTGCACTTCTGGGTGCTGTGGGGCTCGTTTTGGGGAGGCTGCGTTTTTGGTACGTGGCATATCCTGTTTGATATTATTTTTGTTTTGATGTGCTAGACATTTGTGCCAAGTTATTTTTAAATCAATCAATGCATGACAAAGTTATAGTCCGGACACGAATGTGTGCATATATACAGGATTCCAGCACCTTCAAACTTTAAGTGTGACCTTGACCTTTGAGGTAGGGACGTGGGTCTGTGTGTGTACATGATTGTGTGTGTTGTGTGTGTGTGTGTGTGTGCGTGTGCGTGTGTGTGTTGGTGGTGTGCACTTCTGGGTGCTGTGGGGCTCGTTTTGGGGAGGCTGCGTTTTTGGTACGTGGCATTCCCTGTTTGATATTTTTGTTTTTTTGCACGCTACACGTCGTGTTGATGTGCTGAACATTTCCGCAAAGTTATTTGAAAATCCTTCAATGCATGACAAAGTTACAATCCGGACACGAATGTGTGAATATACAGAGGATTCCAGTGTGACCCTGACCTTTGAGGTAGGAACGTGGGTCTTGCACGCGACACGTTGTGTTGATGTGCTGAACATTTGTGCCAAGTTATTTGAAAATCCTTCAATGCATGACAAAGTTACAGTCTGGACACGAATGTGTGCATGTATAGAGGATTCCATTACCTTTGAACTCTAAGTGTGACCTTGACCTTTAAGGTAGGGATGTGGGTCTTGCACGCGTCACGTTGTGTTGATGTGCTGAACATTTGTGCCAAGTTATTTGAAAATCCTTCAATGCATGACAGAGTTACAGTCCAGACACGAATGTATGCATGTATAGAGGACTCCATTATCTTTGAACTCCCAGTGTGGCCTTGAGGTAGGGACGTGGGTCTTGCATGCGACACGTCGTCTTGATGTGTTAGACATTTGTTCCAAGTTATTTGAAAATCCTTCAGTGCATGACAGCGATCCTTCGGGGGGGGGGCAGAAAAAGATCAAATTAAAATAATCTTTTTATAAAATGGCATCCTCCCATTAATTGTACAACAACAACTCCACAAAAATTTTTTTGCCGCCCCCCAGAATATTTAAACCAACCACCAACCCCCCCACGAAAAAGATCAAATTAAAATAATCTTCCAATATTTCTTTTTTCTTTTTTTTGTTATTTAATACACCTCATTTTTTTTTTTTGTTCCTTTCTTATTTTTTTTTTTTTCTTCCCCCCCCCCCCCCCTTATAAAATGATTCGGTCATTCGATTAAGCAGTTGGTAAAAATACTTCTGTCAATAATTGTCGCTTACTGATTTATTACATTTTTAAAGCAGTAACTGACTTATCCATTGATTCAAAAATGAAATCCGTTAAAGCTGCTCGCTCTCAGATTTTGGTAAAAAAATAAGTTCTTCAAACTGTATGTAAATAACGTATTTTAGAACATACGGTGATATAAAAAGGCTCCAGTATAAATACATGTCACGTATATCTCTAAATTTCAAAAAATACGCTACCAAATTCAAAAGCGTTGCAATTTCAATATAAACATATAGTGTAGCGGTGCCGTGTAACCGACCTTTTCAATCGATTTCTGCGAAATTCCTTCCTAGATTTTTGCTTATTTTTTTTCCTAGCCTTTACTTTTATATTAATGAATAAGAATGTCAATTATTTTGAAAAATATTTTTTTCAACGGTAACTGAGAGCGAGCAGCTTTAATTGTATAACGAAACTAAAATGGAAATGTGATTTGTAAAGTTCTTTTTATACCATTTGATCGATCATGTGAGAAATGTATTAAAATAGGTAGACAGTTAAAGCTGCTCGCTCTCAGTTACCGTTGAAAAAAATATTTAAAAAAAATCTTGACATTCTTATTCATAAATATAAAAC
Organism: Saxidomus purpurata; assembly: GCA_022818135.1. Classification (NCBI taxonomy): domain Eukaryota; kingdom Metazoa; phylum Mollusca; class Bivalvia; order Venerida; family Veneridae; genus Saxidomus; species Saxidomus purpurata. The sequence goes on from JAFMSR010000007.1 coordinate 19,997,587, forward strand.
TAAGGACTAGAATCAAAATATAAAGCAAAAATCTAGAGATATACGTGACAGGAATTTATACAGGAGCCTTTTTATTTGACCATATGTTCTAAAATACGTTATTTACATACAGTTTGAATAACATTGTTTTTACCAAAATCTGAGAGCGAGCAGCTTTAAACGGCATTTGTGTATGTGTATCCTTCTTACGATCAGCTTCAATGGGTTTTGCCGAGCAACCCGGGTGCTGCACCAACTCGTCGGACACTTTTCGCTGTTGCTGAAACAAATAGGAGTTTTAGATAAATCAAGAGACAGAAATTTGTGAGAATCTTATATAGAATTAAACAGGAAAAAAGTATCATTGCAGAAGTAGAGTATTTCCAGAAATTTCAAATCGCGATATACTACAAGGGTGTATGGTAAAAAAGTAATTAAATAATTCCTTAAACAAAGTCATTAATATTTATTTTATTTACCATTTTAGCTAGAATTAGTAACGCCGGTTATTAAATAAGTTACGGAACAAGTTCCAGGACGTTTTAAAGAGGCACTCCCTACATCTTACCGATTTTATTCTCGAAACATAGATTATGTGTTAATGAACGTAAATGAATTTCTAATACACTGTAAAAGAAGAACCTACGGCGAAAATGCCTCAATTTTGACCACAATTAATCAATGTAGAAGCCTTCTGTAATAAATTGCATCCACCCATTAACTGTACTACAACAACAACTCCAAATAGATTACTGAATGGTTTACGGTACTGCAGTATATTTTAAAACGCTGATTTTATCAGTAATGACTGGAATGCATATCTGAACACTCTTATACTGATCGCGCAGCCAATGCTTCTTATTTATCGGAGGAAAAAAAATAGACTATTCGAAAGATGAGAGAACTCAAGGTTTTCAATTAAAGAGTTAGCTCGCCCCACTGTATTCCTTTAATTGTTCGTTTTGTCCCCGTGTGTTTGCTTTGTATTTGGTAGTGTCACTGGCAATGTACATGCCATGTGTGTGTACCTATGCTTGTGTGTGTTTAGTGGTGATTTTGATGTTTTGGTGGTGTGCACTTCTGGGTGATGTGGGGCTCAGTTTTGGGGAGGCTGGGTTTTGGTACTTGAACATTTTTTGTTTTCCATTGGACAATAAAGCCAAAATGTAAGCTCTAGGCCGGGTATGACACGTTCCAAAAGTCCTATTGCCTCCCAAAGCGAGCCCGCATCCCCAGAATGCAATTCCTCCAACACACACGCACACGCTTCATGCAAACACACATCCTGCATAGTTCTACCAACACCCACAGGTTTCTTGAATCAAAAGTTGACGACGACAAACGACGGACAATTAATCGAACACAAAAGGGCACTCTGGAACGGCCAGGTGAGCAAAAAACCACTACCACGTACCATCTATATTATTACATTGGTCTGTATACATGTTAATAATGGCGAATTCTCTTATTAATATCTTATAAAAATTTAATATGCCTCTGTTTTGCTACAACAGATTGGGGAAATCTTTCCAGTAGTTCACCACAATAGCATTATTTGGTGTTTGTAAAGGTTTACAAAATCTTAAGGTGAATTTTATTTCTATAGTTGTAACCCCATCACTTTGTGGTAAAATGAGGCATTTTTCGCCATAGGTTATTTTATCAAATTGTATTTATTTATCATTTCACGTTCATTGAACATATAATCTATGTTTCGAGAATAAAATCTGCAAGATGTAGGGAGTGCCCCTTGAACCACAAGAGCTTCCCTTATTACAGTGTCAAATGGCCAAACTTTGTATGTAGGTTGATCATGATAACTAGATCATTCATATCGATGGCATTTGAGGTCAAGAGGTCATAAGGTAACGAAGATTGTCAGGTAACATTTAACAGCTGTTGGCACTCAGTTGCCGTTGAATGTTTTTTATTAAAATGACAATCTTAGTACATTCGATAAAAAACCAAGGGCTTCAGAACTTTCAACAATGCAAGAAACTAATTGTACATCTACTGAAGGAATTTCTACAAAAATCGATTGAAGTATTGGTTTTATGGCACCGTTACACTGTATGTTTCTATATTGGAATTTCAAAAGCGTTAACATTGACCTTTAATAATTTGGTTGCGTATAATTTGAAATACATGTATACAAATAAACATTTCAGGAATTTATACTGGAACCTTTTACATGACTTTATGTTCTGTAAAACGTTTTGAAGAACTTTTATTTCTTTTAAAAATTTTTTTGAGCGAGCAGCTTTAAACTTAACATTGTCTGATCTATTATAATCACGACAAGTAGATGACCCTACATAATTTAATAATTTTTGTATCATTTTGTGATCCTACCTTCAATAGGAGCTTTGTCGCCATATTTCTGTGGCCTGAAATAGATATGCACAGATATGCACAGTTTATTCATTTACATAGCGGACCGTAAACTAAATGAAACTTGCATTTACTGATATTAATAAACCTATAAATGACACTTCTTTCCATTAGATGAAAGTATTTGAGTCATCAGTGTACAACTCCGGCGTTGACAGCAGATTTGCGGCGTTGTTAACAGCTTGTAATTTACATGCTTACATTTTAAGTTAGGCAGAGTAGGTCATTATTAATACCTGTAAATGTCTTTCCTGTTGTTTTTCCATTAGTGACTGCAATATTTATTGTTTACAAAGTATCCAAGTGGATCAGCAGGTAAAATTATGTCTAAACAGGCACCGCCGCCAAATGTACAACAACTCTACATAGATGTATTGAATGCTTTGCGGTAAACTGCTGTATATTTTAAAGGGACATACCTGAGCTAAAACTAATGTCGACTAAATAACCTCCAAAAGCTTTAAAACTAATAGAAGTTCTTTTGTAGCGATACAACCTTAAACACTAAAAAGTTTCAGATATTGTTCTTCCCAGTCATCGATAAATCAGCGCTTTAAATTGCATCCAAGTCATCGATAAATCCAGCTTGTAGTTTGAAAATATACTCCAGTACGGTAAAATTCAATAAAGGGCTATGTAGATTCTTGTACAATTAGTGGGTGGATGTTATGGTTATTACAGAAGGCCCTCTAATGTAATTAATGTGGTAGAGATTAGGCAATTTTGCCAATAGAAGTTCTTCTTTTGAACTTGTATTCATTTTACAGTCATTGAATACATAATATGTATGTTTCAAGAATAGTAATCTGCTTGATGTAGAGTGCCTCTTCAAACCGCTGATTTTATCGATTGAATGACTTGAAATGAATAGCTGTAGTTTTCAAGTGATACTTCCGAAAGATTCTATTATTTATGTTTTGGAGGTTATTTAGTTTGACTTAAGTTATGGAGTATGTCCCTTTAATCATTTTTGCAAATTTCTACCTAGATTTTTATTGTTGATTCTAGCCTTAACTTTTATATTTACGTATTAGTATGTCGTTTTTAACCAGGTTTTCCGAAGGAAAACAAAGGGAATACCTGGTATATAAGATTGAGTTATAGTCGTCGGGCGGGCGATGCAATTTCTTCTGTGCGCAACTCCGCCTGATCATTGTCTCAACGTTGATTTCAACCAAACTTTGACAGAATTATTCAAGTTATGCTAAGTGCCAAGACGCATATTGTCAGGGGCATTTGTAATTCGGTAATTTTTGACAAGAATTAGAGTTATTAGTTTTTTTTTCACATATGCACTTCTTCTGTGTGCAACTCCTTGTATACACTTCTATGGAATTCCAACCAGAACTTTCACATAATTATTGTCCACAAGTGCCCAGTCGCAATTGGCGGGTAATTTGTAATTTGATCATTTTTGACGGAATTATGGTCCTTTGCTCTTTTCCACATAATGTCACATATATATGAAATATCTTCTGATGTCCAACTCCTAGCATTTCTCAAGGGATTTCAACCAAACAGGAACAGTAACTAAAGGGCAAAACAAGGTAATTAGTTAAGATGTATTATAGTTCTTGTGCCCCTGCTTGTCCGTCCGTCCGTTACCATTTTTGATGTTCTTATTATATAAAACGAGATAGTTCAAGTTATTATCCGAAAAGGGAGAATACGTCCGTTCCGACTGTCCGACTAATCGAATAGACTGACCAGTCCTGTATACTTTGTAACCCTAATTCTGTTACGGTTCTAATGGACAAGCGGTATCATGCCCCATACAGCAAATGATTATTTATTTATTTTTTGGAGGTTAATTTAGTTTGCCTGAATTATGGTCCCTTTATCTTTTTTTCGCAAGTTATTTATACCAAGATTATTGTCACTGCCTAACTTCCTCCTACATTTACGTATTAGATATTTAAACGTTTTTCGACCTACTCGTAGAACTGTTGATTTCAACTTCCCTTGATATTGTCTGCGTTTTGTGCTTGAACCAACTTTTTATACCTGACCAATCAGCCTCTGCAATTTTTTCGGCATACGTTATCTGTAGGAATAAGTACTGTCACGTGCCCACCTTCCTAAACCTAAATTTGTAAAGTTTTTTATACCAAGTATTTATAATAAATCTGTTGTCAAAAACTGACCTCGTGCATATTGTCAGGGTTTTGTGCTTGGATCAAGTTTGCCGAATTATCACCTTTTGCTATTTACACAGGTATATGTAGGGGCAAGACCTCTAGCTTCTTTTTTCATTATGTCTATCGTTTCGGTACTTTCGGAAAAACACATTTGCGCTCGGCCAGCAGTCTGGAAAATAAAAATGTGTTTTTAGTGACCAATTTCGCCATCTTTTTTTTTTAGTTTTTTTAATTATTTTATTTTTTTCAACGGTAACTGAGAGCGAGCAGGTTTAGCTGTGTTTGTTTATTTTCAGAAGACGAAATAACTTCAAAAGCACAAATCGAATACTCACCCGGGCAGAACTACAACCAAACCTCGTAAACTCGAAATGCACTTTTTCGACTTGACGGTTCAAGTAAAAAATAATATCCGGTATATGTCCTTCAATTTTCAATATAAATAAAATGCAATATTTCAAATATATGATGTCTCGAATAATGCAACCGTTCGACAAAACTTTATATAATTAGTTCCAAAAGTTGATTCACATAACATTTAGATTAAATGTACACAAACACTGACTCTAAACGAAATCGGTTTTTGCGTTTCGTTATCACGCTATACAAATACGATTATCAGCATTTTAGCTGCTATCTTATTTAAACTGTACTACGCTATGCAATCAATATGTAAATTAACACTAAGATAATTATGTAGTCATTTTAGCTATTTGTCAAACTTGTAATGCAAAATTGTCGTGCGATTTCTGCAAGGTCTTACCCAGTGAAGTCATATAAAGGCAAGTAACTACAGTAACGTAAACACAGCTATTGGTTGTTAGTAGGTCTCATTCAATCAGCAGAACGCATGTTCAGTATCAGTCAAGTTTGTGTGTATGAATCTAATGTGTTCCTTCAAGGGATTTGGTACCGTCACACAAGGACAATTTGATCTTGTGGTGTAAGGCTGCGAGGTTACAATACTTGTTCGCTTAATATCAATCAGGAGGGAAACTCAACCTGAACACTGGCGTTCTAAAAACTGGACGTGTTCCTCAAAGTCTATGGGATCCTATGTAGTTGTCAAAGCAATGCAAACAATTGAGCAAAATGAAAATGTAAAAGTTTGAGTGTTTATAATTGATAAGAATGACACGACCACTATTTCTAAACAAGAGGGCGATGATGGTCCTATATCGCTCACCTGTCTACCATTGGCTATAATACAAGGTCATTAATACCAAAAAGGGTAAAGTTTTACATTCTCTGAATAAGCCTATGTTAAATCAAGAGACTCCCCGGGCAGGGTCAATTTTGACACTAAGGTCATGATTTGAACAATCTTTGTAGAGAGTAATGCTACCTGCTGAATATCTAAGCCCTAGGCCTCATTATTTTACTGTCTGATCATGATCTGCACTATTAACTATTCATTTTTTGCTGTTTGATCATGATCTGCACTTGATCAGTGATCTGCACTGTTAGTTATTTTATGTTGTGTGATCATGATCTGCATTGTTAGCTATTCATATTTTTCTATCTAATCATGCTCCTCTGCACTGCCAGCTATTTTTTTGCTGTCTGATCATGATCTGCACTGTTCAAATCTGTCTGATCATGATCTGTTGTGCATTATTTTCCTGTCTGTACTGTGAGCTTTTCATTTTTTTCAACAATTTATGGTACTGTCCTAATTGATAGATGAAATAGTACATTTAAGAAATAAACAGGACAGCGCCTTCTTCTTTTATGAGAGAAAAAACATGCACATGCATTTTGGCCATTGATAAATCTAATATCTTCTTAAATGTTTTGTATGTATTAAATATTCATTTAATATTATATATGACCTTTCTTGTGAGGTGAATATAAAAATTACCAACTTTATCTAGGAAATATCTTTCACATGGAAGTTCAACATCTCCAGCAGGCAAAAAATTACATAATAGCCTAATATAAGTGCCAATTTTAGGCCAGAGTGTTTTTTTTATATCTCTTGGTTTATGGGAAATTGTTCTAAAATATTGAGAAGGAAGGACTTTTCCTTCTTTATTGAACAGCCCATCAGTCTGATGCACGGTCAATAATCGCCATTTTCATTAACTAGGCATATAAAGAAGTCTGGAATCAGGAATAAACAATCATTATTGTTTCTTCCAAGGAAGAGACACTTAAGAGTTGTACATTGTATAGACACACTTGACTGAACAATGCAGCACGTAAGCCAATTTTCGGTGTGTTTCCGTTATAAATTAAACGTTGTGATATTGAAAATGTGATGGAACCAACTAACAACCATTAGCCGTTCTTTTTCGTACACGCTTCATGTTTACGTTACTGTGGTTATTTCCCTTTAAGGTAGTGGATGTGTAATGAGTACTTCCTGTTTAAAGCTGCTCGCTCTCAGATTTTGGTAAAGAAATAAAGTTCTTCAAACTGTTTATAAGTAACGTATTTTAGAACATATCGTGATATAAAAAGGCTCCCGTATAAATTCATGTTACATATATCTCTAAATTAAAAAAAATACGCTACCAAATTCAAAAGCGTTGCAAACGCTTTTAAATTTCAATATAAACATATAGTGTAGCGGTGCGGTGTAACCGACCTTTTCAATCGATTTCTGCGAAATTCCTACCTAGATTTTTGCTTATTTTTTTATTCTAGCCTTAAGGCTTCTAGCTTTAAGGATCATTTGGAATACTTTGGATTTTATAGCTGTACCTATTTGTACTGTGGCGCAGTGGTTAGAGCGTCTGCTTTGAGATCAAGAGGTCCTGAGTTCAATCCCCGAAGGAGCCAAATTTGTTTTCGTTATTTTTTTCTTTTTTAGTTATCAAATTGAATAACATGAACAATTATGCCATTTAACAAGATTTGAAAACTGTATCTTATTTTCCTTGATTTTATCAAGCTGTACAGTTACTTGAAAACATAAAAATTGACCGTGCTCATTTTTAAAAGTTGAATATCTCAAAAAGTAGACGGTAAAACATTTTTATTTTTTCTTATATTTCAATTCAAATACTACTAATAAAAGTTTTATAATCAATAGTGATGGCCCTACTCCGAATCTTTTGCTACAGTTGTGTATATGTACATGTGTGATATGTCTCGTGGCAAAAAGTATACCCTAGTTTTTGGCATTATTGCATTTTTTTTGTTACACATGTATTGTAAGCTTGTAGAATTATAATGCATGTTTTGCAATTCTACATTGCTTGTAATATATTTTGGAACCTAGAAAAAAATTAAATGTAAATAAATACTTGCAAACATACCTATTTTATATTTTATGGTACTTTTTAATACGGTCAGTATTTCTTATGTGGGGGTAGGGCAACAAAAAACGAAATTAATTTTTAATTAAACGGTGAAATGTCTTTAAATTTTGCACACTAGTCGGTTAACAGATGTAGATTATATAAATACAAGAAAAACCGTGATACAAAGTATCACAGCGGGCCCACAAACAAAACTGACATGTAAATTTGTGATGGTTGATGCTGAGGCATGGCCCCTATTCAAGGAGACCAAGCTTAACTTATACCTTCAGCAAATACCTATCCGGAGTAGATCTGATATCAAGTTTGATATATTGAAAAGCAAACTTAGGGTTTTCAGCCAATAATGGTCAATTTTTCAATTGTTATTTTCATTAGCAATATCCTTTCAATGATTCATATTCAAATTCTGAGACATTTACCGTCTAATGAGAAAGATATGGAATTGTATACCCCTAGCCTCATCTTGTAAATAACTAACTGAACGGTATACCAGAAAAAATAATTTGTCAATATTCAGTAACCATTGTATGTATATAACAATTTAACTTAGTTTTGGTAATAAAGAATTCAGTATAAACTGTAGAAATACATTAGCAACACATTCACTTATGAGCCTGCCCAAATGATAGTGATGCAATTAAAAAAATGATAAAAAAGGTTAAGGGGTTAAAACTCAAAGAAAATGCAAATTTTATTAATGGGGCATCCATTCCACTCTGATACATTTTGTCTTTATAATATTCTTAACATAATTGCAAAAAATTATGAACTTTTACCCTCTAGATTTTCAAATAACCAGATCTAAAATCAGCCATTATCCGTATAAGTTTCACATGAATGAACATTTTTATGCCGTAAAACATTTAAAAATCGTTTAAAAGCTGAAAATGCTAAGCAAAACAAGAAAAAAAGTAAAAATTGGGTTCGGATTGGATTTCAACTCTACTCATAAAATTACAGCGCAGACGCCTAAACCAATTACACTACGACGATCGTCTACATATGCGCTAGAAAAATAACCTTATATATAACTACGTGGGTAAGAGTAGTTTGATAAACCGGTTTAAGCCTGTAATGAACAACAACTCTTGCATTTCTAGAATCCTTATATTATATGTTTTATTTGGTTTTTGGTACGTGGCTCCCCCCCCCCCCCCCCCCCCCCCCCCCCCCCCCCCCCCCCCCCCTCCCTGTTTGATTTTTTTAGAAACCTGGCTCTGGGTAATCTTACTTTTAAGTGTCTAGGCGGGTAATATATCCCCATATACCACGTCAAAAAACAAATAATTGTATTACCCTTTCCTGTCTTAAATATTGAAAGATTCCGTTTATGTTTTATTTATTTAACGGCTGAACGTAAGCAGACTTTCAAATTCCCTTATACGTCACAAATCAGCACGGACTTATACATTGACGTACAAGCTCACGTTTAGCATGGGGTACAGTAACGGGATATGTCAAGTGTATATTACCGGCTTGCCCGTAAATATCAATGTATGTTTACGGATCGTTCACCAATCAGAAGACTGCAAATTTCATGGAAGGGTATTAAAAATCTATATAAAGAACGATAACTCTTGCATTTCTAGAAAAGTAGGCTGTGTCTACAGTTTTCGTCTCAAAAGTACCTCAATTTTTCAATGAAGGGAGGCGCATATATTCGATCTAGTGCGTTTAAGTCTCCAGGCATCTTTTACTCACCACGTATTAAATATAGCGGGTCGCTTCTGCGCCCCGCAATTAAGTTTAATGTGTTTTGGAATAGTGTCCATTAGACCCCCACTACCTTAAGTGGTAATTTCACTGGGCAAGCCATAGTCTCACTATTTGCACTTCGAAGGCAAACCGTTTTTACAGGTTGACATTTAATAGCTGTCCGCCTTCTAGGTAAGCTATTGCACACATATACAAAATAAGCTATTGCACGTTGGACTTGCAGAAATCGCCCGACAATGCGTTTGCTTTTGCATTATGAGTTTGACAAATAGCTGAAAGAATGTTAATTTACATATTTGCATAGTGTAGAAATATGCTAATATTGTTGCTGGAAGTATTGGCGCGAACTTACCATGTGACCATATAAAAGCAGATCTAGCGTGACGTAGTAACAGGTGCCTGGAGTATTAAATATTGTAGATACTAATGCCTGAATTTGCTTAGACTGTCGTAGTTTGTACTTTAATAATATATATAGATAGATGTGCCCTAGAAGGAACTTTTGGAATGCTTAACTTGTACTTCAAAGTGGTTGAACACAAAGTCCATGAAATAAATTATAAAGACTATGAAAGATTTACCCAAGTTCAATGAGCACCTTCACCGGTGTCTCGACACCACAAGAAAATTCCTTTATGGCTTACTGCTGCAATTTTTGCGACTTTCAGATAGAGGCAGTAGCCTCCATTACATAAAAGATTGAACTTTACGATTTCCTTGTTTGTAGTTTTGGATAACATCTTCACATTAAGATTAGCCTCGTTGTGTATTGGCGCTGCTATTTTTAAGGATGCCGTCAAAGGGGCTATAAGATTCAGACATGCCGGAATATATCTGGCTGTATCCAAACCCCCAGATTTCATCTAGCTTAAGAAACGAACCGCCGGCATACGCCAGCTTGCGCAAAACGTTTAGCCAAACAGGTCAAGCACCAATATTTTATTTAAAGGGACATACCCTATAACTAATGTCAATCTTAATAACCTCCCATGCATAAATAATACAATCTTTAGAAGTAATATAACAAAACCTAAAAGTTTCAGTTATGCATTTCCAGTCATTACCGATAAAATCAGCGGTTTAAAATATACTGCAGTACCGTAAACCATTCAGTAATCTATGTAGAGTTATTAAATTAATGGGTGGATGCGATTTATTACAGAAAACCTCTATATTGATTAGTTGTGCTAAAAATGAGGCATTTTTCGCCAGTTTCTTCTTTGAAATTGTATTTATTAATCATTTTACGTTAATTGAACACATAATCTATGTTTCGTGAATATTATCTGCTAGATGTAGGGAGTGCCCCTTTAACGTCAAGACTGCCGAGTCGAACCAGCAGCAATAATAATCACTAGAAGAGTGATTGAAAAGCGGAAGTGAAACTTCATAGAAATTATTACATTTCTGTTTTATCCGTTTATGCTTTTAAATGTTATTCTTTACTGTACCATGTTTAAAGGAATAACATTAGTGATTGCTGTTGTACCAGATACTCCACACAACACTAAAGTCTAGTATTTGTGTAAAAACAAAGCAAACTATTTTTACTTACATTTTGGCTGTAACGCGGTTAACCAATCAATGCGCTCGCTACCGATCACGTTGTTTATTTTTCTTCTTTTAATTTTCATGATAGAAAGAAGAGAAGTTCAAGATGATTTAGTCCGTAATGTTTCTGTGCCTAAACCCCTAGATAAATATTTTTTCACTTATTGCAAAGGAGACTTCAAGCTAAGTATGTTTTGTGATACCGTTACATAATGACTTAAATACATGATATTTTAAAACCAAAAATAATATCAAACAGGGAATGCCACGTACCAAAAACGCAGCCTTCCCAAAACGAACCCCACAGCACCCAAAAGTATTTTAACAAATTTATTTTACATGTTACAGATCTACCGTTATACCGAACGTAATGAAAACCGGCGAAGTTCTGATGACATTTCCAGCTATTTCCGACAAATATTGAAATAAACTCAACAAAAATAGAGTTTGAGACATAAATAAACAGAAAAATTATGTTATACGGAAAGTTGAATAAAAAACTTTGAAGAATGACTGATGGTTTGGTAGTACTTTTTGAATAAAAATCAATTTGTCATGGTATGTTTTTTTATATCATTATATCTAAAGCTGCTCAGATAAAGTTCCTAAAACTCTATCTGTAGTTTTAAAACGGGCACTCCCTACATCTAGCACATTATATTATCGAAACATAAAGCATGTAATCAATGAACGTAAAATGATAAAAGAAGCTATGCCTCGTTTTACCAAAATTAATCAAGAGGCTTTCTGTAATAAATCACAGCCACCCATTTATTATATAGAACAACCTTACATAAACTATTGAATGGTTTACGGTACTGCAGCATATTTTAAACTGCTGATTTTATTGATAATGACTGGACTGCATCAAGCTGAAACTTTTAGGTTTGTTTCTTACAATACTTCCACAGATTCTATTATAATTAATACTTTAGAAGTTATTTAGTTTGACACCAGTTATAGGGTATGTCTCTTAAAGAGGCACTCCCTACATCTTGCAGATTATATTATTGAAACATAGATTATGTGTTCAATGAACGTCAAATGATAAATAAATACAATTTCAAAGAAGAACCTATAATAAATAAACTGTAATAAATTGCATTCACCCATTAATTGTACAACAACAACTCTACAAAGATTATTGAATGGTTTACGGTACTGCGGTATATTGTAAACCGCTGATTTTATCGTTAATGACTAGATATACATTGCTAAAACTTTTAGGGTAAGTTAAAATACTTCCAAAAAACAAATTGACATTCTTATTCATTAATATAAAACTAAAGGCTAGAATAACAAAATAACTAAAAATCTAGGTAGGAATTTGCAGAAATCAATTGAAAAGGTCGGTTACACGGCACCGCTACACTATATGTTCATAGTAAAATTTCAAAGGCTTTTGAATTTGGTAGCGTATTTTTTTAAAATTTAGAGATTATGTAACATGAATTTATACGGGAGCCTTTTTATATCACCATATGTTCTAAAATACGTTACTTACAAACAGTTTGAAGAACTTTATTTTTTACCAAAATCTGAGAGCGAGCTCGCTCTCAGTTACCGTTGAAAATATATTTTTTTTAAATTTGATATAGATCTACTTATTCATTAATATAAAACTTAAAGGTCCATTACTAACACCAAATCGAATTTTCTTTTAAATCTGGAATCGTAACGGGCGTCTTCTCAGAAGGAAAAATATGACATACTCCACTGAATGTGACCATATTGTGTTGAAAATTTGAGTTTAACAAAAGAATTAATAAATTGTATTTTGCCTTTTCAAAAACGAAAGTAGTTTTCCCCGTTTTCAAATATCTTTGTAATTTTCCAGAAATCTCGCAGAGAGAGAGGCTGTAAATAGGTTGTTCATAAATAAGCATGCCTATTTAGAATTATAATTGAATAACTTTACTTCCAATGATGTGCAAAGTATATTTCTGACAGTTTACAACATTCAATAAAGCGAAAGTAGGACAAAAAGACCACCCAGGTCAATCTAAGGAAATACACAAACATTCACTCGTTTTTCTGCAGCAGTATTACAAACAGGGAAATACTCCATGGCTATTGTAAAGTTTTAGATTTTGGGGAGGCTGCGTTTTTGGTACGTGGCATTCCCTGTTTGATATTATTTTTGTTTTTTAGAAGCCAGTTTCAAACTGTATTTCCCTGTTACAATTCCAGATTTAAAAGAAAATTTGATTTGGTGTTAGTAATGGACCTTTAAGGCTTGAATTAAAATATAAGTAAACATCTAGGTAGGGATTTGCAGAAATCGATTGAAAACGTCGGTTACAAGGTACCGCTACACAATATGTTTAAACTGAAACTTCAAAGCTCAACTTTTGAATTTGGTAGCGTTTTTTTTTATTTAGAGATATACGTGACAGGAATATATACTTGAGTCTTTTTATATGACCATTATGTTCTAAAAAAATGTTATTTTCATACAGTTTGAAGAACTTTATTTCCTTTACCAAAATCTGAGAGTTAGCAGCTTTAGCTGTAAAGTAACTTCTGAGAACATCAAACTGGTATACAAATTTTCACCACCATATTTAATTCGCAATCTACAGGAGTCGTGAATAAATGAACAAAAGTTAAATTCTGGCAAATAAATGGTGTTTTACAGTATTTATGTCCGATTCCCAACACTAGCCTGACGATTTATTACAGGTTTTACCTCGGTTCCTCCTATCTCCCCGCTGACCCTCGGGTTCGGAAAAACCCACTATTCCATTTAACTTCATGTAAGGCCTCAACAAATTAATTTCTTGGTCATCGGAATATATCCTTAAAAAATGGGAGCGAGCGAGCGAAAAAAAAATTAAAATTTTTTTTTCCCCATTTCAACCATTTTGCGAGAGCGATTTGGTAAAAAAAACAACAAAAACACTTCTAACAAAAACAAATATTGACTGTCAAAACAGAAAAAAAGACTTGGAAATAGGTAAAAGAGCTACAGACACCTTAAATATAAACTGCCAAAAAGGTACAGACCACAGAGTGACTACTATATACACCAATACGAAGTTTGCAGGGGTATAATCAAGTGTTTCCTGCAAGAAACCATTTTTATTCATATAAAAATACCATATTTTGTTTTCTTACATACATGTTCACCCACTACAACAAGTTTTTTTGAAAGAGAAACAATTTCTTATCATTTAATTAACCACCAGACTCATGTGTATTTCAATTTATGCGCAAACACTAGTCATAAAATAACCCACAGAACAACTTCTTTAGTTTAGTAAAGGCATATGCTCTTTTACTGCACTTCTTCTACTGACCATAAGTGTTTTGACTAGAGCTAATTGTTCAATTTTACAATGCTAAAAACTTGTTAATTTCTTGATTTTTTTACTGAATTTCTTTCCCAAAGTTTTAGCCTCAACGCCATTATCATGGCACTTTTTACACAAAGGGCGCACTTTTGAAAATTTGGTAAACAAGTCTTCCATTAATCTCACTATTTCCATTTCGAAGGCAAACCGATTTTACAGGTTGACATTTTACAGCTGTCCGCCTTCGTAGAGGTGTGATAGTTATAAAATATCAGATCTGTGAAAGGGGTCATACTGAAACGCCAAATTAATTAGGCTAGTCTCCCATGTACAGATGTACGGATCACTATCATCCACAAGTTCATCTTCAGTGCCACAGGAACAACAGTAGAGAGAAGTGAATTAGCCTTGACAAAAATGTCTTTAAATGTTTCTGAGTTGTTTGTCTGGACAGCAACTCATTTTCCACCAACGCTTCCCTGATTTATGTTAACAATCAAAATGTTCATACTGGTGGCTGCCATTTTGACAATATGGTAGAATTGATTATACAAATAAAGTAGTAGGAACATGTTCTGCTGGCGTTTTAAATCGAGTTGTAGGTTTGAAAGTACTAGATTTACGAGTTCACCGCATCAAAAAGGCCCGCTTTGAAATTTTGGTTTTGGTTTATAAAATTGATGCGGGCGGAAGCTCAAATTGAAAATTTTTTTTTTTATTTTTTTCATTTTGAAAAATAACGGAGCTGGAAATCCGTTGACCAAGTAATTAATTTGGTGTGGCCTAAGCTACTTATATCATTTTACCACAATCAATGTAGAGGCTGCACCCACCCATAACTCTACATAGATTATTGAAATCTGCAGTATATTTTATCGATAATGACTTGGAATGCATAGCTAAAACGTTTAGGTTAAGTTATAATACTTCCAAAGATCCTATTATATATGTTTTTGAGGTTATTTAGTTTGACATCAGTTATAGGGTATGTCCCTTTAACTTTATTTTCAAGCTTTCAGTATGCTGAAGAACTACTAAGACAATAATCTCGGCAGTGAAACGACTTCGGGCGACATCTTCACCAAGGGAGTTTAACAGCTTTACATGGTCATATTAAAATCCAACATAGATCAAAACGCGGCTCTGAAAAGCAATTGAGCAAAGAGGAGTCTGATGGTCTTGACAAGTTATATATAGGGCTGGGCAAGGTTTTCTCATGGCCTGGAAGACACGTTTCTACGTCGAAGACATGTCCAGGTTTCATGTATGATTGTAAGAGGGGTGCGGGGTGCAAGGGACGTAAACGCAAGTAAATAGTATTTCCATTATATCACACGTATAATTTACCTAACTAAGGAACAGTACTAGACCGCAAACCTCGGTAAGGCACAGGGTCGGCTAAAAGGCTCAAACACATGTCAGTTACAATGATAACAAGTCAGCGAACTTAACGACTCGATTACGGAGATTGACTCAAAATTAGTCTGAAACATTGTGGTTGGTCAAAGTTAACGTTTAGATCGTTTACGTATCACTTCGAAATGATGAATACGCATCTGTCCTTGTTTATCGTCTTGTATGTATTTGTTCACTCGTGTATATATTTTTAAAACAAAGAAGCTATTCAGTTTGTTCAACTAAAAAAAAGACCGAGTGATAAGTTGTTTAGAAAGCTGAAGACTGACAATCCACAACTTGCCTTCAGGAATCCGTAGAGACAGGACAAGGGGAGAAGCCGTTTAGTCCAAACGGAAGGTGGCTAGTGAGGTCTTCCTGTTTTGGAAGGATATGTTCATGAAACATTGTATATTACAGAAAACATCACAGGTCTCTGCTCCAAGATAAAAGCTTTTTAAATCTGAACATGTAACTTTATTTAGCTAGTAACTGGCTTATAATGCATAACGCTTTTGCCATGTGTCGTATTGCATATTTATGCCCGCTTCGTAGAAGAGGGGGACGTCGGTCGGTCCGTCTACCAACTGGTTTCCGGATAATAACTCAAGAACGCTTGGGACTAGGATCTTGAAACATGATGTTGAGGTTAGTCGTCACTAGTAGAGGACCCCTATTGTTTTTAGGTCAAAGGTCAAGGTTACAGTGACCCGGAATAGTAAAACGGTTTCCGGATGAAAAATTGAAAACGCTTGAGCCTAGCATCTTCAAACTTGATGTGAGGTTTGTCATGACCAGCAAATGACCTCTATTGATTTTGTAGAATTTGAAGAACATATTTTTTTTACCAAAATCTGAGAGCAAAGTAATTTCTGAGAACATCAAACAATTGGATTTCGTTTCTTTTTGCAAATTTTGCAGATCCATTGGGCACCATCTGCACTATTTTTTTCCCACCAACGTGAATTTGCTAATCCACCACATTTTCTGTCCAACCAGGAATCACAATTGTCACACTGGATCCACTGATCATCTTTGTGATCTGAATGGCATACTCTACATAAAACGTAATCGCCTGAACCTGAAGCATTTAAAGAAGATGTCTGAGTATATTCTTGCACTTTTGTTGCTTTAATGTAAGGAATTTTGTTAACTTCATCTCTTGTTTTTACTTTGAAATTTTTACTTGTTTCCTGCGTGCCATTGTTTTTCAACTGTATAGGCATTTTTTTACGTACTACTCATCTTTTCGAAATTTGACACAAAAAAAACCTACCATTAACTTTGTCTCAATTTCCTCAAAAATTACAATCATTGATTTGAGTATTTCTTCACTGCTGTTGTTCCCAAATAAATTTATTTCAACACTTGAACTGTTTTCATAAACTAGATTGTTTGATAATACTTGTTTATTTTGTTCATGTAATTCAGTATTTTGCAGTATGTTGGATAGTGAAACTTTGAACATGAGTGCACCGTATTCAATAAGACTTTGACTCTGTTAAACACACAAAACTTAAATTAAGGAACACATGGAATAAGTCGTCCGAAAAATGGGTCAAACCCTTGGACAAGTTTTGTCTTCGGGCTATATCAAATAATGAGTCTGGATCATTGGTTATAGAACGTTGCCCTTCCACAGATGTTGCATACATGTATGTTTTGCATATTCTGAAATATTTCTGCCGTAATTTTCTCACACGCGCACAGAATACATTCGTAGTATGTCTTTGTCTAAGAAATTATCACCGCATTTGTATAAATCCACTTTTTCTTGCATCAAGAAGTTCCTTATTTCAGTACAAATTTGAAAGGCCACATGCATGTGTTCCTTTACAAACGAGTTCTCATTTTCAAACAAAATTAAACGGTGCATTTTGTTCTGGCTTCAGATGACTTCAGTTCCTTGTACAACGAAGAAAGGGCGCTAGATGATATCACCTTTGGTTCTGTATTAATGTTGTAGGGGTTTTTATTCTTGTTAAAACGTCAGATAAAAATTTATGCCTAATTTAAAAATATCACATCACTTACCTCGAAATTCCGTCGTGCACCCAATATTGTGTAGGAATATATGTACGAATAAATACGCATCAGATTTTAACCGAAGTACATCGATTTATGCATCGGAACATAGTTCTCTGTTCCACTGGTAATAATGACCATATTTTCAAAACAAGTAATATCTTTAAAAAAAAAGATGGTCGACGTAGGTGACGTAATAACTATAATATAAAAAAATAAACACATTTTGTGTTTCAGAAGGCTCCCGGGCAGTACACTGCTTATTCCGGTACCGAAACGCTAGCCAATAATCAATGACGCTAGATGTCCGGCCCCGGACAACACCTCGTTGAATACAAAAGTTGATCTTCGTACTGTCCAGAAACCTTGACATAACGTGTTCTGTTTTTTTTTTTTTCTTTTTTGCAACATGATTTATTATAAATAACTATAAAATAAAAAAATATACACATTTTGTGTTTCAGAAGGCTCCCGGGCAGTACACTGCTTATTCCGGTACCGAAACGCTAGCCAATAATTTGCAGATTCTGATTGGTCACATTATAACGAAGTTGGTTAGCAACGCGTCCATACCAACGGAAGTTCAAATCAAAAGTATACGACTACGTCGAATAAAGCATCCCATTTTACGTCATTAGAAGACACGTTTATAACTGTATCTAAAGAAACGAACAAATAAAAAAGATACATTTCCAAAGGCGTGGCTAGGCGGTTAGCAGCCATTTACTTCAACAACATAGTTCCGCCACAAATTGTAAGATTTGTTTAACTTTTAACATGATAATAAAGGCATGCGACTCGGTTCTTTTTTTCAGTTTTATTACTGAGTCCAATTTTTTACGCAACTCAATGAGCAGATGAATTCATTAACAAAATTCGAATCCAGCCGTGACCTACATACCGTCATTATATTACACGGCGAAACAACAACAAGAAGGTGGAAAAATTAAAAGAAAATTCAGTTAACAAAACAGTTTGCATGTGTTATCATGAATTGAACTTTCGGTAAATGTTAACTTTTACCGGGTGTTGCATTATTAATTGTGATCTGGAATGAACTGCTGGTTATTGTGCTGTTTGAGAACAAACACAATGCGGAATTTTTGGCAGACACGTGGTAAGCCGATTGGTTTGCAACATTGTTTTGAGTTTGGGAGGCAGAAACTAGACCTTGTGGATTCCTGTGGCATTCACTAGTAGTGGCTGAACTGGAGGATGATAAAATATCAGATATTAACTTTTGTTGAACACTTGAAAGGACCCTGTAATTATTAAGGGAGCTTGCATTTTTGTGGCCAGTAATGAGAACTGCTTGGTTGTCAGGAACTCCATTCTGCAGCATCTTCTGACAGGTGCGTTTCCTAGCGCTTATGTTGGAAATCCGCTTCCCTTGTTGAAGTCCAGGCAGTTTGGCTGTCTGTGCTGTCATTTTCAGTAGTGTATCAATTTTGTTCCTGTCAATAGCTCCACGAAGAAACCACTGCACTGATCCAACTCTGACCGTTGGTTTTTATGAGTGACAGCAGCAAGGTAGAAAGGATGTTCACCACCTGATATTCAGCGCATACATGCAAGTAGTTTACTTTCTAAATTATTAAAAACCAAAATTCAGTAAGACGTGCTTGTCACAGGGTGAGAAAGATTTGGAGCAAGACTGGGAATCGAACACGGGGCTTTTCACTTACAGCTACCTGGCCGATAACACATTTGGTCACCATTTCGTAATCAAATTCTATACTGGGATGTGTGATAAGTTCCCAGTATTTTCTAGTGTACTGTAATTAATTTGAAGACCGCAAGATAATTTTGGTCAGGCAGTTTCTGTATTCGTTGATGCAGAAGGTTAGAAAAAAAATCGGCGCATAAAATTGTTTTACAAAAAGAATAAATCACTGGTTTCTATATTCTTTCGAAGCAGGTTCTTCTTTGAAATTGTTTTCATCCAGCAGTTTACGTTCATTGAACACATAATCTATGTTTCGAGAATATAATCTGCTAGATGTAGGGAGTGCCCCTTTAAGTTAAAATACTTCTAAAGATTAGATTATTTATGTTTTGGAGATAATTTAGTTTGACATCAGTTATAGGGTTTGTTACAGAATATTACAATGGCATACTTTATTTGCAAATAATTAAACAGTTGCATTTAATGCTACATATATTTTATTTTCATATCACAGAAATATAAACACTATACACTGTCTTACCTATATGTCCGCCCACATTTTCTTAACTTGTTCTCTATTTCTATTTGTTGTTCCAACCCCATTCACCCCAAAAAAAAAAAAAAAAAAAAAAAAAAAAAAACCCCCCCCAAAAAAAAAAAAAAAAAAAAAAAAAAAAAAAAAAAAAAAAACCACAACAAAAAACAAAAAAAAAAAAAAAAAAAAAAAAAAAAAAAAAAAAAAAAAAAAAAAAAAAAAAAAAAAAAAAAAAAAAAAAAAAAAAAAAAACCACAACAACAAAAAAAAACCCCCCCCCCCCCCCCCCCCCCCCCACCCCCCCAAAAAAAAAAAAAAGCACCCCCCCCGCCCGGCCGGCCCCCCCCAACTGCATTTACTCTGAAGAGACAACAGAGGAATAAACTATTTACCCTTAACAATATCACTGATGATTTACGACCTCTCCAAAAGTGCATATAAGCATTTTTGAAGCTGCCATGTGGCAGTGGTAACACATTGCCTGAGGGGCCTCGGTTCAATCCTCACCAGGTGTTATATAAAACCTATACCTAGATCCAATGATCTTATCTTGTTGCCTGGTACACTTCAAGTACTTTTATATAGTTATTAGAAAAATGAGTTTACAGATAGAAGAATTTTATATCGAAGGAGGAGTGACCCTTTGAAAGTATGCAGTCATTTTTAAGAGCAATATTTCGGATAACTATTTATACCTGGGTTGTAAAATATACCATTTTAGCTTTCTACAGATTGTAAGAAAATGTACTGACAGAGACAGTTCAATCATGGGGTTGATATTTCCACTTTTGTGATCTTTTTCTTATTATTTTTTTGCACCAAGTTGAGATGTAGAGCTGTGGTAAAAACATAATTTCAACTAATTTTATTTATTCATGTGACTGTTGAACTTGTTTTCTCCGTTTGTATGCAGATATAATTGACCAATAACAATTGCTTTCAAATGAAAAGATAGATCTAGTTTTGACATACGAAAGTATTTGCAACATAGCAAATTAGAAAGGAAAATACGCCTCAGTATCCAATGATCATTCGCTGTAATTGGCATATCCCTGTATATAATTGGTATATTGACTATAAGGATAGAACATTTTGGCTATCGAGAATCTGATAGGTGTTGACGATTTGTTACTTTAATCAATACTTCACTAAAAGCTTTTAATTATAACAGGGCATCAAATTCTAAATTAGACTCGCAGTGCGAGTCAGAGGCATGCAGAATAAATATTTCGTACACATATCATAGACCTACTGGGTTTTGTTTTGTAACTTCATTCTTTACTGACGGCAGTCGCCCGATCATTACTTACTGCTGAACAACATTGTCCCAAAACGCAGGTGTCATCTGGGATAGCTGCTTATTGCAACATAAATCAATCAGCAGCCCCTTTTCTTTTTGTGTCCAGTTGCCAGCTCTACCGGAAGCCATTATTTGCAGACGAAAGTTTGACATCTGACGCGCAAAACTGGCTATTTCTTACCTTCACACAGAAGAGTACTTGTTTTATGACTCGTACGAATGGTTTACTTCGTAAGATAGCTACAATCTTACGAAAGCGTTAATGGAATTGTCGTAACAATTTTCTTAAGAGTTGTCTAACGCAAGAATCTTACGATAAGAACGTATGATCGTAAGAACATTGATGAAACGGGTCCAATATGTTGTTACCTTCAAATTAATGTTAATTATAAATGTAGAGTATTTATATTTTCTCGGCCAGTGAATTACTGTCAATAATTCGAGTAGCATATATGTAAGAAAAAACAAGGATTAAGTTTGTTTTCCTGATACACATGTCGTGATAGATATTTAATTACTATTGGAGACAGATTGACAAGTAGACGGTAGCTTAATCGGGAGAGCATAAGCACAACTTTGCAAGGGAAGTTACATGGATTTGAATCCCGGTCAAGGTCCTGTTTTTCATCACTTTGTGACATTTGGCGCCTTCCGACTGAATAAAATTATTTTTTATTATAAAAATCTAGCTTACAATTGCTTTCATATACTAAAGTTTGCGCCGAGTATCTTTTTTAAAGGTAGTTCTTGTTTAAATCTTAAGGTATTCCGATGACAGACGTTTTTGCAAATTACAATTGTAGTAAACACGATTTGTTTTTAAATGGGCAATATGAAAGTACCGAAATAATTGTAAATGAAATAAGAAGTTTCTGTCAGTCAATGAAAACATTCTACAGATCCTGTAATGTAATGAGTCCTTAAAATATCAAGGTAAATACTAAAACACCCTAAAAGATGACATTGAATTGTTAAACTATATTAAATATATGTCAAACAACCTGAAGTAGAACCACTGGGGTCCATCTCTGTAACACGATAAAAAGATGACTGACGAGTTTTTGTCACAGTTGCCTGTAGATATTGTATCGCTTTATTGTTGAGTTGTATTTCAAAAAATTTGAAGGTTTAAAAGATTGTTAACCTGCTGGTTGAAAATATCTGCAATATATTGAGCTTTTAAGTTATTTTCTTCATTATATACATGATTTTAACAAATAAGTTACCGGTATTTGTATAAGAATTAAGATTTTAACTTTCAAACAATGTTAATCATATCATTTTCAATGTTTCCACTGAAACAAGACAGTAGTGCAAAAAAGAAAATATTTTCTTTCAATATTGCACTTTATAACAATAAAAGTTTAATTAAGTGCCGTAGGTATAAGTAATCATTCGACATTAAGGATATGGATGATGTTCATTTTTTTATTATTTGTCTCTGTTTGTATGACGATTGCAATTCTAATGTCACGTATTTGTGTCGATAGGGTCACGGTTTTTTGCCAGTGATGGGTGATTTAGAAATCTCGTTTTACGAGGAGCCCGCGTATATTGAGGACACAAATGTTTCTTTTTCTGCAGAAGTACCTGTTAGATATGTGAACAATAACTTGCCAACTGTAGATTCAACGAGGAAAGTGTATGTTTGTCCCGAGTGCCCTTACAGGATAGGGGATTTTAACCGACATAAGAAAGTAGTCCACAGGAATGTGAGGTATCCATGTAGTGTGTGTAATAAACAATATAGTTCCCAATATAACCTTAAAGAACATACACAGTTTGTACATACGAATTCGCATTTCATCTGTGAAACATGCTCGGGAGCGTATTCAAAGTCAGGTTCTTATGTATCTGAATGGTTATATAAGATGAGAAATAATTTAGACATATATTTTCGGATATTTTATGCTCCCTAAGGATTGCATATTAAAATCGCACCGCATGTTCGTCTGTACGTGCGTCCGTTCAATATTTAGTGATGTAACTTTGTCATGTATCAAGACACTTTAAAACTTGGCAAATATTTTCTCCATATAAACCCGACGTGTCGCGTGCAATGCCCATGTCCCTTACTCAAATATCAATGTCACACTATAAAATTGATCATAATAAAATGTTGTATACCGGACTGTGAATTTGTCATGTATCAAGTGATTTTAATAACTTGAATCCCGCTTTTAGAAATATACTAGTACCCGCTCGGGTACATTGGTCACTTACAGCGCCATCTCTTGTATGACCATATTTTTTATCAAAAAATTCTAAATATTAATACAGTTACAATCTAACTCTTTACTGCCGTATGACGTTGTTAAAACTTTGACACTCGGATGAGCGACCTAAGACTATGATGAATCTCTTGTTAGTTTACTTTTTGTGATTACATGTAGTTATTGGTATTAGTCCATAAAATGGAAATCATTAGATTTTTGAAGTAATACGCCAATTTAACATACTCAAGGTTCGTAGTTCAGTGTTTGATGTAACTGTGCTTTCAAAGGTTGTTTCGTGTCGCTTTGGATGAATGTCAGCAACATGTCGTATGGCCTCTTTGGTGTAACAATATTTACAACGTAGCTGCCTTTCCCTGGAATCAAAGGCTATCGTCATAAAAACCGTGACAGCTTAAAGGCTATCGTCATATAATTCGTGGCATCTAAGAAATAAACCGTGACACCTTTTGAAATATTGTTTGCATATCGTATAAACACGCCAACATCTAAATTTGCTCTAATTCGTACCCGGACATGACAAATATTGTATAATGTGCACAAACAACGATAAATCTGTATCATTTGAATCGGTTTTTTTTCAATATCACTAACGTGTCTGAGTGACATATTTAAGCTTCTTTCATTTCTAATTTCTTCAAATATAAAACCGACAGCTTTGCATTATTAAATTAATGTATATAATACCCCAAACATTCACGATATGATATCTCATTTGTTTGTTTTTTACCATTTTGATGCAACTGATTGTTGTTTCTAAACAAATAGCTCGTGAAAAACCGATACACTATCTACAGGCAACTGTGACAAAAACTCGCCAGGCAGATATCTTTCTATCGTGTTATAGAGATGGACCCAAGTGAGAACTGAATATGAACGACGCATTACGTCCATTTGTTTTATCACTTCAGATTTTCGGACAGGTTCGGTTAACTGGCGAAACAATTCTATGATTCAGTTTGTTTAAATGTAGTGAAATTAGTTTAAAACGTCCATTTAGCAGAACTGACATGTTGTTTTTTTATTGTGTTATAACTTTACTATTATGTACATTTTGTATTCAAATTGTTACATTGTAAGGCTGATTGGGGGATGCTCCCCGAAATGTACATCAATCCACATCTGGGCAAAATAAATGGGGTTATCCCATTAGGGAGCCCGAAGAAAAGACCACCCTGCGAATTAAGACCAGGATGAAACTAAAGTGGAAATCATGTAAATAAAGACCACCTACCGACAAAGACAGTTATAGCCTCTTTGAGTCAAAGGATTGACTGTAGTTGCTTTTACAAACTGATATAGTACTTTGCAAAAATGTCTGGTCTAACTCCAGTTAACAGCAGTTATTGTTGCTTCTGCTTCGTAGTTTATGTGTCGCTGAAGCATTTTGTTTATACTCATATATGTTAAACTTTTTCCGTCTTGATCCCTCTTATTTGAACATGGATGATTTATCATGTATAAACTTAGGTTGTGGTTAGAGAAGGGACAATCCTCCTAGCATCTAAGGCGGATTATATTCCCCTTTAATATGGACACTTACTCCTATTAAGTTGTTGATGTCAAACTATAATAACCTCCAAAACATAAAAAATAGAACCTTTGGAAGTATTATAATTTAATCTTAAAGTTTCAGCTATGCATTCCCAGTCACTAGTGATAAAATGAGCGATTTGAAATATAGCCTTGAAGTTTTTCTACCATACAACCAGAGTTCTGCAATAATCATAAAATGTAGAGTTGTTGTTGTACAATTAATGGGTGGATACTATTTATAACAGTAAGCCTCTATATCGATTAATTGTGGCAAAATGAGGCGAGTTGTCTGACCTCGACAACCCGAAGAAATATAAACTGTGCGACATTTAAATTGAGATAAATTTCATATCAGGTCGTTTGATTTGTACGTTTGTATCATATGATAACCGCCCATTGTTTTAAAAATTTTGTACATCAATTCAAATGTGTTTATTAAGTCCTCACGTATTTGAAGTAATTTCAAAATAAAGATGACAGACGAGTATTTCGAAAAAGCTTTTGTCCGACGAAGATTGGAAGAAGAAGTTTGCTGCCTGGTTTTGGAAGGGCAGTAATGGGAATAATTTGATAGAAATAATCAACAATAACAAGGAGAAGAAAGATGAACACATCCGCCGGGTAAAGTATACATCATATATCTACGGCATTGTTGTAAACAAACGTCTATCGGTTGAGGTAGAACATGGGCCGACAAAGTGTGATAAAAAATATAAACTGGTGAAGGTTGGTTTTACACAGGTTGAGAAGAAATCAGGAACTGGTAATCGAATGGAACAGGTAGTAAATAAAATTGCGAAAAATTTGGGACTTGAAAAGACAAAAGTTCTCAACCTACCTTTGTGTTGATGAAAGACCCAATCGACACCCAATTAAATTCCGTCGTAGAAGATTGAACTCGTAAGAAGATCGGGAGTCCTTTACATGAAGACAAAGCTAAGGAATTAAGACTGCCTTTCACAACAGAGTGGGTTTTAACTACGCAAGATTACATTGATATACTCAAGAAGCAAATAGCTGATGCAAAGAAAACAAAAATTGCTTCTGTCACAGACATTCCAAAGAATAAAGAAATTGATGAGCTTAATAAATGTGTATCGGATATTTATTGGAGTGATGATAATGCCACTGAGACCCCGTCACCTGATCGTGGTGAGGTAGGTGGCGCGAAAGTGCAAAATACTCGATGTGGTGAACGTGGCAGCCGGGGAAAAACGGGGTCAGGTCGCGGAGTGAGCGTTACAGATCGCGGTGGAGTTAATGGTAATACCACTGAGACCACCCCGTCAGGTGATCAAGGTGCGACAGGAGGGTTGAAAGTGCAAAATACTCGAGGTGGTGAACGTGGCGTGGCAGGAGCCGGGGAGACACGGGGTCAGGTCGCGGAGTGAGCGGTACAGGTCGCGGTGAAAGTAATGGTAATACCACTGAGACCACCCCGTCAGGTGATCGAGGTGCGACAAGAGGGTGGAAAGGGCAAAAACTCGAAGTGGTGAACGTGGCAGACCTGGAAACAAAGGGCCAGATCGTGGAGTGAGCAGTACAGGTCGGGATGGGCGTGATAGTCAGCACTAGGATTCTACTAGGAAGGGTCTTATACGTGAGGGATAAACGGGACGATAAAGATTTATAATTGATATTTAGTTTAACCATGAGACTCCATCATCATAAGCCTGTTACAAATGACACTTTTTGACGATGCTATGCTAATCAAAGTTAAATGCTGATCTGTGGCAGTCAGTCCTCATAATGGATGAAATAGTTACTGCGTATAGACGCGAAATTCGCAACATAGCATTTATGGTGCGGTATTGGGGCTGATATAGATTGTGTCTTTTCGTAAATGATTTAAAATGTATTATATGACTTGCATGTTTAGGTCAACAGAAAAACGCATATCAATGGCGTTGTAATATCATCGGATAGTATGTGAAGTTCAAAACTATTTAAATATTTGTCCGATTTAAGTTTATGGTGTTGATCCATGAAGTGTTTGTCGTAAGTAAAATTGTGTAAAAAAATAGAAACGTAAATAGATGAACGGGTGGATGACAAAAATAAGCATTTAAGTTGATCAATTAGAATTAAATTAATTAATCACCCAATGAACAAATAATAAACAGACAAATAAATCGATAAAATCTTGTTAAAAGAAACTGTTACCGTAGTGTCCCAGACGATAAGTATGCCTTTATGTCGTTAAAGGGGCACTCCCTGCATATAGCAAGTTACATTCTCTAAGCAAGGGGGCCAAGATGGCCCTGTATCGCTCACCTGTGACTTATATGTGACCAAACTTAAGCTCTAAACTATATATCATAAACACAAATTTACATGATGATTTGGTTGTAAATGTCACCTGTATGGCATACACAAGGTTTTTAACCGGGTGACCTAGTTTTTGACTTCAGATTACCCCTATTTATACTCCTCATTTTAATCAAGACAATCATACTGACCAGGTTTCATGAAGATCCATAGAAAAATGCAACCTCTATTGCATACGTAACGTGTTTCTATGATTTGACCAGGTGACCTAGTTGTTGACCCCTGATGACCCATTTTCTGACTCAATTTAGATTTTATCAAGAAAATTATACTGATCTAGTTTCATGAATAATCAATGAAAAATGCAACCTCTATTGCAAACGCAAAGTTTTTCTATGTTTTAACCGGGTACCTAGTTTTTGGCCCTTTTTAATCTATTTCTAACTTAACCTAGATTTTATCAAGACATTTATGCATACTAAGTTTCATGAGGATCGAATGAAAAATGCAACCTCTATTGAAACACAAGATTTTTCTATGATCTAACCCCACGGTCTAGTTTTTGACCCTATATGACCCATGTTCAAACTCGACCTAGATTTTATCAAGGCAATCATACTGACAAAGTTTCATAAAAATGCAATGAAAAGATGCAGTGAAAAATGCAACCTCTATTGCATACACAAGGATTTTATATGATTTGATTCCGTTACCTAGTTTTTGAACCCAGATAACCCATATTCAAATTAGACATAGATTTTATCAAGGCAATCATACTCATAAAGTTTCATGAAGATCTAATGAAAATTGCAACCTCTATTGCGTACACAAGGTTTTTCTATGATTTGATCTTGTGTCCTAGTTTTTGACCCCAGATGACCCATATTCGTACCTTACTTAAGATTTTATCAAAGCAGTCATACTAGTTAAGTTTCATGAAGATCCAGTGAAAAATGCAGCCTAAGGTTGAGTGTAGACAGTCTGACGACAGACAGACAGACGACGGACACCAGGGGATTCTAATAGCTCCCCTTTGAGCACTTCGTTGAACATAAAATGATGAATAAAAAGGATCTTAAAGAACAACAAAAAATCGAAAAATACCTCCATAAAAGGGACACTTCATATATCTAGTAGATTATGTTCTGCAAATAAAAATAATATATTCAATGAACCTAAAATGGTAAGTAAATACATTTTTAAAGAACCACGTTTACCGATCTTGGAACTTTCGTAAGAAACATTGTTGATAACTACAGACATTGTGGAAACGTACTGTTCTGTGTATTCGCTCCTTATTAATAAACAACATGATTAACATTATTCTAGTCAGGATCATAGGACATCATTTATTATTGACGCATATACTGAATCTTAAACACGCTAAATCTTTATAAATTGAAGTTCGTTTGATCAATTAATTCATTACTGTATATAAATCGTAACAGGTTGTTTCTAATACTCCTTAATGCCGTATCGACCAGTTCCGTCAATTAAACCTTACATAAATTCCGTACCATCCTGCGACTTTAATTGTAAAATAAAGCACCGCCTTTCATCTCAGGTGCCTGCCACATATTTCACAATACAGTAACACGTGGTGTCAGAACTGTATATTAATATTTTGTCTATCATCTAAAACTTCACCTGGACGATACATTCAACCTACATCAATCAAACATCAAGAGGAGCCTATAAAGAAACAACGAGAATTATATCATAAACATTTACCACAACTCACGGATTAATAATCACATCTAACCGATTTTAGACATTGACAGACGATTACTAATTTATTGCGGATTGGGCCAATTTAATAAACATATGTTAATGAGACAGAGTATTGTTTGCGTGTCTTTTTCTTGTATTAAAAGGTTACGTCCAAGGAAAACCCCGTGCCACATTTTTTTCTTAAATATACATACATAATAGCTTTATTATGACGGATGAATCAGATCCAGAAATCCAGTTCACCCAAGTTCTGATTGATAGATGACGTCGACAAGGGTCACCTGAACGTTAGAGATAATTCTGAAGACAACACCATGACGGACATGCTAGGTATAATCGTAATTCTCACTGTTTTCACAGGTCTTCAAGGCCATCCATTGTCATCAAACCGGATCCTTTTACAGGATACAAGGATTGGGGGAGGACTCTGTGATGGGCAGTTTTTAAATCCCACTGGGACGAAACTGTTTTGATTTCTGTCCTCTGGCCTGTTTCGTCGGGCCCTTAAGGGTGTTTCTCGTGGTGCTCTGCCTTCTGCCTTTTTTGGTTCTCAAGGTTTGCTTTTTATATATTCATACACGAGCATTTTTGTGTTTTACATACCATGCCTTTTGTTTCCATTGCGTGTGTTAGAGATTCACCTAGCAGGGATTACTTTTATTTACACTGTCCTGTGACTTTGGAACATGGTGGGGGTAAGAGTGAGGTTGGGTGCGCACCATAAACCGGTTTAAGCTCCCCAGTGGTGTTTTTGCCACTGACCGTTCCAAGGCGGTGCCCCACTGTGTTCCTTTAATTGTTCGTTTTGTCCTCGTGTGTTTGCTTTGTATGCTAGTGTGTGTTGGTAGTGTACATGATTGTGTGTGTGTGTCGTGTGTGTGTGTGTGTGTGTGTGTGTGTGTGTGTGTGTGTGTTGGTGGTGTGCACTTCTGGGTGCTATGGGGCTCGTTTTGGGGAGGCTGCGTTTTTGGTATGTGGCATTCCCTGTTTGATATTATTTTTGTTTTTTTGGGAGCAATGTATATGCCATTTCGAGGATTGTGCTGAACTAGGTCAGTGGACAGTGAAAGAGTTGCTTCTAAAAACAAAAATAATATCAAACAGGGAATGCCACGTACCAAAAACGCAGCCTCCCCAAAACGAGCCCCACAGCACCCAGAAGTGCACACCACCAACACAGACACACACACACACACGACACACACACACAATCATGTACACACACACATATACACTACCAACACACACTAGCATACAAAGCAAAACACGAGGAACACTTGCTGCGAGTTTGAAAGGTCAAGCAAGGGTTTTGTATTCCAGCCTACGACCTGCAGCAAAATGTAGCTACGAAGCTCTGACTGAACTACTGGAGCAACGTTTTGGAAGCGCCCTTCAACAATCAAGATGGCTTCCAAAATGCCAAGCACGTTCACGTCTCCAATGAGAATCAATCCCCGATTTTAGAGATGAAGTGCGTCTTCTTGTTAGAAAAGCATATTGTAATCTTGAACCAGGAGCACAAGAGTTATTAGCACTGCAACAATTTTACAAGGCCATGCCAATAGAGATGCGTTGTAGAAACATGGAAAGGGACTGTAATTTTTCTACAGGTCGTCCAACGGTACGGATAACTGTTAGGTGAAGGACACAGTCAATCAAATGTAAGGCAAGTTCGTTCTGCTACATCAGGTAAACCCTTACAGCAATGACACGGGAGACAATGTCTTTCCAACAGCAATGGGATAGAAAGGACCCTGAAATCAATACAATACATTCTGGACAGAATAGAGAGAGGTTGCAATTCTAAGCCACAGACTTGGCCGAGATGTTTCATTTGCTAATCGACAGATCATCTCTATAGGGACTGTCCAAATAAAAGAAATTGTTCAGGAGAGAATGAAGAACGTCCACCACAGGGAAACGAATACCCGCTCTTTCAGTAGGTCGCGGGAGAGTGAAAGAGAGGTCATACTTGCAACGCAAAATAATTGTCAACCAAAATAATATGAAATACAAAAGTCAAATGTAGATACTGTTCAGTGTAATAATTTGCATATGGAAAGCGTGAACTGTCAAATGTCAGAAAATGAAAAGTTCAGTCATGTTACAAAATGTAATATTTCAGAAAACATTTGCAATCAAAGTAGAATTGGTCAGGTTGGTATAGAAGGTGTTAATTATGACATTGATCTTATGTTACAGGAGAAATCAATAGTACTTAATTAACATTTTTATTAGACAGTGGTAGCGCAGTACCTATTTCAAAACACATTTTTGATAAAATTGGTACAAATCCACTTCCAAATAAGAAATTGAGTATCTATGGTGCTAATGGTTCCACCTTTACTTGAATTTGAGTGAGAAATCTGTTGAGAACCCAATCATTGCATGATTGTCTTACATGTTTTGAAATAAAGTCTTTGGTATGGTGCCTTCCCCTGTTTTTGACCAATACTACCATCTACGGTGATGTCACGTACATGTTAGACACTGGGATATGGATACATTGCAATTAAAATTTAGGTCTGGAGAATGTATCAAATGCTTTGCATGTAATGAACCTGACCTAACTGCAGAGTAACAGTCAGTGTCAGAACAAGTTAAGATTCCGCCTCAGTCCTACATTAAAATTAAAGTTACAATTCCATAAAATGTTCAGTTACCAGGGACAGGTAGTGTTGAAAATTATGTACAGAAAAAAGGGTTTTTAACATTTTAGAAGGAGTAGTTGATTCTCACAGTTCTGTAGTTTGTATAGGTGTTATCAATAAAGGAGAAGAAGCACTTTTAAATCTGCCTGGAGAAGAATTTGGTCACTGTAAGACATCACGTATGAAGACATGCAAAAATCACATCGCTGCGCAAATCTAAATACGAATAGTTGTGAAACACTAATATTGTTAACTGGAATGTTTCCAGATCATTTGAAAGATCTCTTTGATAAAAGTTCTGTCTATTTAAATGTTGACCAGAAAAAGAGCACTGCAACACTCCTAAACAAATATAAAAACATTTTTTTTGCATCTAGTGACGAATTAGGTTGTACAGATAGAGTCAAGCATGAAATATATACTTGTAATACGCATCCCATCAAACAGCCTCCTACACGCCAACCACTTTGTAAACGCTCCAATGAGAAAGACGAAGTAGATCGCATGTTACAAAATATTATAGGGCTATCAAGCAGTGAATGGTCATTTCCAGTCGTTTTGATAACAAAGACGGATGGAACCACTAGATTTTGTGTGGACTACAGAAAATTAAATGTTGTAACCAAGGTTGATGCCTATCCTATTCCAAGAGTTGATGACTGTCTCGAAGCTTTGTCTGGTAATAAATGGTTAAGCAGCATGGACTTATGTTCAGGTTTATGGTAAGTAGAGATGGATGATACTGATATGCATAAAACTGCTTTCTCCACATCTGCATTCAGGCTCTTCCATTTGTCATGCCATTTGGTCTTGTTAATAGTCCTGCTACTTTCCAAAGGCTAATGGAAGATGTTTTAAGAGGTCTACAATGGGTCGAATCATTACTTTATATGGACGACATCATCGCTTCATCGAAGTCTGTTGAAGAATCGCTCATGAGGCTAGTAAATGTCTTTAAATGTCTACAAGATGCCAACCTGAAATTGAAAACATCAAAATGTTTGTTCTTTCAAAAATATATCACATTCTTCTTCGGTCATGTAGTTTCTGTAGATGGTAGCAGCACAGATGATAGTAAAATATCAGCTGTAAAAAACTGGCCTACACCGTTAAATGCTTAACAGGTTAGGAGGTTTTTAGGTTAAACTTCCTACTTCCAAAATTTTGTCAAAGGTTTCGCTGAAATAGCTAGGCCGCTGCATAAAATTTATGAGAAATAGTTAAAAGTTTGTGTGGACTGAAAAATGTCAAAAAGCTTTCAACTTACTGAAAAAAGCAATAACCATTCAGTGAATAATCTAGGTTTTGATTTATATGAGTCCCTGGGACGCACATTTTTCAAAACAATAAGTCCCAGCTATGAAACAACGAGTCCCTTTCCAAAAAGTCAGAAAATAGAATCGGACATCCTCGCCGAATTACTTTCTTTGCGAATCGCCGCTGTAATGTGTTGTTTTTTTTCTTCAAATATAATTGTTTCTAAAAGTATTGAATTACTGAAAATATTAATTACCTTTTACGTAGATTTAAAATATTTATTTCCGTTAAAAAATCTGCTGTAATTAGTCGATGTTTATTCTCCAATTATCATTTGTCACTTGTGAATGTCGCGGTAGGTGTGAAAAATACGAGCATTCATAAAGGGTGACAAACTAACTACGTCAACTTTGAAATTTCGAGCTATGTGACACCACTGTTTGAAAAAAGTATTTTCAATTAACTAAATTAACATTTATAAGTTCCAACTATTCTTTATTTAAAATAAACGTTATGTTTATAACAAAATCGGGGCGCTTCAAGCCGATTTTTTCTAAGTAACAATTTTCTTCTACAATGTATTTACTTTAAAGAATTACCTTTGTCGAATAAAATAATTTCTACAGCGACTTCTTTTACTCATAAAGCCGCAGGTGTTACGAGATCAAAGCACGTACGCCGACGCTGAGTTTCGTTTGATCCAAGCGAAGCACGTGGCATTAAAAAGACCGAATATTTTGACAGGTCTGATTATTTTGGATTATAAAAACTAGTTTTGAATAGACAATGTATAATATGAGTAAGTTTTATTTGGTTATGCACTATATCAAGCTATACAAATGTTCGCTGGTCGGCAAATATTTCAAATTGGATAAATGTACGAAAGTAAAAAAATACGTGTATACAAATTTTCACGTAAAATAATTCTAATTTAATGTCCTGTTAGCTGTCTGAAACACCACTTAAAGTACCGCGATTTTACACCCGCGAAGTGCCGCGACTTTTTAACGATTTCATGCGAAAATGCTTCTAAATACTCGCAGGAAACGCAAGTTTGGTGGACGATATTCTTTTATACAAACTGCCGCGAGCATATACCCAAGTCTCGCTTTTCACGTGCTTGCGTCCTAAAGGACGTACATATTTCAAATCTTTGCGTCCTTTTCATTTTTTGTGCGTCTATGACGCAGGACGCACGGCTAGATTATTCACTGACCATTGCTCCTGTCCTCTCCTTTCCGCAACCTGATGGTCAGTTCATTTTGGACACCGACTCGAGTAATGTATCTACTGGAGCTATCTTGTCGCAAGAACAAAATGGCAGAGAGCATGTCGTAGCCTATATGAGTAAATCTATGAATAAGCTTGAGCAACAATATTGCATAACCAGAAAAGAACTCCTCGCTGTAGTTAATGCATTTTAAGCATTTCCACCATTATATTTATGGACAAGAAGTTTTATTGAGAACAGACAACTCTGCAGTGAGCTGGATGAGAAATTTTAAGACGCCGACTGGTCAAACTGCTCGCTGGCTTCAGAAACTTGGAACGTATTATCTTAATTTACTGCATAACCCATAGCAATGCTGATACCCTTTTGCGAATACCCTGTAAATCATGCGCGAGACAGCAAGAAATCAGTGACGAAAATGAGAAATACTTGTTGATACAGATGACAATATTATGTGAAGAGGTTGGTCAAGTTTCTAGAGGAAACTTAGCTGAAGAAGGTCGAAGTGATTTACAGACTGATGTTAAAAAAAACAAAAATAATATCAAACAGGGAATGCCACGTACCAAAAACGCAGCCTCCCCAAAACGAGCCCCACAGCACCCAGAAGTGCACACCACCAACACACACACACACACACACACACACGCACACACACACACACAACACACACACACAACCACGCACACACACAAACATACACCACCAACACACACAAGCACACAAAGCAAACACACGAGGACAAAACGAACAATTAACGGAACACAGTGGGGCACCGCCTTGGAACGGTCAGTGGCAAAAACACCACTGGGGAGCTTAAACCGGTTTATGGTGCGCACCCAACCTCACTCTTACCCCCACCATGTTCCAAAGTCACAGGACAGTGTAAATAAAAGTAATCCCTGCTAGGTGAATCTCTAACACACGCAATGGAAACAAAAGGCATGGTATGTAAAACACAAAAATGCTCGTGTATAAATATATAAAAAGCAAACCTTGAGAACCAAAAAACGTATGTACTCAATGCATTTGCAGAAGGCAGAGCACCAAGAGAAACACCCTTAAGGGCCCGACGAAACAGGCCAGAGGACAGAAATCAAAACAGTTTCGTCCCAGTGGGATTTAAAAACTGCCCATCACAGAGTCCTCCCCCTCTTCCGTCAGACACAATCAAAGAGGGAAGCATAGCGTCCAACTGTAAACGGGTTGAACACCAAACATGCGGTGTGTCTCAAAACAGTAGGGTCGTAACCTCTTTTAACAAAACGTTTTATAATTTTAGCAAATACAGTTGGAAAATTGCCATGACCCAAAATCTTACGAAGTTTGTAAACCACATCCCCATAAAAATCGGGTTTTGAAATACCTTCTCGCAGAAGAGTCTTTAGATTACTATTGAATTTCAAAACCAAATCAGAATTACGATAGTAAAATTTAGCAAAATATTTACGCAATTTGTAATAACGGTAGCCCTGTTAAAGAAGTTTATTTGTAATATATTGATTACGTTCATTGAAATCCTCAACATGACTACACGCTCTGGCAAACCGAATTAACTGAGAAATGTATACCCCATAAGATGTAGCATGAGGTACATCCCCATCCAAATGGGGGAAATTTACAATATTAAAATTAAAATCGTCCCTCTTGTCATAAATTTTGGTATGTATAATATTGTTATAAATAGAGAGATGTAAATCTAAAAATGAAGCACCAGTATCCAAATTGTTAGTTTTAATTAACTGGAGTTCCCGGGGATAAATAGTGTCCACCAATTGACCAAAAAACGGGTTACAAGGTCAACAATAAGCTGATCCTGATATAAGTATATAAGATATAAGTTTTTGGTACGTGGCATTCCCTGTTTGATATTATTTGATATTATTATATTTTTTTTTTTTAAGCTGCTAAACTGTCTGATAGTCAAAGACCACTGGTCTGACGT
Organism: Saxidomus purpurata; assembly: GCA_022818135.1. NCBI lineage: Eukaryota > Metazoa > Mollusca > Bivalvia > Venerida > Veneridae > Saxidomus > Saxidomus purpurata. The sequence goes on from JAFMSR010000007.1 coordinate 20,033,698, forward strand.
TTCAGGTAGTTCTTCTCGCTTAAAGACATTATGGCGCCTATGGGATCGTCAAAAAGTTAAAGCTGGCATGCTTTATCGTAAATTTGCTGAGGCAAATAGTTTAATTCTATGGCAATTGGCGGTTCCTAAAGTTAGACGAGGGGAAGAAGTTCTTTTTAGTCATGATGTCCCAACCGCTGCCCGTTTAGGTTTCGAAAAGACACTGGACAAATCCACACAAGGTTTTTATTAGCCTGGAATTTCAGACACTGTTCAACAGTACTGAAAGCTATGTGATATCTGTACTGCTCTTAAACTTTTAAAGGAGAAAAAGAAAGCTCCGCTTGGTCAATATAGTGTGGGTTCGCCGATGGAGCGAGTAGCAATGGATATTTTAGGTACCCTTTCGCAAACCGCTGCTTGTAGCAAATACATACTTGTTATATCAGACTGGTTCACAAAGGGGGTTGAATGTGTACCAATTCCAGATCAAGAAGCAAAAACTGTAGCTCAGGCAGGGTGAGCTTTTCTGATCGATGATTGTCCGTCGTACGTCGTCCTTCAACATTTTGATTCAAATGACATCTCCTCTGAAACCTCTAGGCCAATGTTGATAAAACTATGCAGGAATGTTCCTTGCATGAAGCTCTACCAAAATTGTTCAAAGAATTCCATTCCATGCAGAACTCTGGTTGCTATGGCAACAAATATGAAAAACTTTATCTACCAAGATTGTTCAAATTATGACCCCCGGGTCAAAATTGACCCCGCGCGGGTGGGCACTTAGTTAGTTTTTGCATAGGCATGAATAGGAAAAGCTTTAAAAATCTTCTTCTCTGAAACCACAAGGCCTAGGGCTTAGATATTTGGCATGTAGCATTGTCTAGTAGACCTCTACCAAGATTGTTCAAATTATGACCCCGGGTCAAAATTGACCCCGCGGGGGTGGTCACTTAGTTTTGCATAGGATTATATAGGAAAAGCTTTAAAAATCTTCTTCTCTGAAACCACAAGGCCTAGAGCTTAGATATTTGGCATGTAGCATTGGCTAGTAGACCTCTACCAAGATTGTTCAAATTATGACCCCCGGGTTAAAATTGACCCCGCACCGGGGGTCACTTAGTTTTACATAAGCTTATATAGGGAAAACTTTAAATATCTTTTTCTCTGAAACCACAAGGCCTAGAGCTTAGATATTTGGCATGTAGCATTGCCTAGTAGACCTCTTCAAAGTTTGTTCAAATTATGCCCCTGGGGTCAAAATTGACCTTGTCCGGGAGGATCATTTGTTTTACAAAGGCGTATATAGGAAAACGTATTTGGTATATAACATTAGTGATCCTCCACAAGGCAAGTGGACTTGTACCAAGGTGAGCGATATAGGGCTATCTTGGCCCTCTTGTTACTTCACTGTTCGATTTGGTGTGTCGTTACAAGTTCATATAGACCAAGGTAGTAACTTTGAGTCACAGTTATTCGCAACTCACACAACCAGTCTAAGGCCGCAAGCAAATGGCCTCGTTAAAAACAAAAATAATATCAAACAGGGAATGCCACGCACCAAAAACGCAGCCTCCCCAAAACGAGCCCCACAGCACCCAGAAGTGCACACACACACACGCACGCACGCACGCACGCGCACGCACACGCACACGCACACACACACACACACACACCACACACACACATACACTACCAACACACACTAGCATACAAAGCAAACACACGAGGACAAAACGAACAATTAAAGGAACACAGTGGGGCACCGCCTTGGAACGGTCAGTGGCATAGAAGTAAAATCTATGTAAACTGCCTATCATTCACATGATCAGTCAAAATGGGACCAATATCTCCAATTTGGCATGATGACATATCGCAGCTCATGTAAAAGCTCAACTAAAGTCTCTCCCAGTAAAAAATTGTAAATCGAAAAATCGAAATCATGTTACCTTTACACGCAGCTGTTGGACATCCTGTTACTCACGAAAACAATCAGCGAAATGACGACCAGTATGTTGACGAATTAAAAAAACAAGATGACTGAAATACATAACCTGGCAAGAGAGTACATTCACAAAGTGACAAACTATCAAAACAAACACTACGATACAAATGCAAAACAACGAAGGTCTCATAAAGGTCAACTCGTTTGGCTGCATGACCCAACTAAAAAAAGGTATATGCACAAAATTAGTAAATAAATGGAAGGGTCCATATATTGTTACGCATACTATGGACGATTTGATTTGCCTCGTGAAACGATCAAATCGGCATAAAGTTTTAGAGCTTATCATATTGACAGATTGTGGCCATACTCTGGAACAAATATCCCAACCTGGATTAAACGACAAATGACCAACGAGTTTAGACAGCGAAGCGAAATAAGAAAACAGATCTGTAATAACATAAATAACAACGAACAACAGTAAAAACAACAATTAATTTCAAAACTAACTTCAAGAATGAATAGTTCAATTATGTTTATACCATTATCTCAAATAACAATGAAATAATAACAATAATAACAATGTCAAAAATAACTGTATCACTATTCCCTGCATATATGACCATTGCCATATCAGCGATGACTATGTTTGGACCATGGCCGTCAATGAAATGTACATGTTTTGTCATCATAGAAATTGATGGCAATGAAATATCCATGTTGCAACAATGTTTTGACCATGTCCACATCAATGATAATCACAGTCAGCGTTCTAGACCTGTTTTGGCCATGATCAAATTCAGGTCAAATCAATGCCATGTAAAAATGTTATTTCAATATCATGGTCAAATTATGTTTATTTTGACAAGGTTTGAATTTCATTTTATAGCCACCCCATGCTCTTGGTCAAATTATTTTTTATCGGACCTGTTTTGGCCATGGTCAAATTGAGGTCAAATCCATGCCAAGTAAAAAGTTACTTCCATATCATGGTCAAGACGTGTTTGTTAAAGTGGCACTATTTTGACAATGTTCAAATGCACGGTTATATTAAAGCCATTTCAATGACATGTACATGTTTTTCCGACATAGAAAATGAGACCATGGTATATTCATGTAGAAACAATTATGTCTTTAACAATAATAATCAAATTCAATATTGTACAGAATACAAATTTTATATGAAGTCGGTGTTATGTAAAATAATCAATATTAGCAATGAATCGCTATAGTCCGACATATTGTAGACCTGTTTCAACCATGATCAGCTTAGATAAAAACATTTGCATGTGAAAATGTTACATCTACATCACAGTCAGATCATTTTGTGTTGTGACTATGTTTGAAATACAATGTCATATTAAATCCATCGCATGCCTTTCATAATTTGAGATTTACATCTCTCTATTTATAACAGTATTATACATACCAAAATTTATGATAAGAGGGATGATTTTAATTTTAGTATTGTAAATTTCCCCCATTTGGATGGGGATGTACCTCATGCTACATCTTATGGGGTATACATTTCTCAGTTAATTCGGTTTGCCAGAGCGTGTAGTTATGTTGAGGATTTCAATGAACGTAATCAATATATTACAAATAAACTTCTTCAACAGGGCTACCGTTATTACAAATTGCGTAAATATTTTGCTAAATTTTACTATCGTAATTCTGATTTGGTTTTGAAATTCAATAGTAATCTAAAGACTCTTCTGCGAGAAGGTATTTCAAAACCCGATTTTTATGGGGATGTGGTTTACAAACTTCGTAAGATTTTGGGTCATGTCAATTTTCCAACTGTATTTGCTAAAATTATAAAACGTTTTGTTAAAAGAGGTTACGACCCAACTGTTTTGAGACACACCGCATGTTTGGTGTTCAACCCGTTTACAGTTGGACGCTATGCTTCCCTCTTTGATTGTGTCTGACGGAAGAGGGGGAGGACTCTGTGATGGGCAGTTTTTAAATCCCACTGGGACGAAACTGTTTTGATTTCTGTCCTCTGGCCTGTTTCGTCGGGCCCTTAAGGGTGTTTCTCTTGGTGCTCTGCCTTCTGCAAAGGCATTGAGTACATACGTTTTTTGGTTCTCAAGGTTTGCTTTTTATATATTTATACACGAGCATATTTTTGTGTTTTACATACCATGCTTGTTTCCATTGCGTGTGTTAGAGATTCACCTAGCAGGGATTACTTTTATTTACACTGTCCTGTGACTTTGGAACATGGTGGGGGTAAGAGTGAGGTTGGGTGCGCACCATAAACCGGTTTAAGCTCCCCAGTGGTGTTTTTGCCACTGACCGTTCCAAGGCGGTGCCCCACTGTGTTCCTTTAATTGTTCGTTTTGTCCTCGTGTGTTTGCTTTGTATGCTAGTGTGTGTTGGTAGTGTATATGTGTGTGTGTACATGATTGTGTGTGTGTGTCGTGTGTGTGTGCGTGTGTGTGGTGTGCACTTCTGGGTGCTGTGGGGCTCGTTTTGGGGAGGCTGCGTTTTTGGTACGTGGCATTCCCTGTTTGATATTATTTTTGTTTTTTGTTTGTATGGAACTTGTTATAGCCGTCAAAAGAATGTCAAAAAATTGTTACTTCAATTTCATCGTGGAATAGTCTTTTTGGCTCTCTTTTGACAACGTTTTAATATACTGCAATGGTTATATGAAAGTCATCTCATCTCCTTCATAATTTGACCTGTATTGGACCTTTATTTGCCATGGTCAAACTGCGGACAAATAAATGCAGAAGCAAAATATTATTTTCATATAATGGTGAATCAAAATTGCAGTTGTACTGTTTTGGTCATTTTTGCTCATTTTCTTTACTTAGCGTAGATGATTTGCAATATTAATATACCCTATTTGGAGGTTTTGCACATTATTTAGTATATGTAATCAATCAGGCAATTATGTTTAGGTTGTATGTACATGTACATGTAAATACATACTTCAAATTAAGCCATTCACGAGCTGTACATAAACTGACCATTATCGGTTCTTGATATTGAAACGTTGGACAAGAACTGTTCTTAAAAAGAATTCATGAACAGTTTATGAACTACTGAGGATTCAAACAGAGTACTTGAACTGTTCATGATCTGAAGATAAAACAATGGTCAATGACACTTCATGAACAATGAACAGTTCTAGAGGTGGTAAAATCAGTATATGTAATCAATCAGGCAATTATGTTTAGGTTGTATGTATATGCACATGTAAATACATACTTCAAATTAAGCTATTCACGAGCTGTACATAAACTGACCATGATCGGTTCTTGATATTGAAACGTTGGACAAGAACTGTTCTTAAAAAGAATTCATGAACAGTTTATGAACTACTGAGGAATCAAACAGAGTACTTGAACTGTTCATGATCTGAAGATAAAACACTGGTCAATGACACTTCATGAACAATGAACAGTTCTAGAGGTGGTAAAATCAGTTTCAAATGACTTCCAAAAGATCATGGCCAAATCAGAACTAGGACTGACAAATCACACGGCATGTAAATATTATGTGCACCCTTGGCAGATTTTTGGAGGGAATTTATCTGAAGAAAAAAGTTTCTGCAAAAGTAAGAGATTTTATGACACTCCTTGGCAACAGTAAGTGGCTTCAGTGTTTAATTTCAGTTATGACTTTTGAATAAACAATTAAACTTCTGAATACAACAAAGAAATTGTGTCTGGTTTATTTGAACACTAATTTGACTTTAATTAAAACATGTGCTAGGATGTTTCAATTGGTCTATTGTCTAGCAATAGGTGGATGTGTATTTACCTAAAGTTTGTCAACATAGTCACAAGAAACTCATGGTAAAAATAGTTTTGGTCAGTGACCAGATCCTACTTGTGTTTTATTACCATACATTATGATCATGGATGAAACATGGTTTGACCAGGACAAACCATGGTTGAAACATGGTACAATCATTAACAGCCTGTTCTGGCAGTATTTTAGACAGATAATTTACATTGAATCTTGGTTTAACCAGGTATGCCAAATGGAACATTTCCACTTTTAGTACAATACAGGCTCCTCAAAATTTGGTATGACCATCATTTGTCTATGATCTGTGGAAGTGATCTGGAATCATTTTGGTCATGACCAGAAGGATTCCAGATCACTTCCACAAATCATAGTCAAAACATATCATGGGCAGCCTGTTTTGGCCTTGATGTGGCAATGTTCCATTCGACGTACCTGGTCAAACCCCGTTTTAGTTATAGTCAGAGGATGGTCATAGTGTGCTCAATTCAGCCCATGTTTATTCAGCTATGAAATGACTGCAATTTGAACATGTCTGGAACATGGTTTAACCAGGTATGTAAAATGGAACACTGTCACATCAAGGCCGAACCAATGTTTGTAAAAGTCTGCTATGACCATGATATGTCTATGATCTTGAGGGAATGCATTTGAACTGATACGGCCATTGCATTTCAAAATCAATCCCACAGAACAGTATCATATCATTGTCATTTCAAAGTGATTTGTGACCATGGTCTAGTCCTAATGTGGCAGTGTTCTAATTGACATTCCTTGTCATACCATGCTTCAACAATGGTCAAATAACACCTAAAACAGGGCTAGACCATGGTCTTTGTCCATGAATTTTTTTCCGCAGGGTTGTAAATAGAATGAATAACACTGACAACTAAAGTTATTCCATTCAATAGGAAGCTACAAAAGAACAAAAATAGAGTCAATAACAATACATTTTATAAAAATCATAGCAATAACTAATATAATACATAAATAATAACGATAATAGCAGAAGAGACAACAACCAGTGTTTAGTGTAAAATGGTGATTACAAGTGTAAGAATACAATAATAACAAGGAACAACCTGTGTAAAGCAACAATAAACAATGGAATGAAGTAACTGTTTAATGAAATGAACAAGCTGAAACACTGTCGACAAATGTCTTTTATCTTCGTTTTAGACAATGGCTTCTTGTTGGATTTGCTAGTTAGACATACCTCAATATCCACCTAAAAATCGACGCATGACAGTAGTATGTAACTGTGTGGTGCACTGGAGAAAAGACATTCACAAGTCAGATTTATATTTTCACTGCAAACAAAAACATCTTCTAGAAACTTATAGTTTACAGAAGTCATTTTTCTCTACAATGAATTGCATAGACTGTTCAGTGTTCTCTAAGACTACAGTAAAATAAGTAAAATTGAAACCTGGTCCATTCCTAATGCAATGGAAGCAAGACGTCTGGTGATGAAATGGTTGGAGCCACAGCAAGGAGCTGCTGTTAAACATGACAATTGGAGACATGGCTAGCGACATCTGCCAATTTAAAAGACCAGGAGGAATTTATTGCTACAAAACTGGATCTAAAGAAAATCCCTGAAACAAACGCACAGGAACAAACAAGCAAAACACAGAAAATGAAATGCAGTGTATATGTAAGACAGTAGGGAAAGAGTGTAAAAGTCATAACGGGAAGAAAGAGACAAATGAACAGAGTATAAGACAAAAAGACTAAAAAGAAAATGTAACAGAAAACAAAGAAATTGTACCTTGAACGCAAATGAGAAGGTAATGAAAAGATTAAGTGAAAGCAAAGTTATTGAAATCGGTGAAAAGAAGACTGAAGTTAGTAAAAATGAATCCTGTAAAATTACAGAGAAGAAGAGTGACACTGAAAATCCAAACGCTAGAAAAAGAGAGAAGAAATTAGTTAAAATGAATAGTGTTTCACGAATTCTTGTTATTCAAAGGGGTTTTGTTACCTTAGATGTATCAAAGATACGGACCCTTAGCATTACAGGATTTGAACAATCTGTATTACAAAAGAAGTGGACATTTCGCCGAGGCCCAAATCTCAAAGAAACCATAGTTTTCCCAGTATATACAAAGTTCTGGTCGCCTTACGTTACCAGGCAACTGGCAATATCCAACTGAATACTTGATACTTGCAAACTATTGCACAGTCAAGAGTTTCGAGAATTATTAACCAGACGTTGGATGCTCTGAGTTGCTCAGAACATCAGGTTTCCAACAACGCAAGCAGACCTCCAACAGAATAAGATTTTTTTACCATCTCGCAAGGTACATTTTGTACATAATTATATTAAATGAAAATTAATCTAAAATTAGTACTGGTTTTTTTCAATTAATCGGACAGAAACGGGCCCTTTTTCTAAATAACTCTTGACAATATTGTAGATACAAGTGGCATTCCCTGAAAAAGCAACTGGTTACTATTTAAAGCATGATCCTGAACCAAGGTCCGTCATGGTTGCATTGATTTAGGTCCTTATGTACTAAATGAATTGTTTACTTTTTAAGATTTTAGTATTTTTTTTATGGTTCGCAATGTTTTCCCCATTCCCGACTGTTAGGATTTTATGAAACAAGTGGTGTGCACTTCTGGGTGCTGTGGGGCTCGTTTTGGGGAGGCTGCGTTTTTGGTACATGGCATTCCCTGTTTGATATTATTTTTGTTTTTTTGAAATGGAATGTTTATTATATCACTATACATTTGCGCAGGTGCGCATGTGCATTTGTATATTAATCCTCCACGCAATAGAAATATAAGGTAAATGCGGTAAGTAAATATTGAATTTTTTATTGTTGTTCAGTGATAAGTTGACTACGCTGTCTCAGCAAAAAAAGGCGTCTACATGATCCAGATATCGTACACATTGGATCAACGGATAATTGTTTAATTACGTGCAAATCGAAATTGTCCGGATAATTGAGCATCCGGTTAATATGTAGGATACCAGTAAATATTCAAATATCTAAAAACATTTAATTTTCTTGGAGATAGTGGTTATCCGTGCGAGAGATTGCTCTTGATACCTTATTTACAGCCAGGCAACAATTCCCAAGAACAATACAACACGTCAATGATAACAATATGAGACATAATAGTAACTTATTGTTTAATTTTTATTTTTATTGAGTATTTGGAATACAAAATAAATTTGATCCGTGGACGCGAGTCTGTGAATAGCTTCGTAAAAAATTAAAATTAAACACGTAATTTTTCAACATTCGATGCCTCCAGTACACAAACTTTAAGAAAAGATAGGTAAATCAAAACCATGTCTGCAAACTAAACTCCTTAATACATGCAATAAAATAAGAAAAATAAGATGACAAGATGAAAATCAATTCATTTCAGATGGAATCAACCTCGAAGAGAGAGAGAGGCAATTTGGAATTATTTGTGTCTTGCCTAAGGACACTACCGACATAGCGATGGTAGGGATCGAACCCGGTGCCCTTCGATCTTGAGGCGAACGCGGTACCATTGTACCGTGGCGGCTTAAAAGTTTTATCAACAAAAAGCCAGAGTTGAAGAAAAAAAATTATTCAAGCAGACTTCAGTGATATAAGAAGATTTGTAGGGAAATTTTCTCCGGATTTTGATTTATAAAGGTTGTTTTGGGTGCGCACCATAAACCGGTTTAAGCTCCCCAGTGGTGTTTTTGCCACTGACCGTTCCAAGGCGGTGCCCCACTGTGTTCCGTTAATTGTTCGTTTTGTCCTCGTGTGTTTGCTTTGTATGCTTGTGTGTGTTGGTAATGTATGTTTGTGTGTGTACCTGATTGTGTGTGTGTGTTGTGTGTGTGTGTGCGTGCGTGCGTGCGTGTGTGTGTGTGTGTGTTGGTGGTGTGCACCTCTGGGTGCTGTGGGGCTCGTTTTGGGGAGGCTGCGTTTTTGGTACGTGGCATTCCCTGTTTGATATTATTTTTGTTTTAATAAAAACAAATCCCAGTAATTGTAATAAAGGACAAGATAGAAAAAGAAGATGACATTTTTGTGTGTTGGAGGTGACTTCAGCAATGCAAACATTATTTTCATGAATTCCTTATAGCCTTATAGATAAAATTTCAGGAAAAGCATGCATCTTTCATATTATTAATTATTAACAAAGATGTCTCCCTCCAACTCAATAAAAAGAAACTGAAATAAATTACAAGTTCATAGTGTGTTTTTGGATAAGAATTTAAATTTGATGTTGAAATAGAGTAAACTAAATAATTATAATTTCCATTCCAGCCCTACCCTTATCTGTTTTAACGATACATGCAGTAATCGAAAATTGCTCTATTTCAAACAAGGACATTCTGTAATACTTCCATTCATAAATATAGTTGACCAAATTTTATTTCAGGACGTTAAGCAAACGACACAGTCATGGGTTTTCCAAGGAACAACATCCTAGCATTCAATAGATTCACAGTCATGCTCAAACATCAGTTAGCTGCAAGACCGGCAGTCTGTCTGATCACAGCCAAGACTGTACCCAGGTAACTAACACAGAAATATAGATGTGAATCTTTGTTTCTACAATTATATTATAATAATGAGTTTAAATTATGCAATACGAAATCTGTTAAAGCCTCCTGCTGCATGCACCTATTAAAATATATGAAAAAAAACAACAAAATGCACATTTTAAACAGAAAGCAAATTTTTATTTTCTCATTTTATAAAATTTCATTCCAGGGCTAAAGTAACCACTATGGTCACCAAAGAGTTCTTGCAAATGGAAGACAATGTATGGCAAATGCAGTTCAGTGCATTCTTACAGCTAAATGAAGAGGCTACATCAACATGGAAAAAAGTTCCACTTTGAATGAAATTCTAGAAAACGGAGGCAAATTGTATTTAAAAATATAAAAAAAAAAACAGCTCATAATTATATGTAGATGATAAACAGTACAACAGTTCAGATTTCTGAACAAACCTGTTCATGGCACTTTAAAGCTGCTCGCTCAGTTACATGTACCTTTGAAAAAATATTATTTTTAAAAATTGACATACTTAAAGGGGCACTCCCTACATCTAGCAGATTATATTCTAGAAACATAGATTATGTGTTCAATGAACGTAGAACGATAAATAAATACAAAAATACAATGTCAAAGAATAACCTATGGCGAAAAATGCCTCATTTTACCATAATTAAAGCTGCTCGCTCATAAAGTTTTTGGGGCTCGTTTTGGGGAGGCTGCGTTTTTGGTACGTGGCATTCCCTGTTTGATATTTTTGTTTTTTTGTTTTCAAACTGTATGCAAATAACGTATTTTAGAACATATGGTGATATAAAAAGGCTCTGGTATAAATTCATGTTACGTATATCTCTAAATTAAAAAAAAGTACGCTACCAAATTCAAAAGCGTTGCAAACGCTTTTGAAATATCAATATAAACATATAGTGTAGCGGTACCGTGTAACCGACCTTTTCAATCGATTTCAGCAAATTCCTACCTAGATTTTTGCTTATTTTTAAATTATAGCTTAATAATTAAATAAGTTTAATATTCATGAATAAAAATTGTCAAATTATTGAAAAATATTTGTTTCAACGGTAACTGAGAGAGAGCAGCTTTTATCAATAGAGGCTTTGTGTAATAAATCGCATCCACCTATTAAAGCTACCCGTTAAAGCTGCTCGCTCTCAGATTTTGGTTCAAAAATAAAGTTCTTCAAACTGTATCTAAATAACGTATTTTAGAACATTTAGTGATATAAAAAAGCTCCAGTATAAATTCATGTCACGTATATCTCTAAATTTCAGAAAATATGCTACCAAATTTGAAATTTCAATATAAACATATAGTGTAGCGGTGCCGTGTAACCGACCTATTCAATCGATTTCTGCAAATTCCTACCTAGATGTTTGCTTATTGTTCTTCAAACTATGTAAATAACGTATTTAAGAACATATAGTCATATAAAAAGGCTCCAGAATAAATTCCTGCCACGTTTATCTCTACATTAAAAAAAAACGCTACCAAATTCAAGAGCGTTTGCAACGCTTTTGAAATTTCAATATAAACATATAGTGTAGTGGTGCTGTGTAACCGACATATTCAATCGATTTCTGCAAATTCTTATCTAGATTTTTGCTTATAATTTGATTCTAGCCTTTAGTTTTATGTTAAAGCTGCTCGCTCTCAAATTTTTGTGAAAAAAATAAAGTTCTACAAACTGTATGTAAATAACGTATTTTAGAACATATGGTGATATAAAAAGGCTCTGGTATAAATTCATGTTACGTATACCTCTAAATTTAAAAACTAGATGCCCACGTGCAACATGTCGAGCCCGCCATATGTCAAATGGGCTAACTCCTTAACACTAACTCCTTAACAAGTATAGATGGGTCAAAATACACCAAAATACTGGATGTAACATGCATGTTGTACCACAGAAAATTGGTCTCGATTTTTCTCTACGGCCAGTAATAAAAAAGTTACAATATAAGCTATTTAGGGAAGTAATTCTAAAAACAAACCCGCCCATGGTGGTGAGCATTTGTACAAAGTAACATCCAAATCCCTCCATGCATGAAGAAGAAATGCTCCAGACAAAGATATTCTTGACTTTGAACTTTAACCTCGTAAGTAATACCTTGACCTTAGACCTAGGGACCTGGTTCTTGCGCATGACACTCCCGTCTCATGATGGTGAACATTTGTGCCAAGTTAAATTAAAATCCCTCCATGCATGAAAAAGATATGCTCAGGACAAAAAAACAAAAATAATATCAAACAGGGAATTCTTGAATTTAACCTTTAACCTCTAAGTGTGACCTTGACCTTAGACCTAGTTCTTGTGCATGACACTCCGTCTCATGATGGTGAACAATTGTGCCAAGTAAAATCAAAATCCCTCTATGCATGAAAAAGATATGGTCCGGACAAAATCGGACGGACGGACGCACATACACCGAACCGCCAAAAGTGACAACTATACAAGTTGCGATGAGCTCGACAAAAAGTACGCTACCAAATTCAAGCGCAAACGCTTTTGAAACATCAATATAAACAGATAGTGTAGCGGTGCGTGTAACCGACCTTTTCAATCGATTTCTGCAAACGCTTTTGAAATATCAATATAAACATATAGTGTAGTGGTGCCGTGTAACCGACCTTTTCAATCGATTTCTGCAAATTCCTACCTAGATTTTTGCCGTGGGTTTTATATTCATGAATAAAAAAGACAATTTTTTTGAAAAATATTTTTTTTCAACGGTAACCGAGAGAGAGAGCAGCTTTAAGTATAATTATGTCAATTAAATTGTTTTTATTTTTTTCAACGGTAACAGAGCGAGCGGTGCCCCACTGTGTTCCTTTAATTGTTCGTTTTGTCCTCGTGTGTTTGCTTTGTATGCTAGTGTGTGTTGGTAGTGTATATGTGTGTGTGTACATGATTGTGTGTGTGTGTGTGTGTGTGTGTGTGTGTTGGTGGTGTGCACTTCTGGGTGCTGTGGGGTTCGTTTTGGGGAGGCTGCGTTTTTGGTACGTGGCATTCCCTGTTTGATATTATTTTTGTTTTAATTCTACATAGATTATTGAATGGTTAACGGTACGTAACGGTATATTTTAAACCGACGATTTTATCGATAATGACTGGGAATGCATAGTTGAAACTTTGATATAATACTAGTAACAAAGATTTTATTATTTTTGTTTTGGAAGTTATTTAGTTTGACTTCAGTTATAGGTTATGTCCCTTTTAAGGCCAAGAGATTTGCTATTTCGCATGTAGCATTGTCTAGTGGACCTCCACCAAGATTGTTCAAATCATGACCCCCGGGTCAAAAGACGTACAAAATGGTACCAGTAGCTCCCTTTGGTTGGCGCTCAGCATAAAGAGGGAAATTGGCTTCTCTTCTCTCATACCCTCACGGCGATAGATACCATCACCAATGCTGTGTCGGAAGTGATTAATATGAAATGGATAACTTGTTTCACAATCGACCTAAAATAAATTAATATAAACAAGGCCTACATATTAGATATTTAGCATGTAGAAATGCCTAGTGGACCTCTACTAAGATTGCTAAAATTATGACCCCCCTGGTCAAAATTATCCCTCCCAATCCTTTCGCTCCCCGGGAGTGGGAGACGTCACTTTTGCTGAGGCCTATATAAAAAAAAATCTTAAAACATATTCTTCTCTGAAACCACAAGGCCTAGAGCTGAGATGTTTGGCATGTATCATTGGCTAGTAGACCTTAACCAAGATTGTTCGAATTATTTACATGTCAATTTTTTTTCAACGGTAAGAGAGTGTGCAGCTTTCATTATTGTGACGATTCCATCCACTCTGACTTTATTTTACTGTTTTTCTTGATACAGTGACATACAGCTGCGTTTTTGGTACGTGGCATTCCCTGTTTGATATTATTTTTGTTTTTTTGTTTTCACATATCAAAAGAAACTATGACGTCATTTATCTTCGAAGTAATTCAGTTAATGTCCGCTATTTTTGTTTTGAAAAACCGTATGAATGCAGATTTGTTTTTTTAAGGACATATCCAAAACATGAGTAATAGAATCTTTAGCGGTATTATAAGTTAAAGCTGCTCGCTCTCAGTTACCGTTGAAAATTTCATTTTTTTAAAATTAACCTATTATAAAGAAGTATAAAACTAAAGGCTAGAATCAAAATCAGTGTGCATAACCCACGTGACTTGCGACGTCATTTTTAGCTACTGCGCCAAGTAAAAAACCTCCCGACTCGGAGTTTCAAAAAGCTGTAAGTATTTCATTTTAAGGTATATAATGTTGAACTATAGCTTATTCTAAGCGGAAAACAGTCTTCTATCCATCGATTATAATTTGTTCTTCACAAGTTTAGTCGTTTGGTCCCCAAAACGAGGCAAATGGTCAAATTTGAGAAATTTTGGGAGCTAATGTGACAAGTGTTCATACAGTTTGTAACCTAGCCCATTACTATATACATAAACAATGTTTCTATGAATCAACGATAGTTCACGAGGATAATTAGCATCTGAAAAATTATTTGAAAAATGACTTAAATGCCAAATAAAGCTAAGTATTTGTTATTTTGAAAATGGGCTACGGTGCAAGCAAATTTAGTTAGGGCTAATGCGACAAGTCACTTTAGAAAGAGGAGAGACTACATTAAATGTTATCAAAAAGTTTGTCTTCTATACGTATGCGTTTTTAGTTCACTTTTCATGTTCATTTGCATGGTTATTTTACTCGAAATTGAAAACAAATGAAAACAAAAATTTAAGTATTTTACACTATTTTACTGGTTTTAGGTCATGGAAAACGTATGCACTTACTGCGACAAGGCACTCATGAGAGGGAACACAGTGGAACGCTGCCTTTCAGCTGTAGTGATGAGGGATTTCCCTCTCATAGAGCACTTCTTCGAAACAGGTACGTATTACTTTATATTTTGTGCAATCAAATCACAAAACACAGCTGAGTAAATTGATACGGTTGACAGAATCTTTTCAAACATAATACACCGACCTTGGTGAGAAATATACAATATTGTATAGCGGACATACACCATGCATAGATACGTATTATAGTGCGATTGTCGGCGAAGCAGTATGCTAGCTTGGTTGACATATCAGTCGATGGATCTAGCCTCTAACTGTTAGTTTTGTGCTTTGTTATAACAGACAACATAAAACGCATTTTATTAATGGAAGTTTTAGGAAATGACTTAATAAAATAATTCATGAATTTGCAGAGACCATGAATCTGACGACGCTGGCCGGCTCCGCCTTTAGGCCAAAGACAAAGGAGCCAAAGCATGAGTCGAGTAGGAATGCGATAGCCAGGGGCACATTAGGGGTACGTTGGGAAACTGCAAGACGAAATGAAAGCAAGCTTCTGCCAACGTACAGACTTTACCTTGATATGGAAGACTTTAAGTAATAATTAAGGTCAATGATGGTTATGTTTTCAAACAACATCCGCACATTTGATTTAAACTGTTGATTTGATAAAAACATAGTTTAAATACACACATTCTAAGTTGAAATGTGCTATCACTTAGCATTCCCAGTGCTTTTTTAGGTGTAACAAGACCTGCGGCTCTTATTTTATCAAGAAAGATGTCTACCACCGAATCAACCTCAGTTTGCTCGAAAAGCATTCCTAAATTACTTTTTGAAGTGAAAGTGTATGCTACGAATATATAGCGCTGTAATTTTTTTAATGGCGTTGCAAAAAATAAACAGTACTTTACAACAATTTCTGTTGAAAAACAACAGAACTATGAAAGAAAAATGTATATCAGAATTGTTTAAATAGAACACAATACTATCATTATGGTATCTAAAAAATTAATCACATACAAATGTGTATCTAAAGAGGCAATGATAACTTTAAACGTTATCAGTATAAGCATTAGGTATCCTGAAAGGGTTGTCTTCTTGCTTTAAGTTGGTAAATGATAACAACCAAGTGTACATGTTTTTCATATTTTGATATAACACGATGAAACCATGAACACTATATTATCACATTTGATTTCTATTATCACAGCTGTCTGTGCAAAGAACTGGCATGCTTGAATCTGGCACCGTACTTGTTGCAGACATGAGTTCTCTCGTCAGTATGCGTATTCATTCATGTGTTGCACCATATCTGTATGCCTAATCTCATGACGGCCAAAGTCTGATTGTGTTGAGAATGCTCTCCCGCACGTCTTACAGAAAAAAGTTTTAGTAGCGCCATGGACAGTTCAACTGAAATATGAATATGACATAAAGTGTGTTAGTTTATTTCATTTAACCCCTCTTACATAAAGCATTTATCTAGTATCTGACACAGGCCGTAAACATCTAAATTAAAATTGCAGTTTGCATCCGACCGTAACAATTGATTTTCAAAGCAACAAAATGAACAAAATTACAAAAACACATTTTCTGACGTACATAGAATTAATCGGTATCATTGTTGTAGTTTTATGATATACCTACCCATTGCGTTACATAAATGCTATTAAATTTGTTTCCAACGCCGTGAATGAACATTGAACTTTGTTTGAAATATAAAGTAATAATGTTTGATAACAGTTAATGTAATGTCTACTGTTTCTAAAGTGACTTGTCGCATTAGCCCTAACTAGATTTGCTTGCACCGTAGCCCATTTTCAAAAAACAAATATTTAGCTTTTTGTGGCATTTAAGTCATTTCGTTTACCATTTTTCAGATGTTAATTATCCTCGTGAACTATCGTTGACTCATAGAATCATTGTTTATGTATATAGTAATGGGCTAGGTTACAAACTGTATGAACACTTGTCACAATAGCTCCCAAAATTTCTTAAATTTGACCATTTGCCTCGTTTTGGGGACCAAACGACTAAGCTTGTGAAGAACAAATTATAATCGATGGATAGAAGACTGTTTTCCGCTTAGAATAAGCTATAGTTCAACATAATATACCTTAAAATGAAATACTTACAGCCATTTGAAACTCCGAGTCGGGGGCTTTTTTACTTGGCGCAGTAGCTAAAAATGACGTCGCAAGTCACGTGGGTTATGCACACTGAAAATATAGGCTAAAATCTAGGTAGGAATTCGCAATCGATTGAATATGTCGGTTACACGGCACCGCTACTCTAAATGTTTATATGACAATTTTGTAGCGTATTTTTTAGATTTAGTGATACACGTGGCAGGAATTTATACTGGATCCTTTTTGATGACTACATATGTTCTAAAATACTTTATTTACATACAGTTTAAAAAATCTGAGAGCGAGGAGTTTCAGCTATGCATTCTTTGTCATTATTGATAAAATCAGCGGTTTAAAATATACTGAAAACAAAAAAACAAAAATAATATCAAACAGGGAATGCCACGTACCAAAAACGCAGCCTCCCCAAAACGAACCCCACAGCACCCAGAAGTGCACACCACCAACACACACACACACACACACACACACACACACACACACACACACACACACACACACACACAATCATGTACACACACACATATACACTACCAACACACACTAGCATACAAAGCAAACACACGAGGACAAAACGAACAATTAAAGGAACACAGTGGGGCACCGCCTTGGAACGGTCAGTGGCAAAAACACCACTGGGGAGCTTAAACCGGTTTATGGTGCGCACCCAACCTCACTCTTACCCCCACCATGTTCCAAATTCACAGGACAGTGTAAATAAAAGTAATGAAAACAAAAATAATATCAAACAGGGAATGCCACGTACCAAAAACGCAGCCTCCCCAAAACGAGCCCCACATCACCCAGAAGTGCACACCACCAACACACACACACACACACACAAAAGTTGAAGTAGCGTAAACCATTCAATAATCTATGTAGTTTATTTTATTTGCGGGGCCTCGCATTAATATTCCGCTATGCACAGTGTGCCATTTTCCACTTAAACATGTTTTAATAAATGGTGAGATTTCTGGTCAAGTAGTTAAGAGGCACTCACATCTAGCGGATAATATTCTTGAAACATAGATTATGTGTTCCATGAACGTAAAATGAGGATTAAATAAAATTTCTAAGAAGAACGTATGGCGCTAAAATGCCTCATTTTACAAAGATAATACGAGGACATTGTCTATTATGTTCAATAAATTTAAACTTTAGGCTCGAGCAATAAAAGTTGAAACTATTTATCCGTATCTGATACACAACAAAAGCAGTCTCCAAATATTGTGAATATGCCACTTTCGTCTACGTCTGCTGTGATGTTTTCATGAAATACAATGTCTTCTTCTGGTCTAGTCATCCGTTATGTTATAGCTTTCAGTTATTCTGTTTACTGCAAGTGTTCTGATAGACTTCGTCTACATCGAGGATACTTGTTTTATCTCCGTGTGAGTCATTTGTGTTACTCATATCATTATGTTCGTCTTCAGTCCTAGTACTTACTGTCTTTGTGTGTCATTGTTTTCAAGGTTTTTGTAGTTGTTAGCGTTCTCATCTTTGATATTTGTGCCATTTTAGTGTGGGTCATTTTTATTACTTAATCATTATGTTCGTCTTCAGTCTTCATTATGAATAAAAACAAAAATAATATCAAACAGGGAATGCCACGTACCAAAAACGCAGCCTCCCCAAAACGAGCCCCACAGCACCCAGAAGTGCACACCACACACACACACACACACACACACGACACACGACACACAATCATGTACACACACACATATACACTACCAACACACACTAGCATACAAAGCAAACACACGAGGACAAAACGAACAATTAAAGGAACACAATGGGGCACCGCCTTGGAACGGTCAGTGGCAAAAACACCACTGGGGAGCTTAAACCGGTTTATGGTGCGCACCCAACCTCACTCTTACCCCCACCATGTTCCAAAGTCACAGGACAGTGTAAATAAAAGTAATCCCTGCTAGGTGAATCTCTAACACACGCAATGGAAACAAAAGGCATGGTATGTAAAACACAAAAATGCTCGTGTATAAATATATAAAAAGCAAACCTTGAGAACCAAAAAACGTATGTACTCAATGCCTTTGCAGAAGGCAGAGCACCAAGAGAAACACCCTTAAGGGCCCGACGAAACAGGCCAGAGGACAGAAATCAAAACAGTTTCGTCCCAGTGGGATTTAAAAACTGCCCATCACAGAGTCCTCCCCCTCTTCCGTCAGACACAATCAAAGAGGGAAGCATAGCGTCCAACTGTAAACGGGTTGAACACCAAACATGCGGTGTGTCTCAAAACAAACATGCGGTGTGTCTCAATTCTCATATTTGTTGACACTTTAGCTGAAGTTGTAACGAATTCTTTTGTCGAACTTTTTGCCATTATCGGTTTGAAACTGGTTCCCGGTTGTTGTTCACGTCATTTGCAAAGTTTCATGGGCCAGATTCCTGAACGGTTACAGAGAAACAGACACAAGAGTACCTTTCTGTTCGTACAAATCAGTATTACACACGTTCTAGGGATAACTATAACGCTCCCTTTACTTTCTTGCTTGCTCAATCTGGTTAGCAGACCATCTTTTCCGTTTGCGCTTCCTTTTTTCTACCACATCTGAACTGCTATATCAATCAACATCTATGTTAACTGTATTTTAAAATAAATAACCTCCAAAACTAAAATAATAGAACTTTGGAAGTATCCCAACTTGACCTAAAAGTTTCAACTGTGCATTCCAGTCATTATTGATAAAATCAGCGGTTAAAAATATACTGCAGTACCGTAAACCGTTCAATAATCTATGTAGTTGTTAATATATGGGTTGATGCGATATTTTACAGAAAGCCATAGTTTAGGGTTGAAGTTTGGTCACATTACGACATTGGCAGGTCTCAGGTGAGCGATATAAGGCCATCTTGACCCTATTGTTTAAATAAACAGTTTTTGTATGTTCGTTCATGTCATTCAGAGTATTCATAAATAAATTTCATGTTGTCCAAGAGCTTGGAAAATTACTTTATGTATGAGTTTGTATAATGAGGATGTGCATCTGATGCACACCCGAGGGCTATGGGTATAATTTCCTATCATAATATGCTACAATAAAACTGCCTTGATTTAATAGTTCTTACACACCTGTGGGGGTCTGCCTCTGATATGTTTTGCTCTTAAGCTGAACCATATTTTTCTCCAGTTTGTCAGCAGACCCGGGAAAGGAGGCAGAGGCATTGAAATTGCATGCCTCTTCCTTCCACAGTTATTTCTTTGTCTGACTTGTCATTATGTATAATTCTGTTTTGATCCATTTTTAGGTTGTGTTATAATACATGTACTTCCAAAGATTCTATGATTAATGTTTTGAAGGTTATTTAGTTTGACATAAGATAAAAGGTATGTCGTCCCTTGAAGTGTTCAAGTAAGTGCTTTTTTGATGTGATTTTTAAAGGTAAACACTAAAATTGTTCATAATTTAAAATCTTCTCCTTTCCTTCGTTGATTAGCCTCTTCAGTGTCGAGCCAAGACCTGTTGCTGTTTGAAGCCGTTTAAAAGGGCTACTTATAAACTAGGAACGTCCTAAAATATCCTGTTTTGAACTCGAAAAATGCTCTTAGTACTTTTTTTGAGCTCATAGTTTAAAAGAAATTCACTGTAGTACTACTTCGTAGTTTTGACTTGCGAAGTGACGAAATACGACAGCGAAATACACGCGAGACCGTTCATTAAAAATTTTGAAATGTACTTTACTTGATCAAAGTTATACATATTTTAATTTTTTCTATTAAATTTATATTCAGTTAAACTACTTCAAACAATTGAGGAAATCAATTAAATATGATTACTTCGAAATGACCCCGGTGACAGCATGTGTTTTTTTTTTTCAAAGTACAACGCAAGAAATGTGCCGCAGTGCTTTCAGCAAGGCAAAAACGCATGAAATACTGTAAAATGACGGTACAATATGTTTTGAAAACGTTCAACTACTTTCCTAGGAGAAGGTATCAATAAATGCTACCAACACTTGTTATTTGATCGTTATTGTCACTGAATTGTCCATATTCATCCATTACGATAGTTTCTGTTCTGCTAACAGGGGTTGAAATCGGTTGAATACCCCTATGTGCTTTTGTTTCTTCTGTTTCTTACTGCTCGATGATTTTTTGTTTGTTATATATAGGAGTCACCCGGTGGTTGGTCGGTCGGTCAGGTGGTCTGTTGCATTTTCCTTGTCCGGAGCATAACTTGAAAACTACGAGTTGGAATTCAATACAACTTCATACAATGGTCAAGCACATTGAGGGAATTGCAGTGCACAGACTATCTCCATTTGACTATTAAGAGTTCTTGCCCTTTGTTATTTTTCCTAGTCCGGAGCATTACTTGAAAACTACTTGTTTGAATTCAATAAACTTACCATGGTGTTGCACAATGAGGGAAGTGCGTGTACAATAACCATAACTGTATCTTTTGTAATTACAGAGTCATTGCCTACTTTGTTACTTTTCCTTGTCCGAAGCATAAAATTATAAATAATTACTGGATGGAATTCAATACATCGTCATACAATGATCAAGTACATTGGGCAGTGTAGTCCACAATTTAACAATAACTCTTTCTTGACTCATTACAGAGTTATTGCCCTTTGTTACTTTTCCTTTTCCGGAGCATTACTTAAAAACTACTGGTTTGAATTCAATTTAACTTCATACAATGGTCAAGTACATTGAAAGGCAGTGCAGTGCAGAGGAACCATAACTATATCTTAACTCTTTACAGAGTTATTGCCCATTTTTACATTTCCTTGTCGCAGAGCATCAACTTGAAAACTACTGGCTGGGATGCAATACAATTATACATTGGCTCAGCACAATGAGAGGAAGTGCAGTGTACAAGAACAATATCTATATCTTGAGTAATTACCAAGTTATTGCCAAGAACAAAATCTCTATTTTAGTTTTCTTTTGCAAGTTATTCTGTTTTTACGAACTTCCTCAGTTTATAAAGCAGTCTTTCGGGGGTATTAATCACATTTAGTGATGGCTCTAGTTTTCTTTAGTTGTGGTTGGCCAGTTCTTCCGATCGCTATACGGATTTTTTTAGCCAACATCAACAGATATATTCTCGAAACATAGATTAGTTCATTGAACAGTAAAATTATAAATAAATACATTCTAAAGAACCAACTTTGGAAAAACGTTTGCGCATTTTACCTTAATTTATCACATGTTGAATGGAAGATGCGATTTATTACAGAAAGTCTCTGTACTGATTAATTGTGGTGAAATGAGGCATTTTTCGCCATAGGTTCTTTGAAATTGTAATTATTTAGCATTTAAATACGTTTTTGAACACATAATCTATGTTTCGAGAACATAATCTGCTAGATGTAGGGATTGCCTAGCTAACCTAAAAAATTGTACTGTCTTTGTATATCTACCTTTTAATGAAGGGGCGCACCCTGTGAAAAAACTCGTGGAGAAACCATGGTTCAATCATGATCAAAGACCATGTTCTAGCCTTGTTTTGGATGTAACATGACCATTGATGAAACATGGTATTACCAGGTATGTCAATTGAATCATTGCAACGTTAGTACTAGACCATGGTCACAAATCACTCTGAAACGACCATGATACGATACTGTTCCCTGAAATTGAATTTGAAATGAAATGACAATGGCCGTATCAGTTCCAGAAATTTCCCTCAAGATTATAGACATATCATGGTCTTAGCCGACTTTTATGAACATTGGTTTGGCCTTGATGTTGCAATGTTCCATTTTACACACCTGGTCAAACCATGTTCCAGACATGGTCAAATTGCAGTCATTTCAGAGCTTAAAGCTGCTTGCTGCCGAGTTACCGTTGAAATTTTTTTTTTTAAATTGACAAAATTAAACATAATATAAAACAAAAGGTAGAATCAAATTATAGGCAAAGGTCAGGTAGGCAATTAAATTTGTCCGGAGTTACTGGCACGACGTTGATTTGAAAACAACTTATATGGCAAGCGTATTTTTTAGCTCAGTGCCTGGCTATGCTCAGTTACTGAGTTTTTCTGATTGATGCTTGTCCGTCGTCCGTCAACATTTTGATTCAAATGACATCTCCTTGAAACCTCAAGGCCAATGTTCATAAAACTTATGCAGGAATGTTCCTTGCACATGATAGCTCTACCAAAATTGTTCAAAGAATTCCATTCCATGCAGTACTCTTGTTGCTAGAGCAACAAATTGGAAAACTACTGGTTAATTAAATACTTCTTCTCTAAAACACACAATAGGCCAAGTGCTTAGAACCTTGGCTCTAGCTTGTCTAGTGGACCTCTACCAAGATTGTTCCACTTTATGACTCCTTGGTGGCAAAATTGACCCCTACTGGGTGGAAGCCTTCTTAAATGTTTTTGCATAGGAATATATAGAGGAAGTACAGTTAAAACCATAACTCTATCTTGACTAACCACAGAGTTATTGCCTAGAGCTTAGCTATTTGGCAGTGTTTTTAGCATTTGCCTAGTAAACCTCTTTAAAGTTTGTTCAAAGTTATGCTTCCGGGGGTTAAAATTGACCTTCCTAGTGAGGGCTCTAGTTTTTTTTTTTACAAAAAGGCGTAAATAGGAAAACTAATCTGGTATATCAACATTATCTAGTGATCTTACAGGCAAGTGGACTTGTACGTTACACGGCGACGCTATGCATCTTGGCCTTTCTTGTTTAATTTAGAGATATAAGTGGCAGGAATTTGTACTGGAGCCTTTTTTGCCTAGCCCGCTTGCGGTGAGCTCGACATAGTTGTCACTTTTGGTGGTTCGGTGTATGTGCTTGCGTCCGTCTGTCCGATTTTGTCCGGACCATATCTTTTTCATGCATGGAGGGATTTTGATGTTAATTGGCACAAATGTTCACCATCATGAGACGGAGTGTCATGCGCAAGAACCAGGTCCGAAGGTCAAGGTCACACTTGGAGGTTAAAGGTCAAATTCAAGAATGACTGTCCTGAGCATATCTTTTTCATGCATAGAGGGATTTTAATTTAACTTGGCACAAATGTTCACCATCATGAGACGGGGTGTCATGCGCAAGAACCAGGTCCCTAGGTCTAAGGTCAAGGTCATACTTTGAGGTTAAAGTTCAAAGTGAAGAATATCTTTATCTGGAGCATTTCTTCTTCATGCATGGAGGGATTTTGATGTTACTTTGTACAAATGTTCACCACCATTGGCTACCCTTGTTTTTAGAATTACTTCCCTTTGTTGTTACTATAAATAGCTTATATTGTAACTTTTTTATTACTGGCCGTAGAGAAAAATCAAGACCACTTTTCTGTGGTACAACATGCATGTTACATCCAATATTTAGGTGTATTTTGACCCATCTCTACTTGGTAAGGAGTTAGCCCTTTTAACATATGGCGGGCTCGACATGTTGCACGTAGGCATCTAGTATATGACTATATGTCCTGATATACGTTATTTACACACAGTTTGAAGAACTCTATTTTTTTTTACAAAAATCTTAGAGCGAGCAGCTTTAAATGAATTTGGCTTCGATTAACTAAGGTAGTGCATGTAAGCCGGGTAAAGCGCCTGAACGACTGGTTATCGCGGCTGCAAATTGATATATTTTGGGCGCAATCTGCATGGCAACGGGAATTTTGCTTTAAAGCTGCTCGCTCTCAGTTACCGTCGTAAAAATTATTTTTCTAAAATTTGACACACTTATTCATTAATATAAAACTAAAGGCTAGAATCAAAATAAAAGCAAAAATCTAGGTAGGCATTTGCAGAAATCGATTGAAAATGATGGATACACGACACCGCTTCACCACATGTTTATATTGAAATTTCAAAAACGATTTTGAATTTGGTAGCGTATTTTATGAATTTAGAGATATACGTGGCAGGAATTTTATGGAGTCTTTTTATGACCATATGTTCTAAAATACGTTATTTACATACAGTTTGAAGAACTTTATTTTTTTAATGGAATCTGAGAGCGAGCAGCTTTAAAATGAAGTACTTTACTTAGTTTTAATCTACCTTTTACGCGTTTTCTTTGTTGATACGGCTGAAAAACAATATAATTCTTCGGGAAGGAAAAACTTTTGTACATTTGACTTTGTAGTACTTGGACCTTTCAGCCAGTGTCTGTGACAAGCAAAAATTCCGAATATTGTCTACGTCACGAAACCAGTGCAAGGGCCGAATGTTGGAGAAAGTAGGAGATATGGTGCACGTTGCACGATGAATGATACGATATGTTACACGATGTACGATTGAAATGCACGATGAGCGTACATACGATATTCGCAAATTTTGACAACTGTTGTGTTTCGACTACTGTATGACGGCAGATGGAATATTAGAAGGTACCTATGAACGCAGACGGTGGATACGTAAAACGCCATACAAACTGCAGATACATAAACTATGAAACATAAGTCATATGATGGGAATAATGTTGAAAACTTTGGTTTTTCGTCTAAAGCTGAAAAACTATGTAATAAACGTAAAATAGAAATCAAAACTAATAGAAAACATCAGTATTATTACGATTTTTGTTAAATTATCTTGTATGAGTGCGTTTCTACAGTGGTTATATAATCTCCTAAACATGTATAATAGAATCTTCGGAAGTATTATAACTTAACCTTTGAAGCTGCTCGCTCTCAGTTACCGTTGAACATTTGTATTTGTTTTAAATTGACATAATGATACCTAAATATAAAACTAAAAGCGAGAATCAAAAGATAATTGCGTAAATACTTTTCAAAATAGGTACATTGCTGTTGGTACCGGAATCGTTGCCAGACTGTCTCTTTAGAATCGGTTGACATATGTCGATTTGCACACGCGTACTTACTGCTTTAAACATCGATAGAGATGCTTGTATAATCGGGAAATTTGTCAATTTTGGTCTTGTTTTATTCAAATTGTATTGTTAATATTTCTTCTTGGCAAGGAATGTTTATGACTGGAATGACAAGCTTTTTAACACTTTGCACTATCATGTTCTAATACTTTGGATTTTTTTCCGCTACAGTTTGAAAAACTGTATACTTATGTTTTGCAAAAAGTGCTGTTAGAACGCGAAGCAGCTTTAAGCTTCGTAAGCTACTGGGACTAGCGTATTTTAGACGTTCTTCTTTATTGCTTAACATTACACGTGACCTAGAAAATGTAATCCGTGTTTTTCATAATACTTGTGATTTTATTTAAACACATCATTTCAACAGAAAAAAATAGTCATCACTTGATTCCTACACATTATCGGGCGAAAAGGCTTTTGTTTATTTAGCAACAAATATAGAACCTATGAAATTTTGCAAGTAAATAGGTATTGTGATGCTTTAAACTTGTCAGTTTCCCTCTAAGTGTTTGTAAATGAGGCCAGAAAAGGGGTCTTCCTCTTTAAGAACATCGGGCAACCACTTGTCGCCTTGGCTATTCCCACGTTTAGTGCTTTTTTTACTACTAAAGACATGTACAAAAGAACCCCAACATGTAAGCGTAAATATACATCCTTTTCCATATTTAAATTTGTTGTTCACAGGATGAAATAATCGCTTTTGCTTTCCGGCTGATCCTAAAAAAGAAAAAAATGTGACCCAAGGTAAAATAAAAGCCTTGTGAGCCTTATGCCACACGTGGGTGACAAACCTTAATCGTAACCACTGACCAGTCTGACAACTGCTTTTATCATCGTATTTAAATTGCTCTTCAAATTAGGGTTTGCCTTGTCTAAAGGTTTCTTAAATATTACTTTTACACATTTTTATTTAGTTTATGCCTGACATAGTTTTGTTCACATTTTGTCCAATATCGAGTCATCAGGTGACCTATATAACTGAACCCCTATTTTTGTCTCAGCTCTTGCGCAATTAATGAAGGTCTGCGGCTTGGATAGTAGCATAGAATTTTAAGCTTCAGATATGAGCGGTTTTAATTTTCTTTTGGAACTTACACCCAACAACAATGTCCATTGAACGGATGCGTAATCTAAACTTAGTACTACCTATCGGAATGAAACATAAAACGCTTGAATTATGGTACGCATGTTAACTGGTAATGTATGTGTCTAAATCGTGTAGTTTATAATGACTTAAATTTGAGACGAGTTATCTATAGAGGATAATAAACGTCTATAATAAATATCTTATGTTTTTATATCAGTATGTCTTTAGTACTTATTTTTTTATTATGTATTGCAAGCTTTACACATGTATACTTAAGTTTGGCTTTAACATCCCACACGGCAGTAATATGAATTTTATTGCAAACTTCCGAGCTTTGTGATCGTGTAATTGACAGATTTAAAGTTAGTGTTTTCCTCACTACACGACCATTCCTTGAAGTTTTTATCTTTTTTCTAGTGGTTTAAGTGATCACTGTCATGTAGCCGAAACGGTGTAGTCATTCCAAGATGGCGGACACGGAAACATGCCGCAGGTAGGTGTCCTTTACTTCTACTGAATGTTAGTATTTTACAGCCTTTATTGAGGTGAATTTGGGTCCATGCCGACTCAGAATAGAATAAACCTTAGCACAGATACTGGCATTATGCAAGACATGCATTCGAAACACCAGCATTTGTACCAAAACGGTACACCTGATCTCCGTTTGAAAATCGAATCGAGGAGACGACCGTAAATTACTGTTTAGACACTGATCAGTGCTAAGTATGTCCCTAGAATCGATAGTTAATGATGCAGAAAAACACTCTTACTGTCTGCAAGGCGAATATGACATATCTGTTTATTTTCTTGGAGAAAATTTGGATTATTTAAAACGTGCTGTGAACGGCGCAGTCCCCGTGAACGGTTTAGTCAGAATGAAATATTTGTGAACGGAGAAGTCTTGAAAAGTGAACGGGTTAGTCTGAAAAAGTGAACGGTGTTGTCCAAAACATTTCAACTTAAAATAAGGTCGGTACGGCTATGGAATTGAAACAGTAATCTAATGTTTATTCATGTCAGCTATTAATACCATATACAATAGTGACATTCGTTAATGAGAAAGCCTTTTTTCTGATTGAAATACATGTATCAACCTTATGTTGTTTTCTTTAAGAGTTGTATACGCCCGTTTATACACGGGACGTTCACCTCAATAAAGGCTTTAAAATACTAAAATTCAGTAAAAGTAAAGGACACCTACCTGCGGCATGTTTCCGTGACCGCTATCTTGGAATGACTACACCGTTTCGGCTACATGACAGTGGTGATTTTTACTTCCGATAAATCGTCGATTTCTCGATGGCGGCCATATTATTCAAGAGGTGACGTCATTTCTAGCCGTTGACGTCGCGTGTCCCTTTTCTGACGCGCTGGCCAATTACTAGTATTTTATAGTGCAAAACGGTATCAGATCCTTTGAATTACATCCGAAGATAACAGATATTATAATGACCAAATAGTTGTTAATAATGTTTATACGAAATTTCGTTGAAATCACAAAATTCAACACCTTTATGTTTGTGGTGCTTTTTTCAGAATAGATATACATTTTCAATCTTTTCTATTGTAAAAATCAAGTCATAGTTACGATGAAAATTTAGGGATTGTGGTATTTTGTCATCATCTGAATAAAAATCACGTTCCATATCATTATCCCACCAACTTTATTTTACTTACATAATGTTTTCATGATATTTTAACTACAGAGACCTACTTGTATGTTTAGAACGCGAAAACTAAAAAGGGGGTCGATGTGCATATAAGAAATAAATTCAATAAAAACTGACAACAATTGTGTTTTAGGTCACCTGACCATAAAGTGGTCATGGTGAGCTTTTAGAATCGTTGAATGTCCGTCGTCCATCTACTTTGTTTACCTTCTAGCATCTACATTTTTAAAACTATCGTAAAAAACTTGAACGCAATGTATAACGCCACAAGACGTCGGATGAGTTCGATAATGGACTTGATCGGATCAGTACTTCCTGAATTATGGCCCCTGATTACAAAAAATGCAAGATTTAACAATGTTTACCAATGTAGGACCTTGATTTCTTCTATAATTCTTAACATATTTACAGAGAATGTGATGACCATAAGATCTCAGATGAGTTCAATTAAGGGCTTGATCGGATTAGTTCTTCCAGAGTTATGGCCCTTGATTTAACAACAAAATGCAATATTTAGCTATGTTTACACTCTTGCATCTTCATTTCGTCTTTAAAGCTGCTCGCTCTCAGATTTTGGTAAAAAAATAAAGTTCTTCAAACTGTATGTAAATAACGTTTTTTAGAACATATAGTCATATAAAAAGGCTCCAGTATAAATTCCTGCCACGTATGTCCTAAATTTTCAAAAAAATATGCTACCAAATTCAAAAGCGTTGCAAATATAAACATATAGTGTAGCGGTGCCGTGTGACCGACATATTCAATCGATTTCTGCAAATTCCTACCTAGATTTTTTCTTGTAAATTGATTCTAGCATTTAGTTTTATATTTAGGCATAATTTTGTCAATTTAAAAAAAAAAATTTAAACGGTAACTGAGAGCGAGCAGTTTTAATCCTTATCATATTTACAGATAATGTGAATGATCATCAGATCTAGGATGAGTTAAATTATGGGCTTAATCAGATTAGTTTTTCCTGTGTAATGGCCCTTGATTTAACAAAAATTGCCATATTTAATCGTGTTTACACTCTAGCACCTTCATTTCTTCTTTAATCCTTATCATATTTGTGGAGAATGTGTATGACTAAAATCTCGGATGAGTTCAATTATGGGCATGATAGGATTAGTTTTTCCAGAGTTATGGCCATTGATTTAACAAAAATTGCAACATTCAATCGTGTTTACACTCTAGCACCTTCATTTCTTCACTAATTCTAATCAGTGTTGATGAAACTTGGCAAGGATGTTCCTTTTATGAAGCTCTACCAAATTTGTTCAAAGAATTCCGTTCCATGTAGAACTTTGGTTGCCATGCCAACAAATAGGAAAAACGTTAAAAATCTTCTCTGAAACCACAAGGCCTAGAGTGGCATGTATCATTGCCTAGTTTATATCTTCTAAGAATGCTCAAATAATGTCCCCCAGTTCAAATTTGACCTTTTCTGCTATTGATGACTGTATGATAGCCAATCCAATGGTAGCCAGGTGAGCGATATAGGGCCATCTTGGCCCTCTTGTTTAGATTTCGATGGTCTTTGAGATATGACGGCATATGTTTGTATCGAAGAATTGTATCTGGAACTTATTATTACTGTCTATTTATATCCTAACATGTTTCTTGATTTATATCCTCTATCTCTCTCAAAAAAAAAAATTTATAAAAACGAACCGAGTAAATTAAAAAAGATTCAGTATAAATGCCTGTTAAGTATATCTGTAAATTTGAAATTATACGCTACCAAATTATAAAGCGTTATAAACGCTTTTGAAATTCCAAAACCAAAGCCGTAAAACCAAATTCACCAATATTTTCAATGATTTTTTGCAAATTCCTACCTAGTTTTAAACCTATCTTGTTCATGATGGCCATTAGTTTTACATTTTATGTATTAGCAGATCATTGTTGAAAATTTAATTTATTTAATGACAAATGAGAGCGAGCAGCTTTAATGTTATAAATACCCCCGAGGGACTGCTGTATCAACCGAAGAAGTTATAAGTAACTGAATACCTTGTAGATATCAACTAAAAGAGTTATGGTTCTTGGCGATAACTATGTTATGAGTCAATATATAGTTATGGTTCTCGTACACTTCACTCTCTTTCATTGTGTTTGACCATTGTATGAAGTTTTATTATTCAACTTTACAATATTACACTCTGTATTAGATCAATTGCACACATGATATGAAACAGGTAGAGCTAATACAAAGCATAACTGAGCCAATATGAGAAAAGCAGGGCCAATACGAGAAAACAGAGCCAATATGGAATTCAAGCATTCTGATTGGTTTAAAAGAGAGGGCCAATACGGAGAAGTCACTTCCGTTAGATTTTTAAACGACGCCATTTTGTTTTTAGACTCGTGCTGATATCGAAAAATGACTGTAAAAAAAATATTTTTGAAATAAACATAGGGTTATGGGTATTTATTTTCTTAGTTAGATCATTTTCTATCCATCCATAACAGTTTTGAAGTAAAATTCGAGAAAAAGTTGATTTCCATTTTTTCATCCCCCTCCTGTATATTTATTTCTTCTTACTTGTGTGAAAATGCGATTCAAACGGTGAGTAAATAAATCCGCCATGTCCATTGAGTTGTTGATAAGGAAATCCCACCCTCGGGTTGAGATACGTCCAAAAAAACTCGGCAGAGCCTCATTTTTGTGTGGGATTTCCTTATCCACAACTCATGAACATGTTAGATTCTCTTTATATTCTTGTTTATTTAGCCAATATTGTAAAGTTGAATAATAAAATTATCATTAATCAAGTGATTTCATATTGGCCTTGTTATTTGTCCTTTGTTATTTGTCCTCGGGCAGTCGTATTGGCCCTCGGCCTTGGGCCAATACGACCACCCTCGGACAAATAACAAGGCCAATATGAAATCACTTGATTAATAACATTATAGTATTGAATGGCAACCATTTTTAAATAACTATTGTTTATTGGCTCTAATATTCGTTAACTACCCTACATAATAAAATCGGAAGAGTTCATTTGTCCTAAGGCACTCGTATTGGCCCTCGCCCTCCGGGCTCAGGCCAATACGAATGCCCTAGGACAAATAACAGGGCCAATATCAAATCACTCATTTAATAGCATATAGTAGTTTCCAAGTTATACTCCGGACAAGGAAAAGTTACAAAGGGCAATGACTGTATTAGTAAAGATAGAGTTATGGTTCTTGTACACTTCACTCCCTCTCATTGTATGAAGTTTTATTAAATAACTATTGTTTATTGGCTGTAACATTCGTTAACTACCCGAAGTAATAACATAGGAAGAGTTATCATAAAATTGAAAGACAGGGCCTATAACAAAAAATCAGGGCCAATATCACTTATTGGACCGGTCCAATAAAAGATTGCTGACGAATGATTGGCTGTTGAAAAATTCTGAGCACTCAAATTGGCTTATTTCAAAAATGAATATGTTAGAGGTATTTTTTATTAATAGATCTGCATGGTACTGTCTGTTTCTGACAAGTTACTGCCGGTGAAGATAGTCTATATACAATGAATCAGTTTAGTTTGATTAATTATTTAATTAAATTGTCATTAAATGAGTGATTTGATAAAGGCACTGTCATTTGTACTCTGGCACTCGTACTGGCCCTCGCCCTGTAATGGGCTCGGGCCAATACGAAAGCCCTCAGACAAATTACAGGGCCAATATGAAATCACCCATTTAATAACATATAGTATTGAACTCCAACCAGTTTTTTAAAGTTATGCTCCGGACAAGGAAAATGCAAAAAAAAAAACGGACCGACAGACCAACCTTCGGGTTTCTCCTATATACCCCTACTCCAGAAAGACCTATCCAATGTATAATGAATATCTTAAACATTTTTGAGAAATGACTTTATTTGCATCTTTACCCCCGTAATGGCGTATGGCAAAATTTGTTAATTCAGTCATAAAATGTGAGGGAAAAAATATCAAAAGTGTCCAATCTTTTTTCACTAAGTTTAAGATTTAGATCTAATTGTGCAAACGACACTTGAAACTATAAGTTTAAGAGGTGTTTAACTAGGTTCAAGAGTAAACTGAATTAATGTATTTAGGGTTGAACTTTGATCACATTGGGAAATAAGTAGGTCTCAGGAAGAGCAATATAGGGCAATCTTTGCACTCTTGTTTTCAATTATTATGATCTCATTGAAGCAAACTATCCCTTTAACTGATGATACAGATTTAAGATGGTTACAAACAATTTTTATTTTAACAAATTGTCAAAAACCTTTTACTGTCGTTGCTAATGATAATGTAAAACTACTTAAAAAACGACGAGGCATCACTTTTAACGTCTAGGTAGTACACCTAATGTATTGTGCCGGGATGTTCATACGCATTTATACCTTTTAAATGACAGCTACGATCAGATACTGATACGATTTTTATACCTCTGGTTATCAGATAGTAATGATTAATAATGTTGCATATTACTGCGTACACTTAGCCAGATAATTATAATGAAAAGTTTGTAATCACACCGGTAAACCCAACAACAACTAACAGAAAAAGAAAATCATTTTTTGTAATGGTAATTATTTTCCTGTTTTTTATTTCCCTCATTAAAGGGACACTCCCTATAACTGGTGTCAAACTTAATATCTTAAAAAAACATTAAAAAAATAAATAGAATATTTGCAAGTATCATTACTTTACCTGAAAGCTTAAGCTATACATTCCAGTCAGTAATGGTAAAATCAACATAAAAAATATAATGCGGTACCGTAAACCGTTCTTTATTCTATGTTAAGTTGTTGTTGTACAATAAAAGGGTGGATGCGATTTATTACAGAATGCCTATATGGTGATTATTTGTATTAAAATGGTGCATTTTTCGATATATGTTGTTCTTTAAAAATGCATTTATTAATTATTTTACGTTTATTAAGCACATCATTTATGTTTCGGGAAAATAATTTGCTAGATGAAGGGAGTGCCATCAACATCTACTAACTGATCAACTAACAAACTTGAAAGAACTAAGGAGAAGTGATTAATGCTATTAGAGCAAAAATCTTCAATGAAACTGACCGTGATGTGACTATCGTGCACCAGCGGTTACCTTTATAGATATTGAGTTGTACTAATACTTTTTGATATGTACCTTGATGGTCGTGTAACATGACTCTATATACGTTACTATCATCATCCAGCCTACAGTCAAGGCAAACAATGCTGCTGTCCCTGCTGATGGCACATTGAAACGTAAACTCAAATGAGCAGCTACCCGTGCTTTGCATACCATTGATGCCCACTAATTGTCTAGTACTATTGGAATATTAACATGTAGGCCGATTGTGACCCGTTGCACTCAAGATGACGCAAAGGCAGCCCCACCTTTAGAAATCTTTGCCCATATTTTCGACTGGGCTTCGTCATAAAATGTCCCCAGTAATGAAGTGCTGACCTTTTTGACAGTAAATGTAGGCCATTGTGCAAACTATATTGCTAAAGTTGGTAGTTAAATGTCGTATAGAGGGTCGCTAAAGTTGGTAGTTAAATGTCGTATAGAGGGTCTGTGTCAGTTCATCCAATTTGTGACTGTCGTTTGAGCAGCATCAGCACCAGGAGCAGCTCTTACATTATGTGACAGTATCTTATTCATTAGGATTAGATAGTTTTGCAATATTGTACCTCACAAAATAATTCCCTTTGTTTATAGCTCCGGATATGGGTCTATTTCTGTACGCTTGATAACGAAGGATACAAACTTCCACCATCCCATCCACAGTCATAATTTCATAAAGATAGAATAAAAAATTCAACCACTATTGCATACACATGTTTTTTTCTCTCTAAAATCTTACCCCGTGACCTTATTTTTGACTCTAGATGACTCATGTTCGAACTCGGCCTATATTTCATCAAGGCAATCATACTGACTAAGTTTCATGAAGGTCCAATAAACATGCAACATCTACAGCATACACAGGGTTTCTCTATGATTTGACCCCGTGACCTAGTTTTTGACCCTAGATGACTTATGTTCGAACTCGACCTAGATTCATCAAGACAATGATACTAACCAAGTTCTATGAAGGTCCAATAAAAATGCAACATCTACATCATACACAAGGTTTTTCTATGATTTGACCCCGTGACCTAGTTTTTAACCCTAGATGACCCGTGTTAAACCTAGATTTCATCAAGCAATTATACTGACAAAGTTTCATGAAGATCGAATAAAAAATGCAACATCTATCGTATTCAGAAGGTTTTTCTATGATTTGTTTTACTGAATATATAAATATTATATATGAACACAACATATTTACATATAACGGATGTAAGATAGATTCTTTTATCGGGATTCTGAATCGCGTACGTTAAAGTGACATCTATTTTATGTAGGTTTCCCCCAGATATGGTAGCATTCTACACTTTTTTCTTTTTATGACTAGTAATTGCAAATATTCACTTTATAAAATGAACATGTTGATAGGATAATGATAGGACCATATTTTATTCACTCTAAAACAATGTTAACATATTTATTTCTTTTGTATTCGAATCGCTTTTTTTCAGAGTTCCGTGGAAGCCTTTTTTAAATTATGCAATATCATTGAAAAAAATACAGCTCTATATTTCTAACATGTAAACTGATTTAAAAAGTTAAGTTATGAATGAACCTAACACGACATGCTACCAGCCACGAAACCGTCGGTTCTGCAAAAGTGTTGCACTACTAAATAGAAGGATGTTCACACGCAAATATAGTATATGCGGTATTGTATTAATATTCATTCTTGAATAAAGCCATACACATGTGTCCACTGTGACACCATGGTTTCGCATCTTATCGCACCCGTTACAAATATAGGCGTGTTTGTACAACGGCACTGACCTGTACAGAATGCAACAAAGTGTTTAATGGCAAAAAAATATATACTGAAAGGTCCTGTGGATGCAAAGCACAGTATTTGCTCATGCATGTGGTAAAAGTTTATTTATCAATCCGATCTTTGTTACAATAAAATAGACAAAATATCACGAATAGATCTTGTTGCGTATCCGAAAAAAAAATTAAGTTGACCTAAATCCATTTCAACTTATACGCACCCAATAAGACGGAGGTTGGTACTTACAAATGGCTATTTGGGCACAAATTGAAAACATATATTTATAGCTTATCTCATGGCAAGTTAAAGCTGCTCGCTCTCAGATTTTGGTAAAAAAAGTTCTTCAAACTGTATGTAAATAACGTATTTTAGAACATATGGTGATATAAAAAGGCTCCAGTATAAATCCATGTCACGTATATCTCTAAATTTCGAAAAATACGCTACCAAAGTTAAACATATAGTGTAGCGGTGCCGTGTAACCGACTTTTTAAATCGATTTCTTCAAATTCCTACCTAGATTTTTGCTTATTTTTTTTTTATTCTAGGCTTTAGTTTTACATTTATGAATAAGAATGTCAATTTTTTGGAAAAATAATTTTTTCAACGGTAACTGAGAGCGAGCAGCTTTAAGCAGCGTGAAACGGCTCTTTATCATGTGTACGATTTCATAGAGTTTCTATTACTTATAACACAAGGTGATCTTGAAAAATTGAATACATAGATAAAATTATATCTTAGTTATACATTTGTTATCGTATGCAGAAGTGGGCACTATCATGATTTCCCCCCATTTACATGAAATTATTATGAAGCTGAAAATAAAAACTTTTCGCGAAAAAAGAATAAAATGAAAGTGGCGGAACAGTGATAGACCAGAAAGGTAAGGGCTAGGTTTGTTCTTAATTTCTTTAAAATCATAGCAAGTACTTCTCATTCGAATGAAACCAGGTGCATTTATTTGTGCATAGATAGGGCATTTAACAAGAAGTCCTAAACACAAAATCGCTCACCTGAGAAACATTGATCAAATTAGTAACTAATGAGCCATACAAATTTATAATAATTAGTCCACAATTTGTCCAAATGCCTTCCCTGTAACTTCAAAAAAGAAACAACAAAAAAACATGTCAGTAGGTCATGGTCAAAGTCACATGACAAACCATGCCTAGATTTTAAAGTCACACTTATTCAGGTAAATATTATTAGAATAAGTGAAGAAAGAGAGATGCAAGAGTGTGTATGTATATATATACGTAAACTTAAATATATAAAATATATATAAGTATTTTTGTCAAATCAAGGTCTCTCACTCTGTTACTATTACTCCAAACAAGCCCATAATCAAACTCATTTGAGATATTATCTTCATTAACATTCTGTAGAAAATAGTTATTAAGTAACATTATAGTTAATAAGTGACGTAATGAAAGTGCTAGAGTGTAAATATAAATAAATGATGAATGATGATTAGAAAGGAATGCCTCCGATCAAGCCCGTAGTAAAAGTCATCTTACACTTTCTGGTCATACATATTCTGTGTAAATGTGACAGGGGTAAAGACGAAATCGAGTATAAACATAAGATATTGCATACTACATAATAAAATTACAAACATAACATAACTTTACCTATTGAAACTGGATCCTGCGTGTTTGTAAGGATATCAAATTTGATTACCATATATGCATAGTAAGGCTATCACAGAAGGCAAATCTGACGATGAATAGATAAAGAGTTACACATGCTTTCAAAATTCCAAAATACACATATAGCGTAGTTATATTTTCGTTAAAACTTATTTTACTGCTGTTTGTTATCAAAGTCAACATTTCTTGTCATAAATTTAGTGTGTTCCTCTGGTTCTGTTTCCCCATGTGTAGTAGAATCAGTAGAATCAGTCACGGTCTTATGTCCACATAGTTCTTCTAAAATGTGTTTTTTAAATGAGAACATACATCTTTCATCAATTATCTGAGGTGGGCTTGTACATAAACTTACGAGAAATCCAATGATCAAAGAAGAAATCATTCCTATACAGGAGAACATGACGTAGGAAATGCTGTATATTTTCTTTAATGGCGACATATTTCGGACACTGTCGTTTGTATGTGCTGTTATGGATGTTGCTATAGGGGTTGTTTTCAGCAGTTCCATGTCAGAATGCAGTGTTCTGTTTTCGGCGACATAATAACTGGTCTCTGTAAAATTGGGAAAGCCTGTAACGGAATACAAATAACATTGATCGGTTGGACCTGGAGGAAGATATGGGTAGCGTGGTACATCCGAAAAGGAACTTCCAATATTAAGCCAAAATGTTAACGCACATCCACAAATCGCGCCTATTATCACGCCTTTTGATGTTGACCTGCGGTACATTGTTGACAACAAAAATATTGCAACCACTGGTCCGTCAAAAGAGCCCATGAAACCTGTGAATATTGATACAATAGTTCCAGGGATATATGACACTGCAAAAGCAAGTATTAGTGCAATTATTCCATATCCTATAACAATCACTTTTGACAGCTGAGTTGCTTTGTAAGCGTGCATGTTTGGAAATTTTACTTTTATAATGTCTTCGTACGTTACTGCGGACAGACTGCTTAGACAAGAGGACATTGTACTGAGAGATGCACTTGATAGAGAGGCTGTGAATAATCCCGGTAAACCCGGAAGACGTTGAAACAGATCTAAAACGGCAAAAGGTATGATCTTATTAATATTGTCAACTAGCCCAGCCTGAAGAATATCACAACGATTAGCAACATAGTATGCAAATACAACTACACCTTCAAACGTTGCTATTAACATAAATAGAGCGTATATCGGAGTTGACATTAAATAAAGTTTCCTTGCTGTCTCAACGGTTGGCGTTGAGTAAACTCTTTGCATTGCTGGTTGCATAAGTGTTAAATACAGATATGTACTAAAAGTACCGAAAGTGGTATTCCAAATTTGGTAACGGATCGTTGGGTCAAGTCTGAAGTCGGTCGATTCAAACCTGTCTTTTGCATATTCATATACTTTTCCTGATCCTCCAGCATCGATACTCGACTTAACAAGAACAGCTATCATTCCTGCCATCATGAGAACAAACTGAAATACGTCAGTCCAAATAACTGCCTTGATGCCCCCAAGCGATGTATATATTGTAGTTACAATTGAGTAGATAAGAATAGTCCCCCAGAAAGGAATTCCAAGAACTAGATGTAGAGCATAACCGGTGCCCACCATCACAGTTGCCATGTAGAACAAACTAAATATAATACCAGCCGCTAGTGTTACACAGCGAACAGAATTGTTACCGTATCTCAAAAGGAAGTACTCGTTAACGCTTGTCAATTGCAACGGATGAAACACTGGAACAATAAAAAGAGCTGTAAAAACGTACGCGGCGGTACTTCCCAAAACATTGTATCCGATTCCAATGCCATATGCATATCCTTCGGCAGGAAATCCAAGAATCAGAATAGACGACTGAAACGTGACAACAAATGAAAGAGCAACAGGCCAAGTTTTGAACTTCCTGCCTGCAAGAAAATAGTCCACGGGTGAGTTACGCTTCCTCTCCCATACCGCAAAGAAAACACCAATTAAAAACGGTATTCCTATGGCACAAATAAAAACAAAATAATCAGCGATTCCAAACTTCATTTTGTAGTATAAATGATTAAACAAACTGTGGCAATGTCATATGATAGTTACATTTATAACCTCACAAGTGCGTGTCTACCGCGTTCATCACTGAGGCAAAGCTAGATAGTCATCTTGTCAGTCATTACTGATTTGTATTATGGTTACATTTATCAAATTCAACGCACTAAAGGGTTTATATTTATTTGATTAATAGACCATAAAAATGTACTTAGTTATAATAGCATAGGTTTTCTTCTATCCGGGTGTATGTTTTAATAAATTATTTCCGCGATGAAAGGAACCAGCATGTTTTAATGAGTCAAATCATTTAAACCACACAAAAAGAGTGTTACGTAATATCATATTAGGAAAACGACAAACCCCGCCGGAACCTTTTTTCCAACAGGTAATATTCATTTCAATTAATCAATTCATCAAATTGATCGTTTCTTCCAGGTTTTATATATATAGGTGTGAGGCCACAGCTGTTCAATCTTGAAGCAGTCCTCTAGTATCTTTTGCAAAATAAGCTGATTGCAATTGCACGACTGAAAAAAATCGTCCACTCGAAGTCGCTTATAAATACCCGTACATTTTGTACACCCGTAATGTTTGAAATGATATTTCAAGCATTGTAAATCAAGTGATGTATACTTAGTTATCCATTCCTCAACTGAGAAGAAGTTGACATACTGCCATGTAACTTGCCAGACATACGCATACCGACAACAACCTAAATAACCACCAAATCCCAATTTGGATTCATCCGTAAATAAATGCATTGCGACTACTTTTTCCCCATCTCTCGGACGAAAACACAAATTTTCAATCATATCAACCACTGGGTTGACTAACTCGAATCGCTCACCTTACGTTAATTTAGATCCATAGAAAGACTAAAAGGGGAGGGGTTTGAAAAGTGACACTGTGTCAGATAGATACAAGGGATATGTCTATTGATCGACACATTGATTGAGCTTGTTACGAAGATCTGAATTTTGATGAGCTATATAAGTATGTATGAAACAGGAAAAGCTGGTACCAGTTCTCAAAAGAAATGTAAATCCTCTCACCAGAAACAGCCGGTAACCAAAGAAAACAGTGTGCATCATCTGGAAAGAATGGAATCATTCAAATAGAAAACGAAAAGTTGATAATAAAGAAAGAAAGGCTTGAAATTGAGGAGATAAGACTGTTGCACAAAACAGACTTGAAATAGTAAAGAGGATATTGTCCGTTCTGGGGACAGTCGCCCAACACCAAATAAATCTTTATACAAGTTGGGCGTCTAGCAGCTAGCCTTGATTTTCAAGTTTCGAGCAGTTTTCGTATACAAGTCTGAAATACAGGAGTGGAAATGGTTTTGAGTTAGAGCAACTATAAATAGTTATCATTGTATTCCCCTTTGACGTATAAAGTGTTTTACTGTTATCCTAAAATAATGCACGAAATCACATTCAGTAAGGCAAAAATATATCTGTGTTAAGGGCAACGTTCCCAAAAATTGTAGATAGGGAAGGGGCAAAGTATATAGGTATAGGTATAGGGTATAGAGTAAACTCCGCTTATAACGAACTCCTCGGGACCTGTCAAATATGTTCCTTATATCCGGAGTTCCTTATATCCGTATATCGAACAAGTTCCTTATAAAAGATGTATATATATCGAACTTAAATATATATCGAACAAGTATTTTTATAGTCAAATGTAATAAAATCCCAAACATCAACTTTTGACTTTCCTATCTCCTTTTGAGGAGTTATAAAGATCTATAACTGTTACATGTATCCGTAAATATATGTAAAATAATTGCAAGGATTCATAAAACATAAAAAAGACAGTTCATGTTTCCATTGGAAATACAATAGAAGAAAGCTGATTTTCGCTCACTTGCCATAACTTGAAATATTTTACAAGGTTTTTTTTTCAAAATGGGATTTCATCCGGTCTGCATGCTAGAAACTCGAAGAAGTTTTTGCGTAAAATATTATCACTTGAATATCGTACTTAGCAATTATGTTTGTACTCTCATTTAACTAGTTTACCAAAACGTTACACATTTGTTATTATTTACTTTTATGAATAATAGCGAGAAGTGTGCTATAAAAATACAATGCAGACGGCAAAAGAAAATGCAAAATCAACAGATTTTTTTTAACTTTTCGGAACATATTTGCAGTTCGATATATGCGATTACTTTACTATACATTTTGCATTGTTGGGCCAGAAAATAGTGTTCCATATATCCGAAGTTTCCTTATAACCGGAGTACGATATAAACGTATATTTTCACATAAAACAAGGAAGGGAAAAATTCGGGCCCAAAAAAACTGTTCGTTATATCCGAAGTTACGTTATATCCGGAGTCGATATATACGGAGTTTACTGTATAGGAGTAACCCGGTGGTTTGTCGGTTTGTTGGTCGGGCGGCTGGATGGGCGGTCGGTCGGTCAGGCGGTCTGTTGCATTTTCCTTGTCCGGAGCATAACTAGTTGGAATTCAATACAACTTCATACAATAAGCAAGCATATTGAGATGAATTGCAGTGCACAAGAACCATAACTCCATCTTGACTCATTACAGAGTTATTGCCCTTTGTTACTTTTCCTTGTCCGGAACATAACTTGAAACTACTGGTTGGAATTCAATAGATACACAGATATACACAGAATTTTTCCCTTATTAGATGAATAGTTTACATGAGCTTGTAATTATTAAATAACAACCGCACTTATATCATTAACCATCGCGTAATATGTCATCATATTCGGAATTATACCCATTAGTTTCTTGCATGACCACACGGTTCAGATGTATTGAAATATCCGTCACTGAGGGTGACTGTTTTGGCGGGAACGAGGCTCTGCCTACAAAGAATCTAATAGTAGAATCTTTTTCTTGCACTTTAAAATAAATACTAAAATACAAACTTTTCAAAATGATGCATTTAAATATAAAAACAAACGTTATTCAGATGCTGTGGGTGGGAAGGTGACGTCACATTATTTATAACGTTACGTCACATGTAATTAACGCGAGTTGTCTAACACGGGGGATGTCGGATGAGATTTTCTAGCACTGGTGATAACTGCAGTTATTCCGATCTGGTATGCAAGAAATCGTATTCTTACACGTATCCCGATAAATTTCGTAAAGTGATAATAACCATCAGTTTTTCCAAGGCGTAGCATCACTCACTGAAAACATCACAGTGAAAATCATGATCAGGTGCACGTGGTGCAATCTGATCAAAATCCGCATTGGTCGCGACGATAAAATAACTTGACACCAGCATGTTAAAGGTATATAATTAGAATTTGGCCATGTAACAGATTTGTTTGAAACTTTAACATCTAATCATTTACACTCATTTATGTTCACTTAGCGCTTAATTCAAGTAAGATTTTCAATGGAGGCATTTTGAAAATTTGATTTCCCTATCCTGGTTGCCCAACCAAGATAGAGTTTTTCAATCATAAGTAAAATTTTGATACACATACTTTGCCTAAGGAAAGATGTAAATATAAGACCTATTGCACTATATTTGTGAAATATTTGCATTAAGAATTATATATTTAGGTGGAATTCATTTGAAATAGGGATCTAACTGTATGTAATGAGTCTTTTTGTTCATTAAATAAATCTCCAACAGAATATACAAAAAATAAAAAAAATCATAAAATGTTGATTAAAGGTAATTGAACACCTTTAAGACATACGATTGTATTTTCAGTGGTAGTTCTATTAATTGTCAAACTAAGCACATCACCGAGATTCTGTGGCATAAAATGAATCTTAATCTGCAACATTTCCAAAAGACTGACATGACGAGGCCATTGGGTTT
Source organism: Saxidomus purpurata (assembly GCA_022818135.1). NCBI lineage: Eukaryota > Metazoa > Mollusca > Bivalvia > Venerida > Veneridae > Saxidomus > Saxidomus purpurata. Next base: position 20,076,792 of record JAFMSR010000007.1, read on the forward strand.
TTACCTTTATTCACCATCATGCGATCTGTAAAATCTAGCATACTAAAATGCAGTATAGAACACTTCCACTAATGAAGATATCTGCTAGCTACCCGGCGGGCAATATGACAGTACTCTCAAGTCAGGAGTTTCGCTTAAACTCTCAAGATTTTATCATATCCAACATCAACATCTCACGCTAAGAGCTTGTATGATATTACTCTCAGATATTTGCTCTCAGATTTTGGTGAAAAAATAAAGTTCTTCCAACTGTATAAAAAACATATTCTACAACATAAAGTCATGTAAAAGGTTTACAGTATAAATTCCTGTATAGTACATGTGTAGGGGAGACCGGGGCTAGTTCGGCCCCGTTTTAGTAAAATCACAATTTCTAAACGGCTTATATAGCTGGACCTCTGAAAAAATATATTTAGGTTAGGTATAATAGGGATGTACTAGCCCCACTATTCCCTATAGTGTTTCTCTTTTTGCATAAGGGCTATTTCTGCTCAAAGATATCTGGTCAATGTATCCGAAATTGCCCCGCAAAGGGGCAAGTCTGGCCACCCCACGGGGCAAGTTCGGCTCGAAGATACTTTATTGTACAATGTTTGTATATCGCGGAACCAATCTGTAAACTGAAAAATCAAAACATATAAATACACACATGTAATTCAAACATGATACCGTTTTATTTCTTTGAACATAAACCACTGTTAAATTTTGAAGGGTAATGTAACTTTAAAAAAACACTTTAACTCTCAATAACCCTCTTCATATTACTCGGAAACTGAGAAATCAAAACATATAAATACACACATGTAATTCAAACATGATACCGTTTGATTTCTTTGAACATAAACCAATGTTAAATTTTGAAGGGTAATGTTACTTTTAAAAAACACTTTAACTCTCATTAACCCTCTTCATATCACTCGGAATCTGAATTACAGTTATGGCATTTATAAAATAGCATGCCTGTAGTGTCCGCACATTCTTCGTGTGCCCATAATTTGCAAATTGTGCACTCTATCCATTTTTCGTTTGGCATACTGTTGGCCCAACTCTCAAGACATACTAAACAAAAATATTCGTCATCACTGTCTGAGTTTTCTTCTTGTATTTTTGATGATTTACGCTTGGTTTTGCTCGACTGTTCTTTTGGTTTATTAGATTTTGGTAGCCCTTTTGCTTGTTTCATTGTTTTGTGTGACTTGCTTTGTGTAGTTTTCAGCTTCGATTTACGTTTCTCTTGCTCTTGTCTTAAGGCTTCTTTTTCTGGGGTGTCGGTAAGGATACAAGTCTTTCTTCGTTTCCTGTTACCGGATGAAAGCTTGCGTGTCGGTGCCTTCGGATGGGGTTTTAATGAACCCGGGGAAAACTTCATTTTCATTGAAATAGGTGTAGAGGGATATGCCATTCTACTACTTAAGCTGCTTGTATTGGCGGAGGCAGAAGGTTCTTTCTGTGTATTACCACACGAATCACTCGCTTTGGTAAATAAGGAGTTATCTTCTATTGGATCACTGGAAATGTCAGCAGCTGGTGGTACTTCTTCATTATGAACTGTTATTTCTGATGATGCCAAAACAGCACCACTGTAATGTGCGTCAGCACCAGAACCTTGCAATATCAAATATATTGTGCGTTGAGGTTCTACTCCGGGTTTGTTAGGGAGCAATACCAGTTCACTTGCCACATCATTTACTTCTCGAATAACAACAACTTTCATATTCATTGCATTACACAGAGCACTGAGGAAGAGGTCGCACATATTATTGTTATACTGTTTTTCTTGTATATACCTCTGGACTGCAACCATCATGTCCACGTCGCCCGTTACTGAGAAGTTCCGATAAAATGTCTGATTAGTACAAATTTCATCTGATAGACACTTTCCCAAATCCTCGTCTGTAAAAACCTCATGTTCAGCAGCATACAGAGATGAGCTAACAGCATAAAGCAGGCAATGTCCATCACCTCTTACTGGTATGGCTAAAATTCTATGTTGTCGAAGGTAGCGATTCAAGTCTACATTTCTGTCAGTTTGGGTACTACCTACTTGTTCTGAATCTGTATCTCTATCATCGGAGGAGGTGTCAATAGCTTGTTCTACTAGAACAGCCGGTGTATCAGAATCTGCATTAACTGATCTGGTTTCCATTGGTCTATCAGTCACTTCTGCAGGCATGAAATCTTCATCTGTAAATATGTCACTGTTAAATGGGACAATTCCAGCCTTCTGGAATCCACTACATATGTTAGACATAGTCAATGTGTCCTTCCAAGGTTCACATAAAATACCCGCGATGTCATAGATGGATATTGGCTTCCCTGGATGGTTACGTAGCCAGTAACTTTGAGATACCGACAGTTTTCTTTTCAGAGGTCCGAAGACGGACAGGTCCAACGGCTGCAAACGATGAGAGCAGTGCGGAGGAAAGGAAAGCATAACTATACCGTTCTCTTTGGCATAGTCAAGAGAACCTATAGATAGATGGGAGTCATGATTATCCAGCAAAATAAGCACTGACTTATCCTTTGTAGGTTTTACATGTTGTGTAAAGTGTTTCAGAAACAGAAGAAAATTATCTCCTGTCATCCACCCAGATGGATGGGCCGTCCCTTTGGAACCAGCTGGAGCGCCAGTCAGAAAATGATCTCTAAAGTTGACGCGTGGATAAACAAGGAACGGTGGAACCGTGTTACCGCTTGCTGATACTGCTACACATAGAGTGACTAGTTGTCCTCTCTCAGATGATGTCAAAGATCCTATTTGCTTTACACCAGTTCCCGCTATGACTTTTTTTGGTTTCACCACCGTCATGACACCCGTCTCATCAACATTCCAAATGCTACATGCGTCGAATATGTGCCTGTCCATCACTTCAGCTAATTTTGAAAAGAATTCAGACACATTAGTCTTATTGAATGCTGTCGCTCTAGCAATGCTTGTTGCCTCTGGTGTCCTCAATGAAAGCTCCGAATGACGCTTCAGGAATGAAGAGAACCAGTCAGCACCTGCTATTTCTTTTTCAGACCACGACGCTGGTATCCTTATGTTAAACTGCTTTGCGCATTCATACGCTAAATGTCTAACTTCTCTTGGACAAAGTCCGAAGTAAATTGATGATGCGTGTTTTAAATATGCTACAAGTTTAGATTCCTGGTCATCTGTAAACACTTGTCTGGGTCTTTGATAACCGAATGTCATATTTGATGTTGATCTATCAGACTCGGGTAACTTGTTGAACTTTTTCACATAATCTTGCAGGGTTGAGCGTGGTACACCAAACAATTGACCTGTTTTCTTGTACCCATCAGAAGTACTGTTGTAGTGATCTAACGCTTTTCTCAAGACTTCTTTTGACATGGTGTCACCCCTTTTCTTCTTGTACGTACGCACCATGGTGTAATTCTGGAAAAAAAACCCATTATAATTAGATCTATAGCGACCATTCAGGACTAAATAAGTATTACAACAGCAATTCTCAAATGAAAATCTTACATCTGCATTAGATTCCGTCTACAGACAGACAAACGGACGGACAGACAAGGTGAATCAAGTACACTGTGTTCGGGGGATATAATAGCCATAAGTAAAATATGCCGGCTTATAGAGTGCAAGTGCGGGGCAAGTTCGGCTATAGGCCAAACGTGTCCCTTCTCAAAAGGCCGAACTAGCCCCCGGCAGTATTTACAAATATATCACGTGGGATCATCTAGCATAGCGCAGGTGATGGAATTTACATGGTATTATATCAAAGCCAATTATCCTTTATTTATGCACATATAAGATTTTAATCTAAATCTTAACGGGTCTAAAGAAAAACAAAAACTGAAATGGAAGTTGAAAATTTACATACCAATCGAAAAAATGAAGTTTCGGCTTCACATCGACATACACCATCACAAAAACAAAAATAATATCAAACAGGGAATGCCACGTACCAAAAACGCAGCCTCCCCAAAACGAACCCCACAACACCCAGAAGTGCACACCACCAACACACACACACACACACACACACACACACGCACACACACACGACACACACACACAATCAATCACAAGCCGGCCATTTTTGTAAGTATGTATATAAACGCGTCATACGTGACGTCATAATATTGATGACATCTCCATATTTTGGTTCACGCGCTATATTTAACCATATGCCGAACATACCCCGAGGCCGAACTAGCCCCGGTCTCCCCTATATATATAGATTTGAAATAATACGCTACAAAATAATAAAGCATTACAAACGCTTTTGAAATTTCAATATAAACATGCTTTAAAGGGGCACTCCCTAAATCTAGCATATCATATTCTCGATTATGTGTTCATAGAACGGAAAATGATAAATAAATACAAGTTCAAAGAAGAATCTATAGAGAAAAATGCCATGTAGTTAGTACGGACACACCCTATAACTGGTGTCAAAGTAAGTTACCCCAAAACAAATAATAGAATCTTTGGAAGTATAGTAATATAACCTAAAAGTTTCAGATATGCATTCCAGTCATTATCGATAAAATCAGCGGTTTAAATCGCTGCAGTACCGTAAACCATCTACATATGTAGCTTTTTTGTACAATAAACAGGTGGTTGCGATTTATTACAGGAGGCCTCTACATTTATCAATTGTGGTAAAATGAGGTATTTTTCGCTATAGGTTCTTTCAAATTTTATTTATTTATCAATTTACGTTTATTGAACATATTATCTATGTTTCGAGAATTTAATCGGAAAGAAATCGGTTATCGCCGCCATCTTGGGTAGGGGGCAGTACTCGATGTAAACAAATATTGCGGCCGCCGTGAACTGCACGTTTAAACAATTATTTATTCTCTAATTATGTCAAAATACCTCATAGATATTGTTTGGCAATATGTAGCAGTGGTATATATTGTTTAAAATTCTGACTTTACTATTCGTGACATACGGTGTTAACGCTATAATCCTGTCATAAATACATATACATACCTTGAGGTACCACTGAAAATGGTTGTGCCGGATACAACCATGTTGCAGTTTTGGATCGAAATTTATTATTTTAGCTTAAAAGTCATCAAAATTATTGATGACCGTAAAATAGTTCGTTGATGATGCAATTTACTCAAAGAAGGTGCCAGAATAGTTATGTTAGTTAGCTGTTTTTGAAACTGGACAAGTCTAGGCCCTGAAGGTCAATTTATTTCAATTTTCACAATATCACAACTGTTCTGGGCCAGTACATGGAATATATGTTGTTATTATTAATAATGGTGAATGCGGTAAAAGCATGAAAGGCAAACAATTGCAATGTCATATTTTATTGTTGTACAAATGCAAGTCACCTATGTACTTATGATAAAATGATACAGTGATATATTTTGGTACACATGACTGTATAATTATACAGGCGAGTTTTACTTGTAAATGAATGTTCTAAGTTAAGTATACCAAACACATTTCTGCCATTAAAATAAAGTTTCTGCTGTTATCTTTGAGCTAAAAACATAAACTGAAACTATGTATAGTGTTAAATGCAAGCTTAAAGCTTTAGTAATACTACATCTATGTTGACATCTTGAAATAAATTTTATAGAAATTGTTGATATACCTGATAGACAAATATTTGAAACATAGCAAATGATTAAGGAAACTGTGCCTCAGTATTTGAATATCATTCCTAGTAATGGTATATAAAGTATACTAGTAGTTAGTAAACAAATAAAATGAACATTTTTATTAATTTATTTAGTCACAGGACACTTCTTTACAAGAACAAAGTTAATATATTTCAGGCAGTGAATACTTTCCTTGTGTCATATTTGTCCTAACTAGATATATATTAATTATGATCCATAATTATTCATGTAAAAAAGTTATCTTTCCATTCTTTTCTATTATGTTAATTGCTGTAATTCAACACACACTTCCTACACGATCTGTTCTGGATTAAAATACATGTATATATAACCATCAGTAATTAATGCTTCTATATTCCTGTATCATGAACTTTTTTCTAGTAAACAAATCAAGATATTTACTGTAAAATCTGTAAGAAATTGAATTTAAAATAAAGGCATTGGCATACAGACATGTCACACACGACAAATAAAGCATGGCAAATAAAGCAGTTCATGCACTGCACACAACACAATAAATAACTGCACATAAGGCACTTCATACATGACAAATAAAGCACTGCACAAAAAGTATTTCATGTAGTAAATACATGACCAATAAATAACTGCACATAAGGCACTTCATACATTGAATACATGACAAAAAGCACTGCACATAAAGCATTTTATACAATAAATACATGAAAAATAAATAACTGCACATAAGGCACTTCATGCATCGAAAACATGACAAAAAGCACTGCACATAAAGAATTTTATGCAATAAATACATGAAAAATAAATAACTGCACATAAGGCACTTCATGCATTGAATACATGACAAAAAGCACTGCACATAAAGCATTTTATGCAATAAATACATGAAAAATAAATAACTGCACATAAGGCACTTCATGCATTGAAAACATGACAAAAAACACTGCACATAAAGAATTTCATGCAGTAAATACATGACCGATAAATAATTGCACATAAGGCTCTTCATACATTGAATACCCTCAACAGGTTTAGAAACGCAAAAGTGGCAAAATATTTATTTTAACAATGTTATCGTGTTTCAAATTTATTCAAATTTCATACACAACAAAAACAATATATAATTGAATTCTTGTAAAAGTTTCAATAATTCATCGCAAAAAATGACTTAAATAGAAATACAAATGTTCATCAGGGGAAATCTTTGCGTTTCTAAACCTGTTAAGTGTACATGACAAAAACACTGCACATAAAGCATTTAAAGGCGTAAATACATGACCAATAGATAATTGCACACAGGGCACTGAAAACAAGACAAGTGAAGCACTGCACATAAAGCATTTCATGCAGTAAATACATAAGCTATTTCATGCACTGAATACATGACCAGTAGATAACTGCACATAAGGCACTTCATGTACTGAACACATGGCATCTAAATAACTACGCATAAAGCATTTCATGCATTACACATAACATCTAGGTACTACACATAAAGCAATTCATGCATTGCACACAAAGCAACTAAAGCACACATAAAGCATTTCATACACTGAATATTAAGCAACCGAAGTAAATACATACGTAAAGCGAAAGCAAGCATTTGCAAACATGCAAACAAAAACACATTGAAAGCAATTAATAGTAGGATCGATTAAGAAGTTTGAATGGCCTCTGTTATTCACAATTTGTGCAATTCTGTATGTGTCATTTAGTACTGACTTTGTATTTTAAGGAAAGTATTGTATGTGGGTTCGATTCCCTCCCCAGACTAATTAAGCAAATGCTGGTGCAAAAATGGGCAGTCTGTCTGGTGGTCCCACATGATTTTTTGATTTTTCAATAGAAAAATTTAATTAAATCAACATTTACAAGTGAAAGATGAATAAAAAGTGTTTTTGTAAATCATTTAATACAAAAATGAAATTGAAATAAGGAAATAACTTCTTGTCCAAGTATGTCTTTAACCGATCCAGCTACATATATGTTAGTTATAGCACTTGCAAGAATACATTACTTTTGACTTACCATTGGGAATTCTAATCTGTAAAATCCATTATATTTGATTAAATTAAACATTGCAATGTAATTATACCCCCAAAACGAAGTTTGGGGGGGGGGGGTATATAGGAGTCACCCGGTGGTTGGTCGGTCGGTCGGTCGGTCGGTCGGTCGGTCAGGCGGTCTGTTGCATTTTCCTTGTCCGGAGCATAACTTGAAAACTACTAGTTGGAATTCAATACAACTTCATACAATGGTCAAGCACAATAAGAGGAAGTGCAGTGTGCAAGAACCATGACTCTATCTATAGTATTTACAGAGTTATTGCCCTTTGTTACATTTCCTTGTCCGGAGCTAGCTTGAAAACTACCGGTTGGAATTCAATACAATTTTATAAAATGGTCTAGCACAATGAGAGGAAGTGCAGTGCACAAGAACCGTAACTCCATCTTGACTCATTACAGAGTTATTGCCCTTTGTTACTTTTCCTTGTCCTGAGCATAACTTGAAAACTACTGGTTGGAATTCAAAACAACTTCATACAATGATCAAGCATAATAAGAGGAAGTGTAGTGTGCAAGAACCATAACTTTATCTATAGTATTTACAGAGTTATTGCCCTTTGTTACATTTCCTTGTCCGGAGCATAAATTGAAAACTACCGGTTGGAATTCAATACAATTTATAAAATGGTCTAGCACAATGGGAGGAAGTGCAGTGTACAAGAACCATAACTCTATCTTGAGTAATTACAGAGTTATTGCCCTTTGTTACTTTTCCTTGTCCGGAGCATAACTTGAAAACTACTGGTTAGAATTCAATACAACCTCATACAATGGTCAAGTACATTGAGAGGAAGTGCAGTGCACAGGGACCATAACTATATCTTGACTCATTACAGAGTTACTGCCCTTTGTTACTTTTCCTTGTCCGGAGCATTTCTAGAAAACTACCGGTTGGAATTCAATACAACTTCCTACAATGGTCTGGCACAATGGGAGGAAGTGCAGTGTACAAGAACCATAACTCTATCTTGAGTATTTACAGAGTTATTGCCCATTTTTACTTTTCCTTGTCGCAGAGCATAACTTGAAAACTACTGGTTGGAATGCAATACAACTTCACACAATGGTCAAGCACAATGAGAGGAAGTGCAGTGTACAAGAACCATAACTCTATCTTGACTAATTACAGAGTTATATAGAGAGAACAATATCTCTATTTTAGTGTTTTTTTGCAAGGTATTTTGTTACTACGAACTTCCTCAGTTTATAAAGCAGTCTTTTGGGGGTATTAATCACATTTAGTGATAGCTCTAGTTCATTTTATTATATGTCGCACATTTACTAATGATATAAAGTATAGCCCAATGTTTCCATAACTTAGTTAATGGAACGGTGATCAAGTTGATAAACAATGAATTATTCTGAATTAAAAGAGCATGATTCACAAAACCACTCTGCTGGTGGAACTTGACTCTGTGTCAAGTTGACACATTTCCAGTGGTACCACAGCTGACATGTATTGCAACAGACACTGTTTTCAGAAGAAACTGATATTTCAGCTGAAGGTAAACAAACTTCAGTGCAAAGAGGGCAGAATGTTAACTCTTCTTGCCCAAAAAGATGTGGCAATATGTCTGCCTTAAACATGTCCACAAGATATGGAAGGACTGATTTCCAAGGACTTTCGTACAAATATTTCAAAACTATTAACATCTTGCCTAACTGCTATAAAAGCCCACGTGAAAAGATATTGTGATAAAGTATACGAAAACTCTGGTAAACATTTATTTTGGTCGATCAAAAATTCTGGCGAAATCCTGGATAAGTTTAAAGTTAATAATTACAAAGTAACTTCAGTCAGTACATACGATTTTTCTACTCTGTATACCACTTTACCACATAATTTGATAAATGACAAGCTAACTGCCCTAATTCAAAAGACTTTTGCCAGGGAGAATGTTACATTTCTCGCCTGCAATTTCGATAAAGCTTTTTTTACTAGCTGTATTGTTAAACATTATACTATGTGGACCTGTGACGAAGTTTGTAAAGCCCTTTCCTTTTTATTGAACAACATTTATATAAGGTTTGGGAATGCAGTTTTCAGACAAGTAATCGGTATTCCCATGGGAACAAATTGTGCACCCCTTGTCGCAGATTTGTTTTTATATTGTTATGAAAGAGACTTTATGTTGAGTCTTTCTCCAGACACGCAGGCAGACATTATCACTGCTTTTAATAATACATCACGCTATCTGGATGATATTCTTAATATGGATAACCCGTTTTTTGGTCAATTGGTGGACACTATTTATCCCCGGGAACTCCAGTTAATTAAAACTAACAATTTGGATACTGGTGCTTCATTTTTAGATTTACATCTCTCTATTTATAACAATATTATACATACCAAAATTTATGACAAGAGGGATGATTTTAATTTTAGTATTGTAAATTTCCCCCATTTGGATGGGGATGTACCTCGTGCTACATCTTATGGGGTATACATTTCTCAGTTAATTCGGTTTGCCAGAGCGTGTAGTTATGTTGAGGATTTCAATGAACGTAATCAATATATTACAAATAAACTTCTTCAACAGGGCTACCGTTATTACAAATTGCGTAAATATTTTGCTAAATTTTACTATCGTAATTCTGATTTGGTTTTGAAATTCAATAGTAATCTAAAGACTCTTCTGCGAGAAGGTATTTCAAAACCCGATTTTTATGGGGATGTGGTTTACAAACTTCGTAAGATTTTGGGTCATGGCAATTTTCCAACTGTATTTGCTAAAATTATAAAACGTTTTGTTAAAAGAGGTTACGACCCAACTGTTTTGAGACACACCGCATGTTTGGTGTTCAACCCGTTTACAGTTGGACGCTATGCTTCCCTCTTTGATTGTGTGTGACGGAAGAGGGGGAGGACTCTGTGATGGGCAGTTTTTAAATCCCACTGGGACGAAACTGTTTTGATTTCTGTCCTCTGGCCTGTTTCGTCGGGCCCTTAAGGGTGTTTCTCTTGGTGCTCTGCCTTCTGCAAAGGCATTGAGTACATACGTTTTTTGGTTCTCAAGGTTTGCTTTTTATACATTTATACACGAGCATTTTTGTGTTTTACATACCATGCCTTTTGTTTCCATTGCGTGTGTTAGAGATTCACCTAGCTGGGATTACTTTTATTTACACTGTCCTGTGACTTTGGAACATGGTGGGGGTAAGAGTGAGGTTGGGTGCGCACCATAAACCGGTTTAAGCTCCCCAGTGGTGTTTTTGCCACTGACCGTTCCAAGGCGGTGCCCCACTGTGTTCCTTTAATTGTTCGTTTTGTCCTCGTGTGTTTGCTTTGTATGCTAGTGTGTGTTGGTAGTGTATATGTGTGTGTGTACATGATTGTGTGTGTGTGTCGTGTGTGTGTGCGTGTGTGTGTGTGCGTGTGTGTGTGTGTTGGTGGTGTGCACTTCTGGGTGCTGTGGGGCTCGTTTTGGGGAGGCTGCGTTTTTGGTACGTGGCATTCCCTGTTTGATATTATTTTTGTTTTCATTAAACTGTATGGGCAAAACAAGAGGTGTGCCAACTCCTGACCAAACAACAAATAACGCCTTTTCAATTCCTGTCACAGCCATTTGTGACTGCACCTGGAAATAGTAAGGATGTGACTCTTTTAATGTGAGTGCACCATTATCACTGTGCAGGTAATCTAATTGTTGGGCACCCTCTTGAACAGAAAGCTTACTGTAAAGCTTATACGGTCACTTTATTTCAATTGTTGTGGCCATATACCATCTGGACTGGCAGCAATATAAGGCGAATCCTTCTTCACCTAAAGGCCACTCTTCCTTAATTGATAAATTTAAATTATTTGGTAATAAAATAGTAATTAACTCTTGTGCGCCTTTGCTCTCAGAAAATTGACCATGTCTAACAGATAGCAGAAATGAAATATCCCTGCCATGACCAAATATCTCCGCTACAAGTGGTGTGACCTTTACCAGGTGAGAACTAGCAGACTTACCAATAACTCTCATCTTTGAATAAACAGCATGGTCTTTTGATGCTGTCAGTCTACATTTCCTTTGTTCCACCCACATAGCACTAGCTTGTTGTTGCCTTGTGCAAAGCTCAATGTCAGCAACATTTTTATCATTAAATTCTACATTTTCTAAAAATGTAGATGAATCATTACTTGTACTAACATGGTTATTAGCCATTTCAGACAGACTCAAGGTGATCACATCATTGCTTTTTCTCGGCAAAGCAGAGAATAAGGCAGCACCAGGCTTCACTCTGTTTATATTACTGAAAGACTACTGGCATCTTCAGAGCATATAGACCTTTGATCCTGCCTCCTTGGATCAAACTGTTTTTTTTTTTACATTGCTATTCAATAGAAAGTACCTGCTTCTTTTTTTATACTGATCCTTGCGTGCAGTAAAAGTTGACACTTTTGCAGGCAATATATCTTGCTTGGTGCCTCTGTTCCACTGGCATGGCCTACTTGTGCAAGATGGGTCTGTGTATCCATGAGTGACAGCATGCTCTATTTTGTATAGAACTGCCATTATATGGTTACATGTGTGAGCCATACCAGCAATACAGGTGCACCAGCAGGTAACAATTGTAGCATCATGCTAACATACAATCCAACACTGGTGGTCACCACTCCAGGGAGACATAGACGGGCGGACTTAGATACAAAAAATATAAAAAGTTATTTTCTTTTTTACATAAAATAGTGTCAACAAATGCAGACATCCAATATGAAAATGCTTTATGGGTTTTATTTTTGCCAATAAAGTCAATTTCCTGATCATTATTTTGTAACAAAAATTGAAAAATTTCACCTATATCAATCATAGGACAAAGTGTGCAGTCATCTAATAATTGGTCTGTTGGAATTAACAATGGGTCTATAATGCTATAATGTCCAATGACACTGAGACCTCTGAGTCTAAGATAGTCTTTGATTTGACCTGTAGACCAACTTGACAACTCTATGTAATCCACTGAAATAGTATCATATAAATTGATTTAATAATTTAAATTATAATTTAAAAAGAGGATATTTGTTTGTTTCATGTATATATTGAATACATTACAAGTATTGAGTGAAAATGTGTCCATTATATCAAATTGATTTCAGATATATTCCAAACAAACAAATTATTTTAAACTTTACAAGTATTGCAATGCGCTTATGCACATAAAGGATCAAGCAAATTGCACAAGGCACATCAGACCACAACAACATCATCTATGATGGGCAAGCAGTAAACAGGTAACTCATTTTTCATCCATCACTTGGTCATATGGGTCTATCAATGTATACAGACCACAATCTCTAACTATATGTTTGTCAGAGGCTCTGCCACCATTACATTTTGAAACATAAGATGTCAGACCATTTGGAGTTATGGCTACATGGAATTTTACTGTTGTATGGTGCTTATAATCTGAGTAGCACTGCGCCTGAATGTCAAGACTTGATGGTCTTTCTCTAAAAAGACCTCTGTGCAATCAATAATACACCTAACATTGGGATAAAATGTTTGAAAATAGGCAGGCATGTACTCTTTTACTATTTCCCGCTTAAAGCTGCTCGCTCTCAGTTACCGTTGAAAAAAATATTTTTCAAAATAATTGACATTCTTATTCATTAATATAAAAGTAAAGGCTAGGAAAAAAATAAGCAAAAATCTAGGTAGGAATTTCGCAGAAATCGATTGAAAAGGTCGGTTACACGGCACCGCTACACTATATGTTTATATTGAAATTTCAAAAGCGTTTGCAACGCTTTTGAATTTGGTAGCGTATTTTTTGAAATTTAGAGATATACGTGACATGTATTTATACTGGAGCCTTTTTATATCACCGTATGTTCTAAAATACGTTATTTACATACAATTTGAAGAACTTTATTTTTTTACCAAAAAAACAAAAATAATATCAAACAGGGAATACCACGTACCAAAAACGCAGCCTCCCCAAAACGAGCCCCACAGCACCCAGAAGTGCACACCACCAACACACACACACACACACACACAAACACGCACACACACGACACACACACACAATCATGTACAAACACACATATACACTACCAACACACACTAGCATACAAAGCAAACACACGAGGACAAAACGAACAATTAAAGGAACACAGTGGGGCACCGCCTTGGAACGGTCAGTGGCAAAAACACCACTGGGGAGCTTAAACCGGTTTATGGTGCGCACCCAACCTCACTCTTACCCCCACCATGTTCCAAAAAAACAAAAATAATATCAAACAGGGAATGCCACGTACCAAAAACGCAGCCTCCCCAAAACGAGCCCCACAGCACCCAGAAGTGCACACCACCAACACACACACACACACACACACACACACGCACACACGACACACACAATCATGTACAAACACACATATACACTACCAACACACACTAGCATACAAAGCAAACACACGAGGACAAAACGAACAATTAAAGGAACACAGTGGGGCACCGCCTTGGAACGGTCAGTGGCAAAAACACCACTGGGGAGCTTAAACCGGTTTATGGTGCGCACCCAACCTCACTCTTACCCCCACCATGTTCCAAAGTCACAGGACAGTGTAAATAAAAGTAATCCCTGCTAGGTGAATCTCTAACACACGCAATGGAAACAAAAGGCATGGTATGTAAAACACAAAAATGCTCGTGTATAAATATATAAAAAGTAAACCTTGAGAACCAAAAAACGTATGTACTCAATGCCTTTGCAGAAGGCAGAGCACCAAGAGAAACACCCTTAAGGGCCCGACGAAACAGGCCAGGGGACAGAAATCAAAACAGTTTCGTCCCAGTGGGATTTAAAAACTGCCCATCACAGAGTCCTCCCCCTCTTCCGTCAGACACAATCAAAGAGGGAAGCATAGCGTCCAACTGTAAACGGGTTGAACACCAAACATGCGGTGTGTCTCAAAACAGTTGGGTCGTAACCTCTTTTAACAAAACGTTTTATAATTTTAGCAAATACAGTTGGAAAATTGCCATGACCCAAAATCTTACGAAGTTTGTAAACCACATCCCCATAAAAATCGGGTTTTGAAATACCTTCTCGCAGAAGAGTCTTTAGATTACTATTGAATTTCAAAACCAAATCAGAATTACGATAGTAAAATTTAGCAAAATATTTACGCAATTTGTAATAACGGTAGCCCTGTTGAAGAAGTTTGTTTGTAATATATTGATTACGTTCATTGAAATCCTCAACAAAACTACACGCTCTGGCAAACCGAATTAACTGAGAAATGTATACCCCATAAGATGTAGCATGAGGTACATCCCCATCCAAATGGGGGAAATTTACAATACTAAAATTAAAATCATCCCTCTTGTCATAAATTTTGGTATGTATAATATTGTTATAAATAGAGAGATGTAAATCTAAAAATGAAGCACCAGTATCCAAATTGTTAGTTTTAATTAACTGGAGTTCCCGGGGATAAATAGTGTCCACCAATTGACCAAAAAACGGGTTATCCATGTTAAGAAATCTGAGAGCGAGCAGCTTTAAGCCAAATAATCAGGCATGACAGCTCCAGTTTCATTAACCTCACCAATGTGAGGAAAATGAAACTGACGCTGCCATCGCTGATACCAAAACGAACAGCAATGTCATGAGTTAGAAGGCCTTACCGTAGCCAGGTCATTACCAGGAAAAACTCTTCTCCAAGAGATAGTTTCCTGTCAGGACCAGGTTTGCAGTGCCCAAGTGACTGATCACCATACCTTGTTGGTGATTCAGCCACTGTTTGTTTGTCACCTTTCCTTCCAGTACTGCATATTTGCTGCCTTATGTTTTAATTTATCAAACATTACAGAAAACAATTCAGCATTCTGCAGCCCTGTATAAAATCTCTGGTTATTTGTGCGAACTTGAAAGATAAGTTTAACTTAATTTCTGTAGCACTAATACTAACTCGGAGGAGCCATTAAGTAACTTTCTCTTCACTAGCAAGTGTGCATGTTCTTTTTTTAAATAACTCTTCGTTTCTTTGGGGAAGGTCTGATTGAGTCACTCTCAGTCATGTAAAGTGTTGGAATGGGATTGTTATATGTTGGGTGACCTTCAAAAAATGGTTAGAACATACAACATTATTATGTGTGGGTATAAAATTTACTCTGCCTTTTCTAATACTTTTTGTCAAGTTTTCTCTTATTTTGTGATCCCTGGGCATTTTATGAAACTTAAGATCACTGACATGGGAGTGAATAACTACAGATTCTTTTTTTTCCCTTCTATCGTTATTGCAACCACCAACAGTACATCTAACACCACCACCCATATTGTAAAATACAAAGTTTAAAAATAAATATGAAAACAACTAACAGAATTGTTTTCATACACTGTTTCAGTGATTTACATTAATGCATAAATGAGTATTACAAATGAACAATGATACCTCATTTACATATTCAGCTGTCAGTTTGAACACTATTTATTGTATATAAACATATGTACAATTACAATACTTATTACCAATATTCAGGATTGATTAATAAGGTCAATGCTTGTATAAAAACTATTTTCTACTGTAATTGTAATCAAGGTTTACTTCAAATATAAGCAATGCAATAACATTTACATAATCATGTGGAAATTATTTCTGAAAATTCAACAGATTAATACTGTAGGTATAGGTCTTGCAATTCCCAGGAAATATACACTGAATCAAAATTAATTTGTCTTTGACAAAGGAATACTTATGGGGGTTTCTAATAATGAATAATTGCTTTGTGGAAAAAGTACAGTATCCCGTTCAATATGAAAATGCAGCGTCCAAATCAGTCTGTAACAGGAACATATCTGAAATATATGAATACATGTAAAGAAATGTGAAATGAACAATAAATTTTGAAATTTAAACTGAGACATGCTATGTATTATGATTTATATAAGAATTTGTAAATACAACTTGTACTTCAAAATGCACAATGCACTGTACGTATATTTTCTTGTCAGAGTTCCCTTTAAGACTTAGCTTGAACTGGTATATGAATACAATTCATAACAGGCTATACACTTATATTACGTATGGAATTGAAGGGCAGAGAACACTTCATGATGAAACCTCAAAATGGTATGTCGTCACTGACACACAGTCTGTAACAGGAACAGATCTGAAACATATGAATACATGCAAATAAGTGTGAAATGCACAATAAATTTTAAATTAAAACTGAGACATGTCATGTTTACCTTTACCTTATATAAGTTTTTGTAAATACAACTTGTACTTCAAAATGCACAATGCACTGTACTTTTAATTTGTTATCATGACCTTTAAGATTTAGCTTGAACTGGTACATGTGTATATATTTAAACAATTCATAGCAGGCTGTACACTTACCTTAACAATTACAGGCTGGAGATCACATTGTCTCATGATGTCATCATATTTGATGGCGATCACCAGGATCATTTATACTGCAATATCTTGCACTGACCAGCTAATATGTAACTACATCAATACGTCTACATCTGAAAATAAAAGTTTCTTACATTCACATCATTTTTAACAATGCCAAACTAAAAAAAATCCAAAACATAAAAAATAGAATCTTTGGAGGTATTTTAACTTACCTAAAAGTTTTAGCTAGGCATTCCCAGTCATACTGGATAAAATCAGTGATTAAAACCTTACTGCAGTACCGTAAAGCATTTAATAATCTGTTGGGTTGTTGTACAGTGAATGGGTGGATGCGATTTATTACAGAAACCTTCCGTTTTGATTAATTGTGGTAAAATGAGGCATATTTCGACATAGGTTCTTCTTTGAAATTGTATTTATTGATCATTTTACGTTCATTGAATACATCATCTTTGTCTCGAGATTAAAGTCTTCTAGATGTGATTCTATTATTTATGGTGTGGAGGTTAATTGTTTTGCATCAGTTATAGGGCATGTCCCTTTAAGCTTAGACTATTGTTAATAAAGCATCCATTGTCGGTTTTCTTTTATTTCTATATACATTGTACGTATATTATAAACTTTATGTCTTTCTCATCACGATATGATTTATAAGACGGATTTATTATAGTTACGTAACATTTACGATGTATGTGGCAAGAAATTATATTTCAAAACGTTAGTCAGCGGTATATCTTCGGATAAAGCGGTGCAATGCATTTGTGAATAAAACTTGCCAGGTAATATAAATAAACGATTCGTTCAAGTTAAAATATTGTTAGAAGATTTTAATGCACGTAAAAACAAATATCCTAACTGTGTTCTTATTGTAAATCCTATGTGTGCAATATTGCCGGAACAAAATCTTTTTGTAGAATTAAGATGGAACATATAATTATATGTGATGTTGTTTGCGATAAACTAATTGACTGAGTTGGTTGATGATATGTAAGACGAGTTCACATCTAGTAGGTTACACAGACATTATGTTATTATGGAATTATATTTAAGAAGTAATAAATGCCTCCCTGTATTTTATCGTTGAATAAAATATAGTCAGGAATTTGGATGCGTAGTAATTCAATCACGAGTGCGTAGCACGAGTGATTTAATTTTTCGCATCCATCGTTAAGTAAAATACAGGCTTTTCGCTATATGCTTATATAGGGAAAGCAGCCGCTTGTGTTAGAATATCCGAATATAAACAAATTAAAGTCAAAAATTATAAATATTGAAATACTATGGTTTGATATCATGTTATCAAAAGACTCAAAATTTATATACATTCAGCTATCATCATCAAAATAAACAAAATATCGTTTGTTTGTTGTTTCCTATGAAAAGTGCATTCCCAAATGATTTGAATTTGATAGTTAATATTCTAGTCAAATAATAACCAGCACATATTCACATAATATACACTTTTCTGCTATGATAAGTATTAGAATTGAGCGCCTTCCAAGAATTGAGTACCTATTTCATAGAGCGTTTTCGAAGGAAGGTGAAGTTAGAATTATATTGAGCGTCTACCAAGAAATGTTGAGTTAGTCTCTATGTACCGGAAGGAATTGTTATATTGTTCTACGTTCGTACCTTTCTTAAAAGGATATTTTGCCGAAACTTAAAAAACAGAGTTTATCTAAGGTATAGGCAATAAACTTTATTTTTGGATATTGCCTTTAAGAGCTTAAAATTTCATAACTGCACCCACAAGAAGGTCGATGCTGCACTACCACACAGGTTAGTTATTACAAATGATACCGACAGCAAGTCAACCACTGAATGTTTAGCAAATTAATCATGTAATCAGTCTGGTTCTCCAGAATTTGATATCTTGGTTTAGCAACATGTGTATTAATTAGCAATCTATATGACAAATATGATACAACAGACAGTTGTGCATGTGTTCAGAATAAATTAAAATGACAATTATGAAGTGTAATGTATCTAAGCACTCACTTACTGGACTTCAGTTTAGGAAATCTTAATTGAAGAATCGTGCGTGTTTTTCGTGTTTAGGTTGAAATGTCCATGAAAATACATTGTAGCTACAATGATAGACATTCATATCTAACCTTTGACTGACATGTCGTTGTTGTCTTGTATAAGATGCGTCACTATGTCAATTTGTAGCATTACGGCGGATGTGTTGATCTTTTGACATAATACTTGAGAGGAAATGTAAATGCCGACATTAAGTTCACTTTATCTAATTACAACGTGTTGCAGTTGTCTTTGCCCGTTCGCTATTTTAGCAATCAAAACAATTACAATCTTACGTCACACAAAGGCGAATCTGAAACTATTAATAGAGCATGTAGATATCGGTTAACTCCTCCCCTCCGTTCTTTCATTGAAAAGGTCAAGTAGGGGCGCATGCGATCAGTCCTTATTTGATTCGGACGTCACGTTCCGAAATGCGGAGCCAGGTGTACACTAATTGATGAAACTTTCCCAAAACTTTATGAAATAGACTATGGAAGTTTATTGCGTATCTCAACGAATAGCCCAACTAATTGCACGCAAGTGCTTTTTGCTACATGTATACGATGGCCGCCCTTCGCAAAGGCAGACTAGATGTAATATCAGTTTGTAAAATTTTTCTGTCTTGCAGTCGAAATATTGAGGCTACTCCACGAGGTAATACATGTGCATACTAATAAAAATAAAACACATTAACAGCGCACTTTTAAAGTAAGCAAGATTAAAATGTTATCCCAATACTGCAAATATATCTAAAATGTCTGGGCTAGGTAAAACAGGGCTTTCGTACAAAATTTGTTCGTTTTAATTTTTTGCCCTCAACATTTCGGCTAGCCTGCGGACAACCGGGACCCGGGACAGAAAAGCCGCTTATCTGACAGCAGAAAGTGCCGTGTCAGACATGTCGGACCCCTCTGTACTATGGGTTGGACATATACAGCAGCACTCCAATAGCCAAATTAATTTGGCGTTGCAGTGTGACCCCTTTCACAGATCTGATATTTATAACTAGAGGGTGAACAACTTGAAAGTATTAGCCTATAAAATCGGTTTGCCGGAAGTCGAAATAGTTAGACTAGCACTCTACCAAGTTCTCATATATATATACAAATGTACATTAAATGTTGTTTTTCCGAGAGCTTCTTGTGATTTTACCGACTCGCGTGCATGTGTGAGTTAATCATATGTCATATAACGATTAAAACTAATGATTATCATAGTTATGACTATTTGGATAGCCATTTAAAAACAATAACACTGAACATAAATTAGTATGCATGAGTATATCCAGGATATATATGATTATTGTGTATATTTCACTTCAGTGACACTGACGACACAGCGGTCAGTGCAAAGCAAAATGTTTCACTAAGACTGTCATTTTCCCGCAGATTCTTTAAATATGTTTTCTTTATCATTCGTCGAATGTTTCTTCTTCAAAATGTGAAAAAAGCCGAAATAATTCTAGTTAGTTAAGAGTTATTACAAAGTTTTGAGTAATCGTGTAACTCTGCATTAATGTGTCCAACATTTCGCTCATGTATGACTACGGGTGGTAAATTGGATTGGTAAGGATGCAGTATCCAACACTCATCTACAGATATTTATAGTGGTTGGAATAAAAAAGAATTGAAATACATGTAAATATATGAGATAAAGTGAAACAAATTAGATAATCGTCATTAATCTACTGGTCTGACTGTCATGTCTGCCGTTTCATTTTTATGGCCGAAGTAACTACGCCCCTGTTCATTGATTTGTATTTTTTTCTTAAACTCAACGCCCTGGCCGCACTCTGAAAATTGAAGGGCTTTTAAAGTAAAAACACTGTTCACAAGGGAAAATTGTCGAGTTCACTGTCGGCGGTAGAGAGGAAACTTGGTTATGATAATACAACGTCCGTACAAGTAAAGATTTTGGCAGATGCACTGAATATGTTAGTACGTACAGTACGGCATTAGATACTTAGTATGTCAGTAGACTCCCTTACCCATGGCATGACCTCGCTTTTGTGGCGACGCTCTGCGAAATAAAGGAGTTCCAGTACTGCCGGAGACAAACATATTTTTCACGCTGCGAAATCAGTTATCGATGTACTCAATTATTGATAATTTCGTCAACTTAATTACTTTCGTTGACATTTTGTTTGAATTCCACTTTGGCAAACAAAATTGACAAGGCGAGTTGAGAAACAGACTGAAAAACGCATTTTATGAAAAATGCATCACAATATATTTTTGTCCACCAAACGTCATTATGAATTATGTATGATAACATGTTACTGCAATGGAATTCCGGTGTGTAAAGTTCCGCGAACATAATTTACATGTATACTAATTCATAAACTTACGGTCTACACTTATAATAAATGCAATGATACCGTAGCTCAATCGCTGTGATTGAAAGAGGTCTCTTTTAAAAGAGTATATATTAATCAACATTTTAAATAAAACTGAAGATCTATATAATTCCAAAATACGCGAAGAAACCTATATTTAAAATTATTAAATACTGTTTGTCACTTGCATTAAAATACATACGTGAAGTTTACCATGCGAGTTTTTGGGCGGAGCAAATTGACGACGTGAGAAAGAAGCTGGACGCTCGCACCTAAATGTCCTTGAATGAGGAGGAGTTAACCTATAAACTAGCTCTAATAATAGTTTCAAAATTGCGCTATGAGTGACGTAAGATTATAACTGTATCGATTGCCAAGATAGCGAACGGGCAAACCCAACTGCAACGCGTTGTAGCAATTGTTGAGATTTTAAAAATCTATGCAATAATATCTTATGCTAATAGCGTGAATGACAGAAGATGTAATAAATTTAAAACCTTTTGCAGAAATTGAAAGATAATCTTAAGTTGAAGATAAAGCAGCTCTTAGTAAGTTTCGTTTCGGCGTAGCGTCTATTATAATTGAAACTGGAACATATGACTTTCATTTCCGTATTGGTCCTTGTTATATGTGACATAACCGTTACAAATATTTTATCACAATTGACTATAATGATAAAATACATTAGATACTTTAAAGCTGCTCGCTCTCTGTTACAGTTGAATTTTTTATATGTTTATATTGAAATTTCAAAAGCGTTTGCAACGCTTTTGAATTTGGTAGCGTACTTTTTGAAATTTAGAAATATACGTGGCAGGAATTTATATTGGAGCCTTTTTATATGACTAAATGTTCTAAAATTCGTTATTTACATACAGTTTGAAGAACTTCGTTCTTTTACTAAAATTTGAGAGCGAGCAGCTTTAAATACATGGATAAACATTAATCTAAAAAGAATATGAAAATTTAAATGTTATTTAAGGAAAATTGCTTTTCTGTAATGTTATAGAGGATGTGAGTCATGTTTTGTAGACAATGGCTATTGTGATGATCTACGACAACATCAATTTCAATATAGCAAAACTTCTGAAACCTATCAAATATATTTAAGCGAAATATTTGTCGACATTAAGTCATTGATAAGTGTATGTGCCGACACCTGTCACTGTGACAATGTTTTAAAAAGAAGTTGATCTATATTTTATCTATGTAAATAATGACGTACATGTACGTTACTGCATGTATTTCTTTTATTAACCACTTTCTTCATCAACTCTACAAGTTGCTAATCAGTTCACCTACTGTCTGTTAAAGGTGATACACGATTTCGTTAAAAAATTCAGTTAGTGTTCTAGCACAATTTTTCTACATTCAGTTTTTATATTACAATTTTCCAATTTAACTAGATTTTAAGACAACTTCTCATAGGTTTAATATTTCAGTTACATGTGATTATATTTTAATATTTACTCCCTCAAAAATCCCTGTGTATTTTTTTTATTGTTAATCTGTACGTGAATGTATTTGTATGGAACGCCTTTACTGTCTTATGATGTTGTATTGTATTATACGCAGTACATTTTCATGTATACGAGGTACATATTTCATTTGACATGGTACATTCTTCATGATAAACAGTGCCTTTTCCGTTATATACGGTGGTTATTTAATAATATGCAGTGCAATCACTTGAAGATACAGTAGAATAACCATTATATGGTGTGCAAATAACGTCATATGCAATACAAACAGCATTATATGCAGTACAAATTACATTATATGCAGTCATTGTTTCGATACATGCGGTGGTATTTTGATTATATGCAGTAGTTTTACCTTTATACGGTGTATGTTGGTCAATAGGTGTGGTAGATGTTAAAATATATGAAGTGATTGCGATTAATTCTATACGTGGTGAATTATTAGTTATTTGTTCATAAAAAACAATGTACGCAATGCATTTGGTATAATACATGGCGGAAACGGCATTTTCTTTTTTATTATGTTCGGTCCATTCTACTATATACATGGTGTATACAGCATTATATGCGGTGCATTTTTCATTACGATGATCATACTTTCCGGTATTCTCCGGAATCATTTATCCGGAAAATACCGATCAATATTACTATAAATAGCGATCACGTCATCAACCGAGTCCATATCTCAATAAATACTTTATGTATTGCATTGAAACTTAAATAATAAAGTCAGATAACTGTATCTTGTATATAATGCAAAGTATGGCCCTCTTTTTCGACTGAGAAATTCTGGTTAAAGTTTTGCATGCAATTAAATTAAAGCTGCTCGCTCACAGTTGTCGTAGAGAAAATTAAATTTTCAACAATGATATACTAATATATAGAACATAAAACTAAAGGTTAGAATGAACAACACAAGTAAAAATCTTGGTAGGAATTTGCAAACATCGATTGAATATCTTGGTTTTACGGCACCTTTACACTAGATCTATATGTTTATATTGGAATTTCAAAAGCGTGAAATGCTTTCCAATTTGGAAGCGTATTATTTCAAATCTACAGATATACATTACAGTAATTTATACTGGAACCTTTTTATATGACTATTCTTCTAAAATATGTTATTTTCATACAGTTTGAAGAACTTTATTTTTTGCACCAAAACCTGGGAGCGAGCAGCTTTAAAGTCCATATCTCAATTACTACTTGATGTATTGCATTTAAACTTTATACAAGGTTTCCCAGTCATCACACCTACGTCAATAATCAAATTAGATAACTGTATCTTGCATATAATGCAAATTATGGCTCTTTATTTTTCGAGTTAGTCATACGTGTAAGTCCATATCTCAGTAACTAACTTGATGTCTAGTAAGAACATTTGAAGAGCTCGCTTTGGGACTGCTTTTTGTGCCGGTCTGTACAAGGTCAAGGTCACCATTACTGAAGATAGAAAATCGGTTTATGCTCAATATCTTCACTATACATAGGTGTATCGACTTCAAACTTGGTGTAAAGTAAGAACATGTAAAGATCTTGCATGGGGTGGTTTTGGGGTTGTCCAACAAAGGTCAAGGTCACCTTTGCTAAAAATAGAGTTGATGTGGATAGTGTTTATATTTTTACATTTTTAATTCTTATACATTTACAAAATACACACAATTACCTATTCTTGGACAAAAAACCCATATTACTGACAAACCTTCAAATAGTCGAGCGCGCTGTCATGACACAGCTCTTGTTTTTAGAGTAATTCTATGGAACGCCTTTACTGTCTTATTATGTTGTATTGTATTATACGCAGTACATTTCCATGTATACGAGGTACATATTTCATTTGACATGGTACATGCACATTTAGATGGTGTAACTTTTTCGTGATATGCAGTGCCTTTTCTTTTATATATGGTGGTTATTTAATAATATGCAGTGCAAAAGTATGGATATACAGTAGAATAACCATTATATGTTGTACAAACAACGTTATATGCAGTACAAACAGCATTATATACAGTACAAACAGCATTATATGCAATCAGTTTTTCGATACATGAGGTGGCATTTTGATTATATGCAGTAGTTGTACCTTTAAACGTTGTATGTTGATTAATAGGTGTGGTAGATGTTTAAATGTATGAAATGCGTTCGTTTCATGGTATGCGTGGTGAATTATTACTTATACTAAGATAATAAATCAATATGTGTGGTGCATATGTCAATATACATGGTGTCAACAACTTTGTATGTAGTAAATACTTTTTAATTATGTGTGTTGCAAACAACTATATAAGCTGTACATACGGCATTATATGCGGTGCTTTTCCCATTATGAGAATGCTTGAAGACAGTCTCTAAAAATACTCTCGGCGGAAATTACCGAGCGATCTAAGAAAAAATTGCTATGACACCGTACAGTTAACATCGAGTAGCGCTTGCATGTACCTCAAAGATTGTTTGTCTGCATGGTCACATAAAACATTGATATTTCTAAAGCACTTCACTAATTAGGAATATTAGTCACAACACACTAATTACCAATTGCTTACTGCAAATTACTAGATCAAAACTTGGTCACGATCAACGGGTGCCTGGCCCTTGTCTGTTTAGCAAGTGACAAGGCATTACTATGATAAACTGCATATACTAGATTTGCACTCTGTTGAATAATTATTGAAGAAAGTGAACTTGAACTAAAAAAATAATAAGGGGCATTACTCTAAAAACAAGAGCTGTGTCATGACAGCGCGCGTTTGTCAGTAATATTGTTTTTTTTTGTCCAAGAATAGGTAATTGTGTGTATTTTGTAAATGTGTTAGAATCAAGGTAAAAATATAAACACTATCCACATCTTTAGTAAAGGTGACATTGACCTTTGTTGGACAACCCCTAAACCACCCCATGCGAGATCTTTACATGTTCTTACTATACACCACGTTAGAAGTCGATAAACCTATGTATAGTGAAGATATTGAGCATAAACCGGTTTGCTATCTTCAGTACTTGTACAGACCGGCACAAAAATTCCAATATAAACATATAGATCTAGTGTAAAGGTGCCGTAAAACCAAGACATTCAATCGATGTTTGCAAATTCTTACCTAGATTTTTACTTGTGTTGTTCATTCTAACCTTTTGTTTTATGTTCTATATATTAGTATATCATTGTTGAAAATTTAATTTTCTCAACGACAATTGTGAGCGAGCAGCTTTAATGTAATTGCATGCAAAACTTTAACCAGAATTTCTCAGTCGAAAAAGAGGGCCATACTTTGCATTATATACAAGATATAGTTATCTGACTTTATTATTTAAGTTTCAATGCAATACATCAAGTATTAATTGAGATATGGATTCGGTAACGCTATATTAATTATACATTACGCACTTCTATGGTTGACAGACGTGACCGCTATTGATAGAAATATTGATCGGTATTTTCCGGATAAATAATTCCGGAGAATGCCGGAAAGTATGATCATCGTAATGAAAAATGCACCGCATATAATGCTGTGTATACCATGTACATAGTAGAATGGACCGAACATAATAAAAAAGAAAATGCCGTTTCCGCCATGTATTATACCAAATGCATTGCGTACATTGTTTTTTATGAACAAATAACTAATAATTCACCACGTATAGAATTAATCGCAAGCATTTCATATATTTTAACATCTACCACACCTATTGACCAACATACACCGTATAAAGGTAAAACTACTGCATATAATCAAAATACCACCGCATGTATCGAAACAATGACTGCATATAATGTAATTTGTACTGCATATAATGCTGTTTGTATTGCATATGACGTTATTTGCACACCATTTAATGGTTATTCTACTGTATCTTCAAGTGATTGCACTGCATATTATTAAATAACCATCGTATATAACGGAAAAGGCACTGTTTATCATGAAGAATGTACCATGTCAAATGAAATATGTACCTCGTATACATGAAAATGGACTGCGTATAATACAATACAACATCATAAGACAGTAAAGGCGTTCCATATATTTGTCTTGTGATATATATAATGTACATTGATCAGATTCTATTGAATAAAGCTTTATATATCCCGCGATGCCATGTTTGTATTCTTTTAGGATTGATAAACATGTCAAGAATGGTACTTGTCGTTATCTTGATAATGAGTGTAGTCGGTATTGCTTCAACATGCTCGTGCAAATATTACCCATTACAGAAGAGGTTTTGCTCCGCACAATTTGGTGAGTTTCTCGTTTTGTTTCGACGCGAATGTAGTTGTTTAGAATTACAGGAAGCCCATAAAGTATTCGTCTGTATTAAGATAATTATGTATATTCTCAACTACTTTAATATTGACAGCTTTACCCAATAAGTACCAGTTTCATTAAAAATGTCTAATGAGTATTGCTTTTAATTATATGTCGTTTTGTCTAAAATATCAATATATAAAAGACAGAAAGTATCAGTGAAGTTTGACTTTTTGATGATTTTCCAATTGTGCAATAATTTATTTATAACTTATTTTGTCGGTATTTTATGAAAAAAGCATATCTCTTAGAAAGATAAAAATAAAATAAGTTTTCAACAGACGCGATACACATCGAACGGAAATATACATTTGCCATGTAATACCTATGTCGTTTTGTCTAAAATATCTCTATGTAAAAGACAGTATCAGTGCAATTTGGATGTTTTATGATTTTCCAATTTTGTAATAAATTATGCATTGTTTAATTACATGTTGCTCATTCGATATTACAAATAAAATTTGAAAAAAATTCTTCTACGAGATTGAAAGAAAACACTTTTCAGCAAATAAGTCGTCTGATACATGTAGATCTACGTCTTTGATTTTGAAATAATTATCAGATTTACTAAGAATAAGTATGTATGAAAAGTGTCATATAATATTAACTGCACAAATATGTTTGTTCCTTAGCTGGTGTGTTCTACATCGAAGACAGTGGTACTGTAATAGGAGGTCCATTTGGTCATAGAAAATACAAAGTAGAGCTGATACATATGTATAGAACAGTTGTAAGTGATGTATTGCTATGTTGTCATTTTAAGCATAATTATGGATCAAACAATTTACGTTAGAAAGGGGAACAAATTAAGGAAAGTTTGCGACAGGTTGACTGTTAGCTATAAATAACCCCCACTCTGCCTTACTAACAGTGCCACTCCCTCCGCCCCCGAACCCCCAGCCTTACCACAACCACCAGCTATAAATTTGCACAACCCCATACACCCCAGATCTACCATCACCACCACCCCGAGCTCTACCACCACTACTACCAAAGCAGGGTGCAGTAGTGTTTATACAGAACAATACCCATCACAGAGTGAATTAAAGTAAATGTACTTTATTCTACGTCACTTTAAATTCATAAGAAACGACATTAAAGTAATAGGTAACAAATGTTTTCCATTTTTTAATGGAAAGGCAATATCCAATAGTAGTGCCCTGTTAACAGTTATACTTCTTACAAATTAATAAGTGTACCTTTATCAAAGTTTTAACAAGACTGTTTTCTATTTTATAGCTAGGACCAACAGCAGAGCCAGGATACCTGTACACGCCAGCTGTTAGCACCGCTTGTGGCGTTACCTTGAATGCAGGGAAATATTACGTTATAGCGGGTATTTGTATATATTTGTATATACTAATGAGGAAGCTCAAATGTTCGCATATTAATATTGAAATATGGTATATTCAAAATATACCAAAACCCTTATTTGTCTTTCTCTTTTTCCTGTGTCCCCTGCCATGTATATTACAGCTGGTGATGCAATGCAATGTAATGTAAGGTAATGTAATAATTATAATGCAATGTAATGTAATGTAATGATATTTTTGTATTCTGATGAATTATGGTATGCACAATCTAAATAATGTGGTCAGTATTAAAACAATCTAAAGCTTATATCAAATATATTAACAAAATTTGAATTAAATGAGGACTATCAAAAGTGGTATTCGCGTTCAAAGTAACCACTATAATTTAAGAAAGAAATTACTCACTGATTTATAATTCTGAAATAATGAATATTTTTATAGTAATAACAAAAATAATGGGAATCTGTATGACAACTTCGTCCCAATGGAATACAAAGGAAATCTGTAAACATCTCTGTTATGTTAATGTTCACTTATGCATGCAACAAATGTCTTATTGTTTTCCAAGCATCTACTATGTTTTTTACTATAATTCAATTAAGTCATTTCGAAGGGTAATATTACCTTAAATCTCTAAAAAGGACATAACTATGTACGCCTTAATGTCCTTGCTATTGTGTGACATTTTGGTGCAATATTTCAGGATATTATGATGACTTTGGGCACCCAATATACCGCAGAATGACGACTAGCTTGTGCAATGTACAACTCGAATTCTCCTACAACCCGATCTACACATTTGAGCCACCAGAATGTGAAGACCTCAATGAATCTGATATGTACTAGTCTTGATCAGAACCTACAGGTATTTCATACCTTAACAAAACTGATTCTTTTGAAGATATATTAGTGATTGGAAAACATCTGACGAATTGGAGTTTTAACGACTTGTTTCGTCTTGATGACGCCCTAAATTACTTGTGAAGTTGGTGACCCGCTGATAAGTTAAAGTTTAGTTGCCGTTGTTTACCTCCCAACATGCCTGCAATTTAAGAATAGGGTTTCTGCCAAAAGCCAGAGACTGACACTACAGTATATAAACACTTTACCTTTAGTATGAAGAGACACTTCATAAATTAAACATCTATCACACCTATTGACTAACATCCACCGTATAAAGGTAAAACTACTGCATATAATCAAAATACCTCCGCATGTATCGAAACAATGACTGCATATAATGTCATTGCAGAAATTTAGTCGAGATATTGGAAAAAAATCGAGATAAACAAATCGAGATATCTGAAGTTGATTCATACAGAATGAGAAGGGAACAAATCGGGACCGAGAAAATCCACTCGAGATATTGAAAAATCGAGATAACCGAAGTCGACATAACGGATTTGGACTGTAATGTTGTTTGTACTGCATTTGACGTTGTTTGCACACCATATAATGGTTATTCTACTGTATCTACTAGTGTTTGCACTGCATATTAATAAATAACCAACATATATAACGGAAAAGGCACTGCATATCATAAAAATGTACCATGTCAAATGAAATATGTACCTTGTATACATGGAAATGTACTGCTTATAATGCAATACAAAATAATAAGACAGTAAAGGTGTTCCATACTAATGCATTTGAGA
Source organism: Saxidomus purpurata (assembly GCA_022818135.1). Classification (NCBI taxonomy): domain Eukaryota; kingdom Metazoa; phylum Mollusca; class Bivalvia; order Venerida; family Veneridae; genus Saxidomus; species Saxidomus purpurata. Next base: position 20,106,918 of record JAFMSR010000007.1, read on the forward strand.
AAGCTATTACGAGTACAAATTTGGAGAAATGCTTCACGGAAAAAATATGTGTCTTTCGTTTTATCACCTTCTACGGTGGATCCAACGTGCAGCAGTTTTCCTTCAAGAAATGGTATAAACTTTTTATTCGACGCTTTGTGTGAACAGAAACAGTTCTAACCCGTTGTCTCTGCCTATGTGACACAAATTATTTTAGATGACTTAATCCAGTGTGTTGTAATGAATACTTTTGTCATGACAAAAACTAAGATATATTTTCTCATTGTAAAGATTCTATGTACCTTTCAGCTATGTAACAAACAATTTGCTGAAACTATTTTGTTTTCATTTCAGACAGGCGAAATCTTTGTAAGAAGAAAGCTTTTTCTATCAAGAGGGATGTCTCATTTCAGTTATGTTTTATTACTGTAAAATAAAACACTTAAACTTCTTCATGTGCGACTTCAATTCAAGCTGTAGCCCACCAACCTATTAGTTTAAAATGCATTTAAATGAGTGTTGCTACTTTCAGTCAAAGATCCTTTCGACAGCGTTTGCCACTTTATAGTGACAACTCTTGTTTCTCATTACCGATAAAACTCTTTAATTGTCGACTCTTAAGATGTCCTTAAAACGTCGACCTCTTCGTCTGCAACCACACATTAAAAAAGGGATCAATCAAGTTATCTAATACAGCTGAACATGAAGTCTCAAAGAAGGGCTTCCAATAGTGTGTAGCATTAAGATATTAAAAGTAAGTGTGAAATGTAAATTGAATCGAACCGCATGGTATGAGATATCAAATTAAAGAGGCACTCCCTACATCTGGCAGATGATATTCTCGAAACATAGAGTACGTGTTCAATGAAAGTCAAATGGTCAATAAATACAATTTCAAGAAGAACCTAAATGCCTCATTTAACACAATTAATCAATATAAAGATTTTCTGTAATAAATCACCTCCACCCATTAATTGTACAACAACAACTCTATATAGATAATTGAATGGTTTACGGTACTGCAATGTATTTTAAAACCGCTGATTTTATCGATAATGACTGGGAATGCATAGCTGAAACTTAAAGTAAAGTTATAATACTTCCAAAGATTTTATTATTTATGTTTTGGAGGTTATTTAGTTGACATCATTTATAGGGTGTGCCCCTTTAACTTTTTAAATCAATTTACATGTTAGAAATATAGAGTTGTATTTTTTCAATGATACTGCAAAATTTAAAAAAGCCTTCATGGCAACTTTTTCTGAAAAAAAAAAGCGATTTAAATGATCAAAACAGTTACAATCAATTCAATATCCCGATAATCAAAATAAGTTGATTGTGTTCAAATGCTTCATATTCCTAGATGAGTGTGCTTTTTGACTGTACAAATAAAAGAGAATAGCCAGCATTCATTTGCTATATTCATTTGCTACAAAAAGTTGTATTCATTTGCTACAAAAATATTGTATTCATTTGCTGCAAAAAGTTGTATTCATTAAAAATGATACCACCGTTCAAACTTACCATCTTAATTTTGAATAAGACATTAATCAGTGATTTACTAGACTAGTATACTCCCAGAAGTAGTGAAAATTGCTTATAGTTTTAGCCTATTGAATGGAGAAAATCTGTAAAATCAGGCTTTTTACTATCTATGTAGTAAATTGAAAATCCACCCTTCCTGTTATATATTCGACATAACAAAAATCACTCGGCATAACGCTTTTCTCATGTTTTCACAAACAATCTACTGTGTTCAAAGCTTCAGTGTCAATCGTTCTTTGATATGGCCATTTTTAAGGCAAGGACAACTTAGTAATGGACATACCTCGAAGTATGTTTAACTTGTACGTGTACCCATGGGGTCAAAATTGACCCAGCTCTATGGTTCACTTTTTTAAAATATAAAAACCTACGTTCATTTTGGAAATACCTTTTTAAAAATCTTATGTCCCAAAAACCGTAAGGATAAAACTTAGATAGCTGATATGTAGCATCGCCTAGTGGTCCCTAACCAAGATTTTTCAGGAAAAATTTGCCTTTTAAAGACATTTTTTACCTTTCCATAAAATTTGCGGTCATCTGATTGGTTAACGATCCGTATATAGATATTGATATTTATTGAAATAGCAAATGTTAAATCTTGATATCTTGCGAAAGATACAACACTTGCACCGAACAAGTACTTGGTAAGGTTTGAAAATCTGCATTGAACGTATTAAAATCCTATTCATGAAAAATGTTGAGAAAAAGTATGCTGTATAAACGAATATTGCTATTGAAAAAAGAAATAACCGAGTTAGTCACTATAGATGTAATCGAAACGTTTCCTGCAAAAAGAAATTGTGTTAAAAAAGTTATGAAATCAATTTGATTCTATTTTTATTATCATTTTTTATACTCAGTAAGTATAGCATAACATATAATAATTACGTGGCGCAGTGATAGCGCGTTCGCCTCGGGATCGAAGGGTCCCGGGTTCGATCTCTACCATATACAGGTCGGTAGTGTCCTTGGGCAAGACACAAATAATTCCATATTGCCCCTCTCTCTGCGAGGTTTATTCAGTCAGGAATGAGTCTCGTGAGCGATTAATATAAGGTGTTAGAACCTGTTTCGCAATCGAGAATAAATAAATAAGTACAAGAGTGCCAAGATGGCCCTATATCGCTCACCTGTATATCAATTGCCAATAATACAAGGGGTCATGACTTTAACATAATTCATAGAGGTCCATTATATAAGCTTATGCGAAATCAAGTGACCCTCTCCCCCCACCCCTCCCCTGACTCCCGGGAAGGGTTAATTTTCAACTGGGGATCATGATTTTAACAATCTGTACCAGGTAAAGGTCCACAAGGCAATGCTACATGCTAAATATCTAAGTTCTAGGCATTGTGGTTTCAGAGTAGAAGATTTTAAAAGTTTTTCCTATGTAAAACGAAGAGACCCCCTTCCCCGCCCCCCCCACCCCCCCCCCCCCCCCCCTAGGGGGTCATGATTTGACCAAACTTGGTAGAGGTCCACTAGGCAATGCTACATGCCAAATATCTCAGCTCTAGGGTGTCATACTTTGAATAATCTTGGTAGAGGTCGATTTTTCATTGAAAGAATTGCATTTTATCCTTTTATTCGTTTACATAGCTATTTAATGAAGAGTCAATTTATGAAATAACATCCGTTCCAGTCGTTTAATAAACAATGAAGTGATATTTTCATGGGAGGCGCAACCACGAATGGAAACTGTTATTTTTAGTGTTCATTGGTGAAATAAATGTGATATTACTATATACCAACAATGTCTTTGTTCATTTTATGTCCAATGTTTATGTTGAGTTTGTTACAATAAAATGTCGAACATAGCGGGAAAGCAGTGCACACATAACGTTATTTTGACGACGTCATCCTCGTATGGTTACCGACATTTATTACGCTCGGTATACCCTTTTCACGTTAGTCCAGGTAAAAGAATTTCACAAATTTTACTGAGTGAACTTTCAACTACATGTAGATACGTCAATATCCCGTTTTTGACGCACCTACGTTGTGTGCCAAAGTCGTATATTTTGTTCACAAGTAAAAAATTGCTGCAATATGCAGCAAAGAGATGGTTGCACGGCCGAAAGAACAACAGATGTTTGTGATATTGTCTTGTATCAGTGAAGATGTATTTCAGAATTTATAGATGTTCCTGTTTATAATTATTCAAATTTTTATGAATGGTGTTCTAAAATGGTGTAGCATAACTTTCATTTATCAAACATGACAAAAGCGGTTTCATTTATACCCATATGAAATAAAAATTATTTTGCTTCAACTATAATAGGCAAAAATGATTTATAATCCATTATTACCCACGAAATGTCACTTCATTCTTTTAGCATCGAGTGTTTACATATACTGTGCCACCATCTTGTTTCGGGCCAATTAAACTTGATCAGCGTCAGACCAAAAATATTTCCCTCCAAATGTCATCATTTGTAAATCGAGTTATTTTCATAATAATTGTACATTTTCTAAATTTAGATATTAAATAAATCAAATAAAAGATGGAAAAGTATTGATAAATTTTATTTCTCTGTACGGGATAAAAAAGGGTAAATTTCGTCCAAGAAATGTTTCTGATATGCCAATCATGTTTATACCAGGAATACCCTTGGTTATTACCGTGCCTCTATCCAAAGCTTTAACGGGCTGCATACTGGATTTTTAATTAAATCGGATTATTAACTACAATTAGGGTAAATATTAATTTTAATTGCTGTCACAACGATTATTATTTTTATTATTATTATTATTTTTCTTCACACTTGGTGTAAAAATTTCAGTTGTTTTTGTCAGAAAACCTTTAGATCAAAATCGAGATCTAAAGCTATATTTTCTTGTGCTATACGTTATTCCAGTTTAGCGTTAAGACCTGACATAACATGAAAAATAAAAAATGTAAAATATCAATTAAAATGAACTTAAAAAGTGATATGAGTTATGTCAGGTCTTACATTTAGGACTATTGTCAACTGCACATTGATTGTTAGAAAACAATAATGTTCAAAAAAATGTCATAGAATACTGGTCAAATTACTTACTCCAATATATTAAACATCAACATACATGTCGGAAACTTCAGATGGGTTGAACATAAAAAGTTATCACGCTGTCCCAAACGTTCTAATATTTCGACTAGTAGAACATGAAGAACTGTACATGACACTAAAATGTTTAAAAATAGCTCGCTTAATAAATGGAAAAACCTTGGACAGCGCCACCTGTCGAGTGTAGTAGCATATGTACACTGTTATGTGTAGTAAATTCGCGCCAAAAGACATATTGTTTACATTTTACGTCTTGAAGAACTTCAATTTATACGCATTAATAACATACATCAAAATGTCGGCTTGACAAAAAGTTAGTTATATAATCCTATAAAACTCCGTAACTGAGCAAAAAGTCTTCACAATCGTCCTACTTATTTTTGTCAATTTATAAGTAAGTCATACTTTGGGCGACTTGCTAAAACTTTAGTTTAGTCTACAATATCAAACAACGCATGTGAATTAACACTCAAAATGCATTGATAACAAAAACATAATAAATTGTTGGTAATAACTAACCTTCTTTACAGAATCCACTTTTCCAAATTTCACTACGTAAACAGTTGACGTGATGTGTAAAGCAAGAATGACATAATTTTCAATAGGCATGCGCGAATAACTTGAAAGGCTGAAAGGATCAAATCCGATTAGAAGTGCAAATATATGATCCAGCAAATAATCCACCAAACGGCAATGAAATAATAACAATTTCATTTTTGTGGCGGTTAACACGTGATAATTTTAATGAGAATTTTACTTTTTGAGTGAAGAACGCAATTTTACAGAAAAATATGACTCGAAAGGAAAAAAATGGTCAAATCCGAATCCATGGCACATTCTTAAGCCACTACTATATGTCCGGCCCCGATGGGCCGTGCAATTACAACATTCTCTTTCTAACGGTTATCAACATGATGCAGTCTTATAGCGTACTTACAGGTTGTGTGCAGCCCTTCTTAACAATCAAATATCAAATATAGCTGCCGATACATCAAACCTTTTCGACGGACTCTTTACGGCAAAAATGCATTTAAAAAGGGCACTCCATATAATATTCCCGAAACATATATAATAGATTATTGAATGTTTAACGGTATTGCAGTATATTTTAAACATTAAATTCTTTCGAGTTATGTACTAACGAAGAACAGAAGTAAAATTCATCAAACATCCCACTTTAAACCACTAACAGATTTCTATAGCAGCCTATTCGTTTCAACAAAGAATATTCAAGTTACTATCAACACCTTTGTATGCAATAAGGCAAGTCATTTTAAATATAGAAAATCTGAACTTTTCACCGGCCTGAAAATCGTAAACAACACATACTAGGCCGTATAATACATACAATGGCGTCATAATTTACGAAATGATCAAGTGTCTGAGTTTGTGTGTATTCTTTAAAAAGCGCTAGAACCCTCAGGGAAATATGTGCATTAGGTGCTCCAATATCCTCTTTTGGCGCACAGTGCCTATTTAATATCTTCCTAATACATCACAGAAAACGTAAACTAAAAGATTCCTTGCCCTGCATAGAAGCTGGCCTGGATTATTTCGACAAAAATTGGAAGAGTTTATTTTAGTGGTAGTTAAAACATATTTGACATAACATAAATTATGTTTCTTGCAAAAAGGATGCTGACTTGATGACCTTGTTAGTAAACTCGGAATAATTTAAAATGTAGATTTCTGTAAATTCGTTCATAAAAAATTTGATTTTCAGTGAAAATTTGCAGTAGGGTAATTTTAAAATGTATACTGCAATATTACATGAAGTTATATTTCTTTTCAATGAAAGCGTTTGTGCAATATTTTAAAACGGACGACTACGATATTCTGTTTGTTGCTTGTAAAGTGAATATTGGCACAACGCTTGTAATCGGCATGATCTTGGTACTGAAAAAACCAAAACAAAAAATAAATGTTAAGGACCAGTTTATTCATGTTATACATATTACATGGTTCAATGATATATGCTATACAATAATTATCATGTTAAAAACAGTACGAAGTAACTGTAAAAAATAAGGCCAAAACAATCAGTTTGATTTGCGTAACTTTGCCAAACATTTAAAGCTGCTCTCAAATTTTGGTAAAAAATAAAGTTCTTCAAACTGTATGTAAATAACGTATTTTAGAACATATGGTCATATAAAAAGGCTCCAGTATAAGTTCCTGCCACGTATATCTCTAAATTAAAAGAAAATACGCTTCTAAATTCAAATGCGTTGCTTTTGAAATTTCAATTTAAACATATAGTGTAGCGGTGCCGTGTAACCGACATTATCAATCAATTTCTGCAAATTCCTACCTAGATTCTTGCTTATATTATGATTCTAACCTTTAGTTTTATACTTATGAATAAGTATGTCAATGTTTACAGAAAAAAAATTCGACGGTAACTGAGAGCGAGCAGCTTTAAGGCAGGCAGGCAGGCAGGCAGGCAGGTTTTTGTTAATATTCATTTCATATTTTGCCTATTTGAGGTCGGCAGTAGGAAATTATTGTTGGTCGGGGAACCGAAGCACACATATTGTTTTTGGCCTTATAATACATAGGAAAAGTAAAACATATCAAATTTAGGCATAAATTAAAAAGCGTTTTAATATACAAAACTCGACAATTATATTGAATATTGACTCCCGCCCAGCTTCAAATTTTCGTATATTTTGTCACCACCTGTTGCAGCTTTTGTAACCACTGCTGAAATAGAAAAACGTAAAAAGCTCAAAAAAACAAGGCAATGCTAAAGATTCTGAAATACTTTTAATGGAGGCACAAATCCTTTTACACAATTAAAGTTTAAGTTTTAAAAACAACTTTCATATGAAACACGTTTATTAATTTCGAGAAAAACAATAAAAAATGATTAAAGAATACGTACACTCCATCGCTACTGGTGATGAATAAGTAGATATTTCTTCGCGCATCCCAAGCATTTCATAATTCTGTGACCTGTGACATGTAAAATATAAAACAATCCGTCGGTCGAAAATATCTGAAACGCCATAACTGTTATAACAGATCATGACTCTAACAAATCTACTTACCTCTCTTATCAGTGCATCTGTCAACTAAGAAAGAGAAACTGTGGTCAGTTTGCCGGACAGTAGAATTAATTTTGTTGACTGTTTACTAATTGCTTTGTTGCATTCGCTGTTGCAACTTTTCAGGTACATTTAAACGATCAATGTTTGAGGGGAAATTTGTAGTGGTTCAAAATTATTGCTTTTTTATTAACTACAAAAAATTCTAAATTACAAAAAAGTTTCTAAATAGAATATTTAAGAAAAAAGCTCTACACCACCTATGGAGCCCCATTTTTCCAGAAAAAATAGAAAGTGTAGGGTGTAGATATTGGAGAGAGTGATAATTAAATCATTTGAGCAAATTACAATTTAATTTAGATATCCGGTTGCAGAGAAATAGAATTAGATTTTTTTTTAATTTAGTATATTAAAGGGCAATACTAATCCAATCTTGACAAAAGTTGTGTGTGAGTCGCCGCGTTATACTATTGTACACTTATTTTAATTTCATGAAATTCTTTCAATTGGTTTTTGAGTTATAACTCCTGGCGGACGTACGGATGGACAACGCAAAAACATTATCTTTCCGCCTTTGACAGGGTATAATAAATAGAAAAGTACATTGTAAGCCTCTGAAGGTCGTCTGTATCTTTTACATGTTATATGTATTGAATGAATTATACTGATGGTAAGTTTACATGTTGTACTTTAATGATTAAGTTACATGTAATTATCTTCCTATTCATTTATTGCACTTTTCTTTCTTTTTCGTACTTTCTCAAACATAAATCATATAATACATGTCTACACAGAAACAAACCCTTTGTTTCTGTTAAAAGATGAAAACAGATATTTTTTGCGCTTATTCGTTATTTCTAAAAAATCAATTGGATAGCCACCGATAGTTTGCAAATTACTTGTCTTATATATTCAGAGATTTCTAGGGAGTCCGACCTGGTTTGGCAAATACTTTTCAATACTGATTTGTAAGCGTGATTATTTAATGTATGACCCACCTAATTTGAAAGCTTCAGATATGTTAACCTGGTATACAGTCGTATATTGTATATTATTATTCAACTTTACAATATTACACTCTGTATTAGATCAATTGCACACATGATATGAAACAGGTAGAGCTAATACAAAGCATAACTGAGCCAATATGAGAAAAGCAGGGCCAATACGAGAAAGCAGGGCCAATATGGAATTCAAGCATTCTGATTGGCTTAAAAGAGAGGGCCAATACGGAGAAGTCACTTCCGTTAGATTTTTAAACGACAACATTTTGTTTTTAGACTCCTACTGAATCGAAAAATGACTGTAAAATTTTTATTTTCGAAATAAACATAGGGTTATGGGTATTCATTTACTTAGTTAGATCATTTACTATCCATTCATAACAGTTTTGAAGTAAAATTCGAGACAAAGTTGATTTTCATTTTTTCACCCCCCTCCTGTATATTTATTTCTTCTTACTTGTGTGAAAATGCGATTCAAACGGTGAGAAAATAAATCTACCTTATTGCATATGTTACTATATATAGTATCAAATCTGCCTTTGATTGTCGGTGATACGGGCCGATAAAACGATCACGTGACGTAGTGTGCCGATAACTGATATCGGCACACTTGCTAGTGTGCCAGAAAATTCATATCGAGGCTATTTCCGGTCAACTTTGCAGCAACGCTAGACTGTCAGCACGTGAAAACGTTGACGTAATTGACAACGTAGACGTAATTTATCTTAATGAAATAGCATAAGTATTGCAGGAATGTGCGTTTTGTATCTAAATTTAGATCTATTTGTCTTATCTTTTCCAATTTTCAGAAAATCCTATGTTCAACATATGCAATAAAAAGGTAATTATACGGGGCAGGTGTGCCTAAAGGCGATATTGGCACAATTAGTTCAAATTGTCCCTCGGGCTAAAGCCCTCGGGCCAATAGCTCACCAAGTGTGCCAAAATCGCCTAAAGGCACACCTGCCCCGTATAATAACCTCTACATGTCCATTGAGTTGTGGATAAGGAAATCACACCCTCGGGTTGAGATACGTCCAAAAAGCTCGACAGCGCCTCATTTTTGTGACGTATCTCAACCCTTGGGTGGAATTTCCTTACCCACAACTCATGAACATGTTAGATTCTCTTTATATTCTTGTTTATTTAGCCAATATTGTAAAGTTGAGTAATAAAATTATCATTAATCAAGTGATTTCATATTGGCCTTGTTATTCTCGGGCAGACGTATTGGCCCTCGGCCTTCGGCCTTGGGTCAATACGACCACCCTCGGACAAATAACAAGGCCAATATGAAATCACTTGATTAATAACATTATATTATTAGGCATTAACTATTAATATGAAATCACTTGATTAATAACATTATATTATTAGGCATTAACTATTAATATGAAATGCGGACAGAAAAAAAACCACTCAATATTGTGTAAGTAAGGTTTACTGCTAAATAAGAAACGTATACCGTTTTGTTTAGGATAAACACATCATAATATAAACTGGATTTAGTTTAGCCGGCAATCAATCCCAAAAATAAATTGAAATTGCACCTTTTCTGTTACATGTAATTAGTATATTTTCATACGAGGCATGCCCCTTTAATTCATTTTTACATGTACCATTTTTATGAAACATACGACGTAGTGTTTATAACATTTAAAAGTAAACAATAATGAAAATAATGCAAAGAAAACTAGTTTCTGTACTCATCAGGCAGGATATATTTTGAACAGAAACTAAAGAAGTTTTGCCTGCTGGATAAAAATTGGCAACATAATTCAGAATTTTGTACTTACGGATCGTTCGCATCATTTCCTAAAATAAACCATAAGAGTAAACTATCACCCCTGGATTTCCGTTTAAAGAGTTAATAAAAGTCTGGAAATCAAAAAATGCTAACGATTTGTTATCTATGCTATATTCATTAGTTTACACTGTACAAAATGTGGCATTATGGTGTTTGGTGTTTAAAATAGATAGGTATGTAAAGTCCAAATTATACCTAACTACTATGAAAATACTCTGTGTTAGTATAAGCTTACTTTACACAGATTGCACCCTTACGTTAAAGCTGCTCGCTCTCAGTTGCCGTTGATTTTTTTTGATTACATAATCAGTAATACATTAATATAAAACTAAAGGCTGGAATCAAAATATAAGCAAAAATCTAGGTAGACATTTGAAAAAAATCGGCTGAAAATGTTTTTTTTACGGCACCGCTACACTATATGTTTATATTGAAATTTCAAAAGCAACCCTTTATTATTTAGTAGCGTATCATTTCAAATCTTCAGATAAACGTTACAGGAAATTATACTGGAATCTTTTTACATGACTGTATGTTCTAAAATACGTTATTTTCATACAGTTTGAAGAATTTTATTTTTTCACCAAAATATGAGAGCGAGCAGCTTTAAAGTGAATGTAGCGACATGGAGGTGTAGCAAGACATAATTCTATTGTATTGTCCTCGTTCGTAAGTGAGTTTTCAGATGCTATAACTCTATCTTCTAATACAGAGGTACAAGCATTTTTCGCCGTTACTTGCCACAACATACAATGTATATAAATGTCATTACAATTATATTTCGATGCAATACATTCTCATCATATAAGCGTCGTGACATCTTGTGATACGAACTGAATAGTGTATACGTACTTTGTAAAGTTTCGTACTGGCTTGTAGAGTCCGATACAGCTTTTTCATTGTGGCGAGTGTTGTCTAGACTTAAGTGTACAAATAATATTTTGTTAATTGTTGTCTACAATAATCTTCTTCCATCATGAATTTATCAATTATACACCGTAGTGATTGTACAACAAGAACTATTTTTTTAAAAGATAGTAGGGGTGTTTTCGAGATATATGAAAGAGATGGGTAGCTAGTCTAGATTTAATAGTAAAATTTTCCATAAAGTTGTATATTTATACAATAAGAAGGCGCAAAATGTAACAGGTTGAGAAAATGTACACTCTGCCCGGAGCTCGAACCCGGAACCCTCCGCTTACAGGACAATTGCTCTCTCAACTGAGCTAAAAGGTTGCTTACTCATTTCTCCACTATTTTGATTAAGTCCGTACCGTGACATGTGCATCAGGAAATCAAACTTAATCCTTGTTTTTCTTATCAAATATTTTACTCGAAATATTGACCGTTATTTACTGGTCGAGAAAGTATCATTACTGTACAGGCGTAGTTAACATTAGTTTGGCGGTAACAATATAATCATTATTTTGATAGTTGTGAACTATTTACGTAATAAAATTATAAAACCATTCATAAATAACTGAAACTGAGTATTTTATATTTTTCATTCGGTATAATCTTATTAAAAGAGGCCTTATACGGACAATTCAAAATTGTTATACATATATATTCTACTTGTCTTTTTCATTGGCGGTTGAAAAGCTACCAACTTCAGGTCAAAAGCGAGCTTAATACGTCTGCGTCGGAAAAAAAAATTCACAACTTTGTAAAACGTTGTAATTTTGGTAAAGTTGTTTTAATAGGTCAGTTACTATGTCTAAGGACAGATATTGATATAAATGGCAAACCTGTAATCAATGATTCAAGAACATCTCCATACCGGTCAATATATATATAGTGGCGTGGTCGAGTGGTTAAAGTAGTTGTCTGGAGAACGATTGAATTCGAGGCAGGTGCAAGTTCAAATCTCAGTATACCAAAAAGACCACTTTTAAACTAGTCTTATTTTTTGAGTTTTGCTTAATTTTTATTGTTATTATGGACTATATTTTCCATTATTTGTTGTTATTTTCATTTTGTTTTTTAGTTTAAATTATACAAAGTGATTTTAGCTCGATTGTGAAGAAAGTTTGAAGCTTATCAAGTCACTCTCGAGTCCGCTACCTGGAAAAATCAGTACTGGTGTCATATGAGGAGGTACGGTCGTGACCCCAGAGGGGATCGAACCCACAAACCCAGGGATGAGCGGCAGACACCTTAACCTCTACACCACCGCTGGTCATTTTGCTTTTGATAAAGTGGTGATTTAAAAATGAAAAAATTAGAACGTCAAAGTCATATTAATTGGCTGTCTAACGTTGATTGTACTTCTTTCAATCACTTCTATATTCCACATTCAATATTTCATAAAGGTTGATAAAAAGCACGATAAAGTTACAGAATACAATTTCGGTCCCAGTTTCACGAATAAATAATACGTAATCAAATGTAAAAGATAGTGAATACTCTTGATTGACTTTACGATCTCCGGCTGGGCAATCTCATGCTCTCACCCCACGACCACTGTCTCTACTTGTCTCGATTTGGTTTTCCCAATAATATTATTTCAATGATATCAAAATAACAAGGCATTTTGTTTCGATTTTGATTTGATATGAAACAAGTGACTGACCTAGATAAAACAACTGACCATTTACTATGATTTTTTATCATAATGATTACAAGATGATAGCCTAGTGAATTGCATCATGGGGCAATAAACCTAATTCCTTATATTGAGCGTTGATAAAATAATGAAAACGATTATATCACCCATAAACATAGTTTATTGCGCTGTTTCTTTTTACAGTCTGCAGCAATTACCAAAGAATTATTTAGTCAATCGTGAAAAATAAAAAGAGGAAGGTAGTTTGAGATATTAAGGAGTCAATGGGAGTAACCATACTGTATAGATAATATCATATAGATTGAAGTTCATCCTGTTAAATTTCGATATACATGTACATGTATAACAGAGGACTTAATTTACGTACCATGTAAGATTATAGTAGCTCGTCTCTGTGGCCGTCCGATCTTCTAACTGCCTACAAATAGAGACTATAGCTGTATAATAGTCATACAGAAAGCTTTTAAAAAGTCGGATTGTTTATAACCATGAAAGATTCGAATATGATCTCAAGGTTAGATTTTGCTGTGAATGTTGATCAAAATTAAACGAACCCTATCTGACAAGAAGCAATGTATAAACAAATTACGTAAGTCAATATAATGCATATCTAAATAATGTATTGTTCATTTAGGATAAGATGACAGTGCCATAATTAATATTTGTGTACAGAAAGATTAACACTCATTTCATTAAAAAGTAGATCATGCGTGCAAGAAGGATTTAATCCGTACAAAATGTATATTATCCGATGAATTGTTCACAAAATATTGGCCTCTTCATCTGCATCGCTGTCACATTGTCCTAAATAAACTGTAAGTATTAAAAAATCATAGTACTGTAAGATATGATATACATGTTATTCTAGTCTAGAAAACATGGTCTAAATATTGAATTGTTTCTACAGAGAAATATTGTACATTATCCCAAGTTCAACCTTTTCAAAGGCTGCTCCGTATACAGAATTTAAATAATCGGATCTGTATTTGTTTGCAAAACTAACTACGTTTGTATTTCATTTTGCAAGGTACTTCCATTACAGATTTCAAATGAATTAAAATTAAAGTAATGTTGATGCTTTTCACGTGAATCAAAGACAATTATAGAAATTTAAGATTTCCTGCAGGAATTAAGTAGTGGCGCAGTGGTAGCGCGTTCGCCTCAGGATCGAAATGTCCCGGTTTCGATCTCCACCAATGCCATGTCGGTGGTGTCCATAGGCAAGACACACATAATTCCACATTACCTCTACCTTTTCGAGGTTGATTCCATATGGAATGCGTCTCGAGAGCGTTTAATGTAAGTTGTAAAAACATGTTTGAAATCGAGAATAAATAAATCAAAATAAATTAGTAAACTAAAAGAAATTTCGTACATCTAATAAGGGTAGGGTCATGAGTAAACACCACCCTTCCGCCCAGTAAACAGTCTGGTATGAAGATATCTTATAATTGAATTCGTTCTTATTATAGGGACTTGTGTACATGAAATTGATCATAAGCTTCTAAAAAGGTGGGTTAGAGGGGTATATCGAGTACGGTCTTACTATTTTGTTATCTCAATAGCAGAAATTCAGTCACAAGACCCGTGTGCGCACATTTTGTACAGTTAAATACTTCAAAGAACGAGAAACGCCATAACCTGATACTTGTGACATGTAACTGTAAGCATGTAGATTCGACCAATAAAGTAGACTTTGGTGTTGATTTTATTTTATACATGCATGTATTTACTTTTTCACATGACCAAAATTATCAAAAATACCAATGTATACACTTGATTGAATGAAGTTCTTGACATTGTGAATATATTTCATGACATACACATACATTTTTTCGTCCATTCCTACAAATTCTTTGACATTCAAGATAGAGATGAAACAAACTATCACCATAAAAAGATAAATGCGGGAGAAAGTACTAGATAGAGATAAAACAAACTATCACCATAAAAGATAAATGTGGGAGAAAGTACTACTTACTTTCCTGTCATGACTGTTGAACTTCTATCTGAAATTCAAAAAAGTAATTCTTTCTTGAAAAACATGTAAGTAGCACAGTTTTGTAATGTCTAGAGCCTGTAAATTTTTGATTGCATTTCCTTCTAATTTTGAAAAATTGTTTCATTGTGAATTGATTTTATACAGAAAATACTTAAACGCAAATGCATGAAGTAGAAAAAAGTAGAAGTAGAAAAAATGCTACTGCGTATGTAAAACTCAACCTGCAGTTTGTTTACATGTACAAGAAAACGGGACGTGTACGTCTTTGTTCCATCCTCCTAGCAGCTTTTATATGCACTCGGTTAAATGTTTGGATCTCTAGATAACTTCAATTCATTTAACCTAATCAAACAGTTTGTAGATTCCATCATTACATGTACATGTATGAATGTTGCGTTGGAAATTAACATTTAGGCTTGTCAACACTCTTAAGATTCACATTTCCAATGCGATATTGACCAAGCTTGAATCAAAGATGAATGGCGACACCATCCCGGATAAGTTCGTTACAGAGTCACGTGGGCTCAAAAACTAGGTCAGCAGTTCAAATAATAGAAAAACTTTGTTAACACTCTCAGGGGCCACATATAACCCCAATCATCATACAAAATGGTCAGACTGTTTGTCTCTATGATCTCTAGGACAAGTTTATAACTGTGTTATATAGGCTCAAAACTTGGCTCACCGTGTCAAATATCATAAAAGCCTTGTTAAGGCAGCTCGCTCTCACTTGCCATGATTTTTTTTCAAAAATGACGTACAAATACATAAGATACAAAACTAAAGGCTAAAATCAACAATGGAAGTAAAAATCTAGGTAGGAATTAGCAAAGATCGATTGAAAATGCTGGTTTTACGGCACCGCTACCCTGGATGTTTATAGCGTTTGCAACGCTTTACTATTTGGTAGCGTATTATTTCAAATCTACAGATAAACACGACAGGAATTTACACTGGAACCTTTTTGTATGACTATTATGTTCTAAAATACGTTGTTTTCATAGAGTTTGAAGAACTTTATTTTTCGACCAAAATCTGAGAGCAAGCAGCTTTAACACGATAGAAACCACTTTTTCTTCCAAATCATTATGACAGTCAGTCGGTATGTATGTGTTAATAAAATCGAGGTTGAGTTTGAAATATGGTCACGAGGAATCAAAGTCTTAGTCAAGGGATCAAATCGTAGGAAACCATGTTAACACTTTAGAGCCACATTTTCCATACAAGAATTTCACAGGCTTTGTTATATGGTTAAATATCTGTAGGGAAATAGGTAAAATAGTCTAGAAAGTTATTATAAGTATTTCTCCAGATAATGATTTGAACACAATTTGAATTTATAGAAGCTGTTGCTGCAAAAAAAACCCTCACCTTTGCTGAATAATCGTTTCTTCCTGTAGACAATGATACCAATAACAACAAGACCAACAACAACAGCTACAGCGGCAAGAATACCGCCTACACTCGGTCCAACACTAGCATTATGTGACTCTTCAGCTGAAATAAGACAGATACAGGTTTTATAGGGCACTTTCTGTTTTACTGGATTCAAATAAAGTATGTGCATTTTACAAAACAAATCATATTTCTGTTTTTCTTTATACATAAAACAAATTATAGAATATGAAGTATTTCATCACACACTTTTGATTGAAAGTGTAAGGTAGAACTGGTTGTTCTGTTATATTACATGACAACTCTTTGTCTGTTTCAATACCAAATATTGTTGGTACAACTACGAATATTAGCAACTTCTCTCAACGGAAAGTAAAAGCAAGTGAAAAATATCAAAGTGTAAAAACTTTTTTTGATATAGCAACTTATGAAAAAGTAATATAAAATTTCTTGTATTTATTCAAACTGAACATGTTTGTTATCCTAGAGAATTCAACTCACAAGGCTTTGCTATTGTAAAACGAAGAGTTGGTGCTTCTCTCTCTTTTAATCGGCCTATGACGTTTTCAGAAATTATACGAATGTCATACGTGTTTGGTGCAAGTCCTGTTAAATTAAAACTGAATACTCCTTCATCATCCTGAAGAAAGTGTTTGTCTGTTTCATTAAATCGTATTTGCACTTTCCAGTTTTCTGTGCCGGATACTGCAATTTCCACTATAAATATTTGCATTCTCCCTCCATTGAAACCTCCAGTAAATAAAAATATAGGAACGCCATTTGCTTTTTCAGTGAAACTGAAACCTCCTGGAGCTGAGGGAGCACCTGTACAATGATTTGAAAAATACAAGTTATAACATTCCTAAACTTCCTTGTAGGGCACAGCTATCTATATATATTATTGAAGTACAACACAAGGCATACTTTAATTGATAACGTCTGCAGTAACTCTACGTTCAGTTCAGCTATCTGTCAAACTTGCAAAAGAAACGACAATCCAAGCAAGCTCAAATGCATTGTCGGACGATTTCTGCATGTTGAACGTGCAATGTCTTACCCAGTGAAGATACTGTTCTATAAAGGAAAGTAACCGCAGTAACGTTAATTTTTGATATGGCGTCGTGTAACTACAATAGAAACACACCATAAGTCAGTTTCCGGGATGCATTGTTCAGTCAAGTGTGTCTGTACGAATCTATGTGTTCCTGTGAAGGAACAATTTTTAGAACAGTGTCTCAAGCTTTTATGTTATATATATATTAATATATCAATACAGCTTGTTCTTTCATTTGATTATTGTGCAGTCTTATATTGATAAAAAATGACAGACACATTCAGGAACTAGACTGTGTAATAAGGACGACAATGTAATATAAAAAATTAATCTGTTAAGAAAACTGTTTTAAGGGGGGGTCACTGCTGAAAATCAAAAGAACAAGAAATTTTATTGACCCTGTTTTTTATAGAGACTAGTATATTGCTAGTTAATTTCAGGAAAAGTAATGATGGGTCAATGACTAAACTTTTTCGCAATATTAATCTTTAGTGATACACTATCAGATCAAAGTCCTAAATGCAGAATTAGCTGGAATTTTGGTATTGTAAACGTTTATGTATGCCGTGTGTTTTTTTCAGAATAGGTATCAATTTTAAATCTTTTCTAATGTAATATGTCATACTTTTGGATGAAAACTTATAGATAGTGGTATTTTTATTACCATCCGAATATATTTTACGCCCCTTATCATTACCCCACCCACTTTTTTCAATTTTTGATAAATTAATATTTTCATGATAAAGAAATAAGAAGGTCTTTAAGATATTTTGCCTACAGTTTGATTAAAACATTTGTTTTCAAATGCAAAAATAAAAAATGGGGGTCAATGTGCATATAAGAAAGAAATTCAATAAAAACTGACAAAAAATGTGTTTTTAGATTGCGACGAGCTTTGAGATATGACGGCACAGGTCTGTAACAAGGAACTGTAACAGGAACTTGTTATTACTGTATTTTTATATCCTGACAATTCGCCTTGTTATAAAGTTTAAATTAAGTAAATATATTCAACAGTTTGTGAGAAATTATTATTTCTGTACCCCTACCCCCATTTTGGCATATGGCAAAATTTGTCAATTTAGTCACAAAATGTGAGGTCAAAATATTTGTTCTCAAATTTGTTCCATTATTTTTGCCTTAAAATATTCCTATTGTGCCTAAGTTTACTACTGCATATTTTTTCCCCAGTTAAATCATAACAATATTTGAAATATAACAAATGTAAATTTCCGGAAGGACAAAAATCCAAAACATCACCAGTGACCCCCTCTCCACCTTAAAGCATTGTGCTAAATGCTCATTCATATACATTTGATACAACTGTTTACATATCAACAAATGCTAAGTAGATTTCAGAAGCATAGACAAAATTAAATACTATCATTATACAATAAATGTGCTGCCATGTATGAATATCTTGGTGGTTCTTACTTTCTGATACGTGTTCCAGAACCCATTCGTATGGTTGTCCAACATGATTTTCAAGACTTAATATGTAATTTGCAAAGTCTGACACCTCTTCATGTATTATACGCAGTACAGCAACATATCCTTCCAGTTCAACTGAATGCCCATAAAATTTGGTACTAACTTTTTGTCGGTGGTAGAATACTTCATGCTTATTTGAATTTTGTATTTCAGTACCGTTTTCATGTTTAAACAGCACAATTTTAATATCGGGGTAACAGTAGAATGGCACTGTGATATTTACAGAAGTACCAATTGCCCCTGCAAACGTACTAGTCCCTTCAAGCAGTACCTTTGGAAAAACTGAAACAGTAAACACACATCAAATACAACCAATTGACCAAACAAGGGGGTCATGATACATCGTAACCCTATATCACTCACCTGAGTACCATTGCCAAAAAAGACAAAAAGAAGGCCAAAACGTCATAACCATCATCAGCCGATGATAATTTTTAAATCCGCTTGCAAAACTGTAGACACAGTCCAATATTCATAACTGTAGCTTCAAAAACCAAGTTACCAAATTTCGATCTCAACCTAGAGCTTGTCACAAAATTCTGACAAATTTTCAAGATGACCGGGTACACACAATATCTTCTGGGGCGATAACAAAGTATTTTTGATGACTGGCAATTTCAAACGTTACCTAGCTAATCAAGACAAACTTCTGACTAATTGTCATGATGAGTCAAACTACAGGTTTAGCAAGGTTAAGTGTTGACAGTGTGACGACAGACGTCTGGCGACCACAATAGCCTACTTTGAGCACATACTATAGTGCTCAGGTGAATTTAAAATGTATGTACTGGAAATGGAAATGGATGCCCACATATAGTCATATCACAGATAACACATAAGGACATGTATCACTAAATGCAGAACCGGGGTACCTTCAACTTCACGTGGTGGCCACATTTTGTTCAATTTGACGCATAGTACAAATGTATTTAGTCACTTGAAATGTTTTCGATCATTCAAAATATCCTATGTAAAATGTTCTCTATTTTACTAAATAAACACAACACTTATACAAAAAGTTTATATTGGCAGTTGCGGTAAACCTATGAAAATATTTCAGTACCTGACCAATGGTTTCAGGAAAGACATTTATATGCTCCATATAGTAATATAGAAAAATCGTGCCCTGTCTCATTTCGATCATGATTTTGACAAATCAAGAATCATCAACATTGATGTCATGTGCTTGTTTTTTATTGGCTGCGAAGACTTCATCCAAATATGTGCTTTAATTTTATAGATGATAACAGTAGCTTACATTGCTCTTTAACGATGAAAACACGAATAACAATTTTGTAATAGCTGCAAACCTTTTATCAGAATTTTTCTTGATCCAGTCTGATCAAGCTGCTGGTTTCTGTCTCGTATACCGTTGTTAATAGTACACGTGTAAGTACCACTGTCTTGTAACTGGGCACTGTTGATGTCTATTATACTGATACCAGGTGTTTGTCTATTTATTTCTACTCCTTCCCATGTCTGGACCATTGATGTGTACGTATACATACTTGGTCGACCAACAGCATTACAGGTGATCAGTAGAGAGCTGTTTTCTGTTGGGTCTGCTTTATTTATATCCACAGTCACATTTGGAGCATCTATAATTTTTCAAATATAAAAAGTGACAATAATGACTAAAAGGGGCGCCACCTTTAACTGTTTGTGTGTTTTAAAAGATACACATCTACAAAGATGAATCTATTTTGGCCATCTTCATCATTGAAAAATTAAAGTAGCATACCAAATATGTATAAACTGTGATTATAACTGTGTATCATCTTTACTTTGTTTAGAGATAAATGCCTATTTGGTATGATGCTTTAATTTTTTGTGCTGTCTAAGGTTAAGGAAATAGAACATAATAATATGAAAAGATTTTTGCACATTTTTGTACAGGTACTGATTACATAGTCACACCAGATTAAAATGTAATGCAGAAAAATAATTTTAAAAAATAATGCAACCAATGATTTGGTAATCAAATATGTACATTGTATTGTTTCTTATTCACGCCATACTCGGCGTTGCAAAATTCAAAAATGTGTGTGTGTCGGAGGGGGGCATATAATCATACATTATCATCAATAATTGTTGCGAAATACTGTATCTAAAATAATAAACAATCAACTGCTTTACTGTATTATAACATTCGTATGCTTTTCGACATAGCTATGGGAATCTGGTTCAGGTATGGAAAATCTCTGACAGAAAACGACCCTACTGGTATGTGTGGTTCGTAAGTCAACATCTAAACTTAGACCTTGAAAACATTGGGTATTCCAAGACCTTTGAAGTGATGTTTCTATATATTCACATTTGACCGTGATTGATTTTGAATTCATGTAAACTGTTCTACGTTATGAGGCTTTACGTTCTCAAACATTTGCTTACTTTCTCGAAGCTAAAAGATAATAATTATGATGACTATAAATTTAGCTTTTAAAGCATATTGTCTGATTTTACGTGTACTGCTACTTTTATCCTTAAAACAAACACTACTAATCTAGTGAAACAAAGAATAAAGGAAAGTATGTCCTAACTAAATAATGATGTTTGTTCGATACAATTAATCATTCAATATTTATAAGAGCTGATTTACTCAAACTACTGGCTTAGAGAAGTTACACTGTAGTGTTTTTGACAGCTTTTAAGATTTTGTATCAATGGGAATGCTTCTTCTAGCCAGTGCTTTTTTGCATTGAAAATCTCTTAACGGAGATTAGGTCAGTGATTGCTGATAATGACATTTGTGCTTCTTTCCTCATTCCGTTAAGTACATTTGCTTACTCCAGTAATATATATCTACTTCCTAAATATGTGAACAGTCAAGTTACGACTAAATCGATACAGAATGAACTAACTTCAACCAGTTGATACAGTAAAGCATTTTTGTGCAATTGAATTTCGACCACTTAATGTTTGAAGTGCTGTCACTATGACGATGTGATAGCATTTATTTGCAAGAAAGTGTAAAAATGTTATCAATATATAAACAACTAGACCATGGTATAATTTCTCTAACAAAATGTTTTTTTCAAAGATTCTTTTATCTAGAATAGCAAAAACTCAACTTAAAGTACCATAACATTTGATAATAAACCGATTTTGAAAATTAGCCGGTCTGGAAAATAAGCCACCGATTTCTTTGACCAAAAAATATTTGGATAGGAAAAGAAGCCGCCAGTATTTTCTACGGGCAAAAATGGGATAAAACTATGATTAGTAGAATACTGTATTGTATATAAAACAATAAACAATGATTTTAATTTTATTTACACTATGCAGTATAAAAGTGATCAAAACAGTAACTGTTAATTTTACCTTCAACTTCATTTAAGTCAGATAAAAAGTATCTAAAACATAAAATTTCCGCTGAAAACAAGACCCAAACATTTTGACAGAATTAAAATTAGTTTACTTTACGCTAAATTTACACAGTCGTATTTATTACGTTACGCTTGTGTACTTCAAGATAAGCCGGTCTGGGAAATAATCCGGTCTGGGAAATTAGCCACAATATTCTTACGAAAAATTAATATAAGCCACGGTTTATAATCTAGATTTTAGGGTTTGAAAGTTTCAATATATTATTATTAAGATAAAGTGAATCTAACTAGTTCATGAGTTGTGGATAAGGAAATCCCACCGGAGGATTGAGATACGTCCAAAAACGAGGCTCTGCCGAGTTTTTTGGACGTATCTCAACTCGAGGGTGGGATTTCCTTATCCACAACTCAATGGACATGGTAGATTTATTTTTCTCACCGTTTAAATCGCATTTTCACACAAGTAAGAAGGAATAAGTGCAAAAACAGGATGGGGATGAAAAAATGAAAATCAACTTTTTCTCGAATTTTACTTCAAAACATCTATCAATGGATAGAAAATGATCTAACTAAGAAAATGAATACCAACAACCCTATGTTTATTTAAAAAATAGTATATACTTCTATAGGTAGTGTATTTGTATCGAAGACTGTAACTCAAATATCCAAAATACTAGTACTTACAGTTCACAGTAATATTTAGTGTTGTTTCATTGGAAAAGTCATGGTTAGGATAGTGAGAAGAGGAAGCTGTTGCGTAACATCTATAAGAACCGTGATCTCTCCTGTCTATATCTGTGAATACAAGTGTTTTACCAGTGACCTGACCTTGCCAAGTAACGGACGGTACGGGATTTCCTTTTGCACTGCAAACAGCTGTAAGGCTTTGGCCTTCATTTAACTCAATGCCGTACTTTTTCATACCGTTGATGTATATAAATACATCTGGTTTATCTGTAGAAATAAAGACAATGTCGACTAATTTTTAAACATTGCGTTTCATCAAAGATACCATAACAGTCAATATTAACCATACAGTGCATGCAGATATCAAAACACATCTTCTGTCCTTTCCTCGAACATGACTACTTTAAAACAATCGGTTGCACTGTTGTTTTTATTTAGATTTTCCACTCTCTATTGAATCAGATGATATTATCAAGACAATTTATTTAACTAATCAACCTGACATTGTAGTGTGAAGACCATGTGGTGTTTAAAGTGTGACCGAACATGGACGAAATCAGCGGAAATGTGTGTCCAATATGCAAGTCAAACCATCAACTATATATGCTCTCTTTTTGAAGAACATAAAATCGTTGGCAAGGTGCATTTTCTAAGAAATGAACTAGATCTATTCCTAATTTTTATGAAGTCCAATTCATAATACAGAGCTGTTGAAATATTCAATTGTGTTTAATATCATATATACCTCTATTGAATATAGCCCCTCGCGGAAGAACTCCACATTTATCGTATGGTAAAGAAAAACTGTAAGTGGACCACGTCTTAGTCTGGTGTTACCTGCCCCTACCCATACGATGCAGGTCAGGCAAGCACACATAGAAGCAATTCTGCACGTTATTTCATATAGGAATTGATCATTAAAAGAACCTTGCAGTATGTGATTGTCAATACACCCCAGTGTAAATTGCTATTAATCTTTCATTTACCTATAAAATATTACCAGAAACAAACATCAGGAACAGTAGCCGTATTTTCAGACGTGATAGATATTCGTTGCCATTTCTGATATTTAGTCTGTATACTTATATGTTAGCAGGGGTTTTTATGCAGGAATTGATCAGTATTCAATCATTCTGCGTTACTCAATGGTTATGTCACTGACTCTATAATTTGCAGGTTAAGTTCAAATCCCACCACCGCCACTTTTTCTGAGTTTTTTTCCTTTTGAAGCTTTAGATTTGAACATATTTAGGCTCGACTTGATCTCATATCCGAAATATCTTGAAGTAACTTGTCAGAAATAAAGTACACTAAGTTTTACTGGTCCAACATTTTCAACGTTTACAACATTCAAAGATCGAGCGTTCAAAAAATGTTTCGCCTCTTAAAAATTCTGTCAAAAACTCAATATTTATTAACATTTCTATCATTTTCATTATATACTGAACACTATATATTATTGGGCTTACACTTGGCGCCACCATTCTGTGCAGCATGCCAGTACGACAGGGAACCAGTGTTACCGTTTATTTTTGTTTACATGGGACATAATAGATACAGCTACATGTATAAAAAAGCAAAGCACAAGACCTAAGTTTGACACTGACCTTGGGAGAAGTGGCTTAGTGTTGTTTGCAAACAGGTAATACTTGTGGTACTACAGTCCATGTACAAGCTAAAGAGAGGGAAGGAACAATTGCTAGTGTTTATTGCTACATAACGCTAAGAGTTTGTGTATTATATAGTTGTATCTATAATGCAACCTGTAAACAAAAATAAAAGTACTGTGACAAACGTGATGTAACACCCTGCCACCTACTCCCGATGTGGAAGTTACACTTTCATCACATAGGTAACAATCCTGTCAAGTTATATTGGAATTGGTCTATGAGCGGACAGGACATATTACAATGTCACATTAATTTACAGTTCGAACCCGAAAGTAGGTCCTTAACATGGGGAGCACGTGACTAGGTGTTGTGCATGACACACTTTCACAACATGGGTAAAAATTGTGTAAAGTTAAACCAAAATCGGTCAATGCATATAAAAAACAAAACGGAGACGAAATTGCATGTAATATTGTTTAATCCCGAAGTAGGTGGCTGGTTGTTGTGCATGAACCCAACCGTGTGGTATGGGTAACAAGGGTTTGAAGTTGTAAAAAATACCGGTATGTCCATGTATGTGGAAGTTGCAGACCAAAAACGAAATTGCATTTAGTAGTGTTTGAGCCCTACGGATGACATTTGGAGTAGCTGATTGATGTGCATGACACACCATTGCGGAATAAGAAAACATTGTGTGAAGTTATATCAAAATCGGCCCATACATGTTGAAGATACAGACCGAAAGTAAATTACAGACGGACAAACAGACGGACCTAAAGATCCCAAACCGGTGATATGAGCGGTAGGGGACTAATAAGTTATATAAATGCTTTGTAAAACTCAACGTTGAAGTTTCGAGTGTCTTTTTTCTATTTTAATTAAACACCAAACTGTGTACAATTCTAAATATGAAATGCTATTTTTCTCTTCCGGGCATAAACTCATTTGCATGAAGAATTTCATTATACGACTAAAACAGCATGTGGAGAAAAAAGTCACGCTTCATACAAATGCTCAGATAAATCCTCAATAGTAAGATTCTTACTCTTTAAAGCCTGAACAAAGAGTCACAAGTAAGTGATAAATGCCCCAAAAGTGGTATTTCACAGCCTGCGACTTTGACCTTCAAGATATAGATCCGGTACCTGTACACGACACTTTATGTGCCGAACATTTATTTTAATCCTTGAATTAAACAATAGTCGAGTTACAGTCTGAGGTCTGAACAGATAAAATGTCTACAGATAGACGGTCAGACATAGAGAGGACATGTATCACATTTCCACTATGCGCATTTCATTCATCTATATGTTCTCCACATGTGTGCCATGTACACAGGATTCAATGACCTTTAAACTATTAGTGAATACTAATTCACTTTAGCTCGATTATGAAGAAAACTTAAAACACATCGAGTCACTCTCGAGTTCGCTTCCAGGAAAAACCAGTACTGGTGTCATATGAGGAAGAACGGTCGTGACCCTGGTAGGGTTCGAACCCGCGCAAGCTCCGGGATGGGCAGCTATTAAGTGTGACATGTTGTCTCCACAAGCTGAATAGTTGTGCTAAGTTGTTTTAAAATCATTCAATGCATGACAGAATTACAGTCCCGCTCGACATGACTAAGTGAATATATATACAGGTTGTCATGACGTTTAAATTTATAAGTGTGACCTTGAACGTTCAGGTAGAGACACGGGACTAGCAGGAGACACGCCGTCTTCATGTGCTGAATGTTTTAAAATCTTCCTATGCATAAGAGAGTTACAGTCCGGACAAAATGTGTGAATATATACAGGGCCCTCATCTCTAAGGGGATCATTTTTATCTGCATGTTACAGTCATTAAGAACTAAATTGTTATGATTCAAATTAACTTAGTATTACTAGTTTCAGAAAACACGAATTGTCTATACAGAATATTAACGGAAAATGCTACTTCCCTTGAAGAGCCTTACTTCTATAAAAAATACAGTCTCTGTCTCTTACATTGTTAGAAAGTACAAATGTACAAAGTTGATAACTTGTGTCAAGCATAAATAAATTGAGACAATCATTTTCAGAAAAAGAAGCAAATTAATAATATCGGGTATGGGTGGTTTGTGGCAGAGGGTTTTGATAACAGAAAGAGTGATAATTCGAGCCAATTACAATTAGATTTCGATAGCCGGTTTCAGAGAAACAAATTTTTTAACTTTTTATTTTGTATATCTGGCACCTACCCCACAGGGTGTGCTAGGGATGTATAAAGGGGTGGATATTGGAAAGAGTGATCATTAGATTATTTGAGGAAATTACTGTTAAATTTCGATAACCGGTTTGAGATAAATATATTTTTTAAAGCTTTTATAGTGAATATAGAAGAAAATAACAATTAAAGGGCAATACCTCTACAGATACTGGAACAATCCTGTCAAAAGTTGCGTGTGCGTACGTCATTATGCTTTTGTATACTTATTTTAAGTTTCATGAATTTACATCAATTGTTCTCTCAGTTATGACTCTGACGGACGGACTTACAGGCGGATAATCCCAAAATAATATCCCTCTGCCTGAAGCAGTTCTGCTCATAAACTCAGTCTCAAATAACATAATTATAACCTTATGATAACTCAAAAACTCCTTACACTGAACATCAAGTGGCACGATCTGCGATCTCACGATTGAAGACAATTTTTCGGTGTAACTGTTTTTCAGCTGGCATATAACGTTCTTTCCATCATAATCCTGTATTAAAGTTGGCAGGTTGAGTATTTTTGTTGCAGAAGTAGCAACTGAAGAAATCCACACAACATCAGATACTGGGTTACCATAGTCACTAGATTCACACTTAAGTTGCTTTCCATTCTGACCTTCAAGCCACGGAAAGGTGTTGATTGGTATAGATGGTGTTGATGGTAGCCCTACAAAAGGCAAAATTGTACTGAATGAAAAATGATAAGTATGCATACATGAAAATAACTAAATAATCAAAATCTATATTGATTCTAATAGAAGTAAAAGTATTATGTTTATCAATGAAGGCTTAAAGCTGCTCGCTCTCAAAAAATGTTGTTTTTTTAATTGAAATATAAGCAAAATTTAGGTAGGAATTTGCAGAAATCGCTTGAATATTGGTTACACAGCACCGCTACACTATATGTTTATATCAAATTTGGTAGCGTATATTTTCAAATTTATAGATAAACGTGACAGGAATTTTTCCTGAAGCCTTTTATATGACTATTTGTTCTAAAGTATTTTATTTACATACACTTTGAAGAACTTAATTTGTTTAACAAAATCAGAGAGCGAGCAGCTTTAATACTTACATGTAAGTAAAGAAGTATGGCTTGTCTCAAAACAGATATTTTGTTTGCTTTGGTGTATAGTGTTACTTCATCAGTCAATAAGTTATGATAAATATGTATCAAAGGCATAAACAGAACGTTTTGTTTACTCACACCAAACAGAGATAGTCTTTTGTGTTATCTGTCGATTTTGATTGGGTATGGAAGTTTCACAGGAAATAGTTAAACCGTCATCGGGTGTCTGAGGAGTAAATGTAACTTTACTTGTAACAATAACCAGACCGACAGAATTAATACTTTCGCTATTCTGAACCGAACTTAGAATTGAAGTCCCTTTCTTCCATACAACAGAAACGGAAGGCCTTGTTTGGGTTGATTCGCAATTCAATGTCTCTTCTTTTCCATTAAGAAATTCTGGATTGCCTGATGTCCAGTTTGTTAGTGATGGTGTTCCAGCTAATACTGAAAACAAATTTTCCCCTTATTTACTCAGCTATATAAATACTTGTGTTTTTAATGATAATAACAATGTGTATAAAATGAGGGATAAATATGGCAATAATTATAATACATGTACCAACTAATCAGCTTGAACAAGTGTCTTAAGCTAGAGTTGTTTTTAACAAGAAGGCCAAGATGACCGATATCGCTCACGTAAGTAAATGACTTACTAATGACCCAATTTGACCGAAATCCAACATTACACATATAGATTCTATCATAAATCGAAACATTCTGTTTGACCTTGACAAGACAAATAGTTTCACAATGTACATGATGACTGTGTACAGGGGAGCGGGTTTAGGTGTCTGCCGCTCATCCTGGAGGTTGCGGGTTCGAGCCCCACCAAGGTCACGACCGTACCTCCTCATATGACACCAGTACTATTTTTTCCAGGGAGCGGACTCGAGAGTGACTCGATAAGCTAAAAGCTTTCTTCACAATCGAGCTAAAATAAATTAGTATAAACTAAACTATAAGTGTGACTTCTTATGTATTGATAAGGCTTTTCTTGGATCTGACCTGGTGACCTACTTTTTAATCCCGTTGACCACATTCAATTCTGACCTAGATATTATTAACACAAACACTCCGACCAAGTTTCATGAATATATGGTAATTTAATTTGTTCTCCAGAGTGTTCACAAGGTTTTAATTTGATTTGTTCTTGTGACCTAGTGTTTCATCCCAAGTGACCTATTTTCGAACTTGACACAGAAAGGATTAACTTAAGATAAATAGTCTGACCGATATTCATAAAAAATTGATATTAAACTTGTCCTCAATAGTAATATCAAGTGTTTCCTTTGATTTGACGATGTGACCTTGTTGTTTTCACCCCAAGAGAACCAGATTCGAACCGACCTATACCTGATACAGACAATATTATAACAAATTTCTATGATTATCGGTTAATCATGATTGTGGTCTGGTGTTTGACGGATGACAGATGACAAACAGACGACGAAGAACAGGATATCACAATAGCAAATCACTTTCGAAGGAATGACTGAATGGAATAGGATCGTCTCTCCCAACCATTTAACTTTGGTAAGAAACCCATAAGTGACCCGTAATTACAAAATGTTTAATGAAAATACAAAAAGGGTTTGTAGAGATGAAACGCTGACAATATTTTTATATATAGGCCCTTGTGAGTTTGATAATTGACCATATTAACATCTAGGTCAACTAGATAGTGCTACATTCCAGGGCGGGGTCAATTTTCACCTGTGGGGACATCTCAACAATCTTGTTAATATGATTCCATGTAGACTCAGTTTCATACTTGACTTCGAGTTCATCAAAACAAACATTCTGACCTGTCATGATGATTGGGTTCAAAAAATGGCTTCTTGAGAATGCACACAGATTTTTTCTATAAGTTGACCTGGTGTCCTAGCTTTTGACAACACGTGTCTGAGTTTCGAACTTAACCTACAGTTTATCAAAACAAACGCACATGATATTTCTCAAGATTAACTGGTTAAAAAATGTGTAAGTTATGAACCTGGCCTAGAAATCACCGAGAAAACCATTTCGGCCAGTTTTCATGATGATCAGCCTCTAGAGTGCTCAAAATATTTGTCTATTATCTGACCGGATGACCTAGTATTTTACCTCATTATGACCAGTTTATAGACTGTCCAAAATTGCAGGGAGACATAATGTCTCCCTGCAATTTTGGACATATTATGTCTCCCTACAATTTTGGACATATTATGTCTCCCTGCAATTTTGGACAGACTATACATTCTGACCATGTTTTATGAATATTGGGCTATAAATGTGGGGAGCGGTGGTGTAGAGGTTAAGGTGTCTGCCGCTCATCCATGAGGTAACGGGTTCGAGCCCCACTGGGGTCTCGACCGTACCTCCTCATATGAAATCAGTACTGGTTTTTCCAGGAAGCGGACTCAAGAGTGACTCGATTAGCTACAAGCTTTCTTCACAATCGAGCTAAACGTTGCCTCTATAATATTAAAAGGCACGACGTACAACGGTCATGAACTGGTCTAAATAACATTGAGCAGGATGTGCTTAGGTAAACTCAAAATAGGGTTAGGTAGATTTATGGTTCCTGGCACTGCAATGTCTCTTGTTGAAGTACAATGTATCAACTCAATCCCATCAATACTTTTTGGGTTGTAATACGGACACCTTTCGATGGACAAAGTTAGATTATGATATTGATTGATTAATTAAAACTGTAAATACCTCTGACATATAGAGTTGGTTTCGAAGACACTACAGCTTGTTCTGCTGGTTGTATGTTGTATGCTTTACAGTATATCTGCTTGCCATGCTCATTATTTGTAGGTGTAAATGCAAAGGAAGTGCGAGTTCCAGTCTGTTTCATCTGACTGTCGATATACCAGACAATGGTTGGTGCAGGATTGCTATCTCCCGTTCTGCAAGTCAGAGTCTTTTCTTGATTTTCTGTGACAACAACGTCATCATCATCTCCTTGGGATGAACTTCCATCAAGGATGGTTACAGAAGTCACTTTAACTATATGAAAAATGCATACAACAAGTGCAAATAACTTCACACTTTACTGAGTAAAAAGTTTAAATTTCAAAATCAATTAAAACTTTCATGTATAATCTTGCATTATCAATGTAAACTGCGAGAACTATGTACTGACATCTTCGTGTTAAAAAGAAGATTTTACAGAGGTAAAGAGACAGTACATATTATCTGTTGCCAGTAACTTCTAAATAGTAACTAAGTAGCATACCCTTTACACTCAGTGTTGGTTGATTTGAAGACACGGCATTATTTTCTGTCTGTATATTGAAAGCTTTGCAGTACACCCGTTCGTTATTGTCCGCAAATGCTGGAGAATACCTGTATGTTGTACTGGTGCTACGTTGCTTCACAGAGTTTCCAATATACCAAATAAAGGTTGCTGCAGGTCGGCTAGTGGTAGTTACACAAGTAAATTGTTTTGTAATTCCAACAGTTGTCGAAATTGTGTCTGTGCTACTTGGTGTATTGTTACCGTCTTTTAGACTGACTGCTGTTACTCTTACTATGAAAAATAAAACAAATAGTAAGACGCTAAATCCCAACTGAAATCTTTAAACAAACTGCAAATATCATAAAGCTGCAATTGTCAGTGCCATGGATGAGGTCCTCTATGGAAATTATGAGGATCTTACATGGCCTGCTGTGGAGGACTGGGTTGTTCCGACCAGAGGGAAAGCGGGGGGATAGGAGGAACCGAGCGAAGCGAGGTTCGGACTTCCCCCCGCTTTCCCGAGGGTAAACAACCCAGTCCTCCACAGAAGGCCATGCAAGATCCTTTTTCTTGAATACTTTATTTAGTTTCATTGCAGTTTCTACGAGAAAACCGCTTATAATAGGCCCTACTATGCTGAGCGGTAAATCAAAACTTCATGTTGATTAAATATAATTCCCCGCATGGAACCCCTTTGCGTAGGAAATTTGGTAGGTTCACACGTGAATTAACCACTGTTTATGTATCTAGCGCTAAAAACATAGTGCTTGATCGCATCCAAAACTGTACTTTATTTACGTTGTGAAACAAAAAAAGAATAATTAAATACTAAACAGAAATTCTCCTGACGCACGTCCAGTTTACTTGATTAAAACATAGTGACGTCATTTATCAAGAGAAACTGTGACGTAATTTACCGCCATATTTTGTTTTGAAAAACGTATGAATGCAGGTATGTTCTTTGAAATGTGAATAGATTATGTTGCTAAACAATTATAAAATTTGATGTTATTGCTGGTGACACCATAAAAAGCACCATTTCTTTTCGCAAACAACTCTCGCTTCAAAACTACATGAATATTCGTTACCAACAATTTTCGTAATTTGAACCGTTATTGCGTACCCTGAAAATTCGAACCATTCCTAAAAATGAAATTCCTGTTACAGTAACTTGAAAAATATTAGAGTGTGTGCTTTCTTATGAGACCTTAGTTTACATTTACGAAAACATTACTATCTTTCACATGTAAACCGCCTTGAGTAATAGTGATCTAAGTTGAGTAATAGTAATCTAAAGACTCTTCTGCGAGAAGGTATTTCAAAACCCGATTTTTATGGGGATGTGGTTTACAAACTTCGTAAGATTTTGGGTCATGGCAATTTTCCAACTGTATTTGCTAAAATTATAAAACGTTTTGTTAAAAGAGGTTACGACCCAACTGTTTTGAGACACACCGCATGTTTGGTGTTCAACCCGTTTACAGTTGGACGCTATGCTTCCCTCTTTGATTGTGTCTGACGGGGGAGGACTCTGTGATGGGCAGTTTTTAAATCCCACTGGGACGAAACTGTTTTGATTTCTGTCCTCTGGCCTGTTTCGTCGGGCCCTTAAGGGTGTTTCTCTTGGTGCTCTGCCTTCTGCAAAGGCATTGAGTACATACGTTTTTTTGGTTCTCAAGGTTTGCTTTTTATTTATTTATACACGAGCATTTTTGTGTTTTACATACCATGCCTTTTGTTTCCATTGCGTGTGTTAGAGATTCACCTAGCAGGGATTACTTTTATTTACACTGTCCTGTGACTTTGGAACATGGTGGGGGTAAGAGTGAGGTTGGGTGCGCACCATAAACCGGTTTAAGCTCCCCAGTGGTGTTTTTGCCACTGACCGTTCCAAGGCGGTGCCCCACTGTGTTCCTTTAATTGTTCGTTTTGTCCTCGTGTGTTTGCTTTGTATGCTAGTGTGTGTTGGTAGTGTATGTGTGTGTGTGTACATGATTGTGTGTGTGTGTCGTGTGTGTGTGTGTGTGTGTGTGTGTGTGTGTTGGTGGTGTGCACTTCTGGGTGCTGTGGGGCTCGTTTTGGGGAGGCTGCGTTTTTGGTACGTGGCATTCCCTGTTTGATATTATTTTTGTTTTTTTGAAACGTATCTCGGAAATAAAGTGTTCCAGGTACGAGTTGATACACGAAAGTAGTTCGGGTGCTGTCAAGTAAGCCCGAGATGTACTTTCCCTAGGGAAAGTATAGGCTGATCTCTTCCCTCCTCGTGCTGGGATCCGCCAATACTTTCCACGGGGGGTATAGTCTATAAAGTATACAAGACCAATATTGGTTACATTTGCGATCATCAATCATCCAATCATCATGAACATTTGTCATAATGTTTATCAAATAAATTCTAGGTCCAGTTTGTTGGGTCACACAGGGTCACAAACAAATCAAATTAAAACATTGCAAACACTCTAGAGGCAACATTTAGTAATTGTCATGAAATTTGGTCAGGTTTTTTTTTGTCTTGATGATCTCTCGGCCAAGATGAATTTAAGTCACCTGTGATTAAAAGCTTAGACGTCAAGTCAAATTTAAGAAAAGCCTTTGAGAAAAATATTTTGCCCAATTTCCATGACAAATGGATGTCAAAAATGACCTCTATAGTGTAAACAATTGTTTCGTTGATTTAACCGTATGACCTAGTTTTTTTACATGAGGAGACCCAGTTAGAACTTGTGGACAGACATACGACAGATAGACAAACGTTAGACATCAGGCGATCACAATAGCTCACCTTTGATTACTTCGTGTTCAGATGAGCTATAGGCCTTGTGGTTTCTGAGAGAATGTTTTATTTTTGTCCTGTATAAAACAAGCGACCCTGAGCAAGATCCGTTTGACAGCGGTTGCACAATTTGAACAAACTTGGAGGAGGGCTACTAGATAATGCTGCATAATAATTCTTAAAGCTGCTCGCTCTCAGTTGCCGTAAAAAAAATCTAAAATTACTTACAAATACATAAGATATAAAACTAAAGGCTAGAATCAACAATAGAAGTAAAAATCTAGGTAGGAATTAGCAAAAATTGATTGAAATGCTATTTTTACGGCACCGCTACCATATATGTTTATATTGGATTTTCAAAAGCGTTTGCAACGCTTTACTATTTGGTAGCGTATTATTTAAAATATACAGATATCCGTGACAGGAATTTACACTGGAACCTTTTTATATGACTATATGTTCTAAAATACGCTGTTTTCATAGAGTTTGAGGAACTTTATTTTTTTACCAAAATCTGAGAGCAAGCAGCTTTAAGATGTTAACTTGTTGATTTCTAAAAAGATATGTTTAAACAATCTTGGTAAAGGTGAACTAGACAATACCACATGCTACATAGGTAAGCTCAGGGCTTTGTGGTTTTAAAGAACATTTTTCAATTTTTCAAATATATATCTCTGTTAAGCAAGTAAAACCCGGGCAGTGTCCATTTTTATTATTGGACATGATTTGAACATGCTACATAGGTAAGCTCAGGGCTTTGTGGTTTTAAAGTACACATTTTTTTAATTTCCTTATACAAATCTCTGTTAAACAAGAAAAACTCGGGCATTGTCCATTTTTATTATGGGGGCATGATTTGAACAAATTTGGCAGAGGTCCGCTGAACTATACTATTTACTAAATATCAAAGTTCTAGTCCTTTGGGTTTTTGAAAAAAAAAGGTTTTTAAATTATTTTCTGAAATATCTATATGAAAACTAGTGACTTTCTGGGTGTGGAACGTTTTGACCCCCAGGGGGTATGATTTAAACATGGTAGAGGTCCACTAAATTATCTGAGCTTTAGACCCGGAGATTTGGAAAGAAAATTTTTAAACTGCTTCCTGTGTATCTCAAATGAACCCCGAGCTGGAGGTCATGGTTTGAACTTGGTACCACAAGACAATGCTGCATGTCAAATATCTAAGCTCTGACTCTTTCGGCTTTTGAGAACATGGTTATATGTTTTTCACCTTTCCGTTGCCATGGTTACCAGAGTTCTGCATGGAATACCTTTCTTTGAACAATTTTGATTAAGGACCTGTCTGAAGCAACATATTTCCGGACGCACAGACTGGCGCACATCGACAAACAACCACATGTCTATTTACACGTTTCAGTACTGGCACAAAAATCGATACTGGTAGTCATCAATCATCTGACGGCCATGACCCGGTTGTTCAAAACGTTGACTGAATGTTTAGTTAATCATCTGTTAACTTTTGATCTAAAGTACTACTCGTAGTACGGCAAGAATTGCACTGACTTGACTGTTCTGAGTAAGTTTTGTGAACATTTTTGGAGGGTTATCAAGAAAAAGCAAACATATGGCACTGTGACCTTGACCTTTATCCACTGACTCCAATAACAGTAGGGATCTTAAACTCGGTAAGACCAATCATCCTATGAAGTTTGAAGACTGTGGGAAACTTTTTCGAAGTTCGGGTCACTGTGATCTTGACCTTTGACTCACTAGCACCAAAACAATACGGATCATCTATGGGTTGCAGGTGACCTTCTGACCAAGTTTCATGAAAGTCAAATGAAAATCATGACCTTACGAGTGTTATCAAGGAAAAGTTTTTCGACAGACAGACGGACAAACAGAGAATGACGGACGACGAACAAGCCACCATGGTTAAAGCTCTGCTTGACTTAGTCCATTAGAGTTAATAACAACACGTTGCAATGTATTAAGTTGAGCTTAGAGATATTTCTGTTTTTGTAACCTTTTCTGATACATCAATGTCTTTCATATTGAACAAATACACACCAAATCAACCTGTCAAAATTTCGAACAACTGAGTTCAGTCACTTTTGCCAGAAAGATTACTCCGACAGGGGTGCCGACAAATAGTCGATCCCATTATACTACGGTTATTAGTGGCAGCATGCCATATTATATGAAATGTCCTTAATCTTGTTTTAAACAAGACATTCCAAATAGCTAAGCCACGTTTTTCTGAAGAAATATTCCCCAAAGAAAACCTTTTCAAGGGTCGATAATTCCCTTCCAAGACATAAACAAAATGCCCACTAGTCACTGCTACATACCACATGACATCGTAAAATATTTATGAGTTATAACAACGCAAAATGTTTATAATTTTGCTTTAAGTATTGTCACAATGAGTATGTATTGTCAGACATATGAACAAATCTAGCTTATCGCTGACTTAAAGGTCAGTTGTCACAATAAATCTCATGGTTATTTCTGACCTTCTCCGTAACAATTTTTCATTTACGTTTTGTTTGTATCATGATGTCGAAGAAGATGTTAAAATATATATATAAGTCTTTGTAAACCATTTGACCTCAATATTGACCCAGGGAAAAGATTTGAGCGAACTTGGTTGAGGTCCACTAGACAGTGTTACATGCCAAATGTCTAAGCTCTACACTATGTGGTTTTTGCAAAAGAAGCTTTTTATAGGTTTTTCTATATAACTCTGTGTAAAACAAGTGACCATTTGGGCTTGGTCAATTTCAACCCTGTGACGTTTGGTTGAATTTGGCTCATTGACAGACTCGACAGACTGTAATGTTTACTGTTACATAACAGTTGTTTCGACTTAAGATTATGAGCAACAAACAAAAGAAAACTTTTAAAGGTATAGTTAGTTACCTGCATAGCGAACATTGCCAGATTCCGAAGACTGTAATGCTGACTGAAGTGTTGGAAATTCCAGTCTACATTGAAACTTTACAGTTGTTTCTACATTAGATGGCTCTAAAGACCACACAGTGTTTTTAGTCATGACTAACGTTGCTCTGTACAGCTTTTCACTTCCACTGCATGAAGTCTGAGAGTCAGTTGCTGCTTTATTTGGATACAGTAGCCATTCAGTATTTGTCTGAAATAAAATGCAATCTTTTGTTAAATGATACAAAACAGGAGTATCCGTAACACCAATGGATGCTTCCCCAACACATGCATTCCAAAATGAACAACACATATCCTGATTTTGTGCATGAAAACTAAAATTGTAGGCAATCAAACTAATCAAAGTGGTCTATTTGTAAACTTGCGATTAGTTAATAATGTGGCCTTTAGAGTGTTAACAAGGTTTTACTTTGATTTAAACAATTAACTTAGTTTTAACAAAATGTGACCAAGATTCAAACTTTATCTACAAACCCTAAAGCTATTTTCACAAGGATTGCCTTTATAGCACTAACAAGGTTTTTCTGTGATGTGACCATCTGATCTGGTTATCTAAATTTGAACTTGACCTATAAATCATGGAGACAAACATTTTGAATTCCCATGATTATTGGTTAATAAATATGACCTAAAGAATGTCAACAAGATCTTTTTAAAAGTCTGTGTGACGTTGTTTGTTTATCCAAGATGACTCAGATTCATAATGTACCAATATTGCATTGAGACGAACATTCTGGTTAATTCTAGTGATGATTAAACTCAAATTGTGGTCTCTAGTGTACATACAATAATTATTGACGTACCGACAGTCGGATAAACGCCTGACAATTGTTGATCACAATAGTTCACCCGCTTATAAAGGAACGCAATTGAAAAGTATGCCCATATAAAGTAATGCTTACTCTTTCAACATCTTCTTTCATTTTGTTAAGTACCAATTAAATGTGTTTATAGGTTAATTTCACATGATAAGGTGAGATAATACAAAACTGGGGCGTTTATTAGGAGGTATAAGGTAATCATAATTTTGTTTTCAGATAATACATGGTAGAGCTTTTTTTTTCGTAACATATTTGGAAAATCTAGTATATAAACAGACAATAAAACCAAGATTAACTTTTGACAATGAATTTTTTGCAAAATTGTTGACCACTCAATCAATCTGTGCAGTTGAATGTTTTCTGAAAATTCAAAGATCAGTTTTCAAATCTGATGTGGTTTTCATGAGGTTTTCATGTATTTGATCGTTGTTTAGGTGTAATCAATTCATTGTTAGTAATTGATCTAAGGCAATATACATTATTACTGGAAAAGGGGAGCAATTTTTTTTATATTAACAGGCGCCGTGTTATTCTGAGCTTTATATACCAAGACTGCCGTATGATAATGACACCTGCCATTGAAGTTCATGTAATAATAACGAATTAGAATTATTCGAGTCTTTTTTTCGAATTAATTTCGCCATTCTAATTTGTAGTTGATATATTGAGTTAATGCTCTTACTTCCCAATAGTCAAGTGTTGAAAATACATATGCATTGTAATACATTATTTTCATATCGTCGTTTAGATAAAAACTTATTTTTTTTTGATAGCGCTATTTTATTATTAATTTTGGAAGAAACTGTTTTTAATTGTAACTTCTATGATAATGCGTTGTCTATATAAACACCAAGAATCATTTGTGCAGTTACATTTTCAATTTCAGAGTCAGCTATATTTAATTTCAGATGCAAATCATTTTACTTCTTAGTTTGCGGCTTGTAGTTATTATCATACATTTAATGTTTGAAGGATGAAGCGACATATTGTTTACTTTATACCAATCAGTAATTGCGTTCAAGTTTGTATGCAGTTTATTCTGTAAGACATGTATATCAGAGTTAGATTCGTAAAATGTAGAGTCATCTGCGTATAAGTCTATATTACCGGAGGCCATTTCATAGGCGATGTCATTAATGTATAGGAGAAACAGAAGAGGTCCTAGGATCGAGCCCTGAGGAACCGCGGAAGTTACTTCTAGCTTTTTAGATGTTACATTATTTTCCTTAATGACTTCCTTAATGATTTCTATTGGACATATACGATTCGAATAGCTGAAATGTGTTTTTAGAAAAATTATACAGTTCAAGTTTATGTAAGAGAATTGTATGGTCGACTAAGTCGAAAGATTTCCTTCAATCAAAGAACACTGCCTCAGCGTACTTCCCAGAAATTATATCTTTTAACCATGTATTTATTAAGTGAACAAAAGCTGTTTGTAAAACACGTATGCCCCCCTAGATGCAAAAGTTTTACTATGAAAGGAACTGTTTTTAAAGTAAAAGTCAGTGTGAAATTGGTGAAAACGGCAAGTGACCTTGACCTCCAAAAAAAAATGTTTTTGCTAAAAAACAATTAAAACTCCGAAAAAGAAATTGAAAAAAAGTATTTTAGTAACTGTGACCTTGACCCATAAAAAAATATTTTTGCTAAAAACAATTTAAAACTAAAAAAGAATTTGAAAAAATATCTATTTTTAGCAGTGACCTTGACCTAAAAAAATATTTTTTTGCGTAAACAATTTTATATTCAGAAAAATAATTGAAAAGAACATCTGTTTTAGTAACGATGACCTTGCCCATAACCCCTCGAAAAAAAATATTATTGCTTGAAACAATATAAAAATTTAAAAGAAAAAATATTTAAATATCTTCCTACCTCTCTATGCAAGCTACCTATAAACCAAGTTTCATTGCAATTGGTCACTCCTAACTCATGTTATTAAGCGGAAACCATGTTTCTATTTTTAGTAAAAGTGACCTTGACCTTGATCCTAGTGACCCTAAATGCAACCCAAGCTTCCTCTCCCCGCAAACTACCTACAAACCAAATTTCATTGCAATTGGTCACTCCTTACTTAAGTGATTGAGCGGAAACCATTCTACAATTCCGGGTGACTGTGACCTTGACCTTTGACCTAATCTCAAAACCATTAAGGGTCCTCTACCGGTTATGACAAACCTCCACATCAAGTTTTAAGATATTAGGCCCAAGCGTTCTCGAGTTATCGTTCGGAAACTGTTTTACAACTACGGGTCACCGTGACCTTGAAAATTGACCTACTGACCTCAAATCTATAGGGGTCATCTGCTGGTCATGAAAATCCTCCACATCAAGTTTGAAGATGCTAGGTCCAAACGTTTTCAAGTTATAATCCGGAAACCGTTTTACTATTCCGGGTCACTGTGACCTTGACCTTTGACTTACTGACCTGAAACAATAGGGGTCCTCTGCTGGTCATGACCAACCTTCACATCAAGTTTCAGGATCCTAGGCCCAAGCGTTCTTGAGTTATCATCCGAAAACCAGTTGGTAGACGGACGGACGGACGGACGGACGGACAAACATACCGACTGACCGACCTAGATCTGCAAATCAATATACCCCTCTTCTTCGAAGGGGGCATAATAAGAGCAGTGTGACAAGAATGCTGTTGGCCGAAACCTGACAGAGTGGAATAGATTATGTTCGTCGAATTTAGAAATTTTTGAAGCTGTGAAGCAACGCGTCGTTCAAATATTTTAGACAGAGTTGGTAAAATCGATATTGGTCGATAATTATTTGGGTCGTCTTTATCTCCATTTTTAAAAATTGGTATAACAAATGCCTCTTTAAACTTATTTGGAAATATTCCAATACAAATGCTCTGATTGATAATATGAGCTATGGCTGGTGTAATATAGTCACCACAGAGCTTGATAATTTTTGGACCAATACCATCAATTTCTGTTGATTTGCTGGTATTTAATTTATTAATTATTGTCTTCACTTCAAATGCTGAAATGTAGGCAATATTGAACGGAGCATAATAAAGTGTATTGTCAAGAATTTTCTTGAATTTTGAGAAGTGTTCCCTAACAAAACGCGTCTTTTCGATAATTTTCGAAATATTTACAAAATGTTCATTCAAAACATTTAATATTTGTGATTGGTTTTCTATGAGCTTATCATTATGTATAAGTTAGTGTTTATTAAGTCAAATTTTAACAATTAAGAAACCCTAAGGGAGCGAGCGGTAGCGAGCGACTGGGGTTTCTTAATTGTTAAAATTTGACTAATTAAACTCTAACTTACTTATGGCTATATTCAGAAACGTTCCTCGACTCAAACTCGAACAGATAATTACCTTTAATCGGCTAACGGTCGATGCATTTCCTCCAATGAGGAGCGATAGGTATTCATAAACGTAAGGAAGAGTCGAGTAACCTCGAGTAAGGACAGATATTTCGAGGAGCGAAAGCGCTTCCTCGAGCAGCACTCAACGTGTCATTTTTAATATGACTCCAGTGAGAAATTGACGAATTGCATAAAATAGATGAAGTTGTATAGGTCCGTATGCCATGAATAGTTTTAAGGGACAGAGGCAACCCCTTAGATGATTTTAATGATGTGGAATTCTTCTTAAAATATTATACTAGTACTTAAAAAACGAAATAAAGCTCAGTAGGCAATAAAACATATTTTATGACCAAAAACTCACCCTAGACAAATTGCGCAGATTTTTTTTTAAAATTTAATCATTCGCTATAATAAAGTAATACTATAGACAAATAAACATTTAGTACAATTTTTCATTCAAAATATGCCTTTTCACTTGTAAAATCCATTGAGGGGATTATGACTACTATGCCATTTTTTGACCAAGGGGATTTCGTATTACAATGCATATGTATTTTCAACACTTGACTATTGGGAAGTAAGAGCATTAACTCAATATATCAACTACAAATTAGAATGGCGAAATTAATTCGAAAAAAAGACTCGAATAATTCTAATTCGTTATTATTACATGAACTTCAATGGCAGGTGTCATTATCATACGGCAGTCTTGGTATATAAAGCTCAGAATAACACGGCGCCTGTTAATATAAAAAAAATTGCTCCCCTTTTCCAGTAATAATGTATATTGCCTTAGATCAATTACTAACAATGAATTGATTACACCTAAACAACGATCAAATACATGAAAACCTCATGAAAACCACATCAGATTTGAAAACTGATCTTTGAATTTTCAGAAAACATTCAACTGCACAGATTGATTGAGTGGTCAACAATTTTGCAAAAAATTCATTGTCAAAAGTTAATCTTGGTTTTATTGTCTGTTTATATACTAGATTTTCCAAATATGTTACGAAAAAAAAAGCTCTACCATGTATTATCTGAAAACAAAATTATGATTACCTTATACCTCCTAATAAACGCCCCAGTTTTGTATTATCTCACCTTATCATGTGAAATTAACCTATAAACACATTTAATTGGTACTTAACAAAATGAAAGAAGATGTTGAAAGAGTAAGCATTACTTTATATGGGCATACTTTTCAATTGCGTTCCTTTATAAGCGGGTGAACTATTGACTTAATAAACTCTAACTTACTTAGTGTTTAACCTCATTTGACCTTTTGCATAGCCACCGACATGTATTGTAGCACGGACCTATGTGTATATAGGTCCGTGATTGTGGGCGGAGCTAAAGTGCTTTCTATTTAGAACTCTTAATAATTCAGTAGGTAGTTTTAATAAAAAAGAAAGACGTTTATTTGAAAATCTGAGCGATTTGATTGGTAGGCAAATGGAGTCAAACACTAAATAAATTAAGTGATTTCAGTCGGTAGTTTTAATAAAAAATAAAGACGTTCATTTGAAAACCTGAGCGATTCGATTGGTGGGCAAATGGGGTCAAACACTAAATATTTGTCTGGTAGGTATCGCGTTCTCCAGATATATTCTTGATACTTTTCCATAAATAACTTGGTGATGTATTTTTTTTTATGGCAACATTATAAAAGTTCTTTTTGCTTTTCTTGATCATACTGTAAATTTTATTTCTTTTTATTTTGTATTCATAGAACAATTTATATTTAAGCAATTTGTTTTGTTCATAAATTGTGGATTTAATATCGTACGTGATAAAGGGGGATAATTAAAAATGAGACAAGGTAGTGTTATATATTTCATCCACTATCCAATATCTTCTATCACTAAATCTAATATCAAGTAAATCTGTTTCATGGTTTTGAAATTATGTTTCAGACAATTATAATTTTATTTGATAAAGGGAGAAAATTAAAAACAACAAGACAACATTGGATTCCGGCCTACGGATAACATAGGCAATGTGTACACATCACATTTACTCGGAAGATCAACGATTGCACTGATTATCATATTCTAAGAACTATTATTTGGAGTATTTCTTGTCCAGATAAATTAACCTGATCCTGACCTTTATGCATGAATATATTATTCAGTGACTACGCTGAATAAATCTATTTCCGTGAGCATTTCGTGTGTTAACTGTTCTTTTCGTACCAAATACGGACATTCTCGCCGGTTTACAATTGTTTGTGTACTTTTAATAAACGACTAGAGAGGACAAGTGGTTAGCGTGCAGACGTGCAGATTTATTGACTAGAAATCATTGAAATACAAGGGTTCGAATCACGTGGGGATTCATTTTTTAATTTGTATTTTTAAGTTGACTTTATTTGGTATGTAAACGGAAAACAGTCGAATACGGAATGCACGAACATCACGAGGACTGTGTTTCTTTTTGGAAAAGATTAAAATATAAAGGATAAAAGGTTTAAAACATTTATCGGCTTAACCTGAATAAAAAAGATTTTTCACTTTCGTTCGCAGGAGTCGAACACACGAGGTACATATTAGTTATATTAAAAAAAACAACGTCGCTAACAACTGATTAATCGACCCGTTTGATATTATGCTTCGGCCTGAACAATCTTTATCAATTATTTCATACTACTTTCCACGTGCATATTCGTAAAATGAAAGCCGAAGTCAAATATAGACAGTAAATCGACCGTGAACTTATGCTAATAGGGGTCAGGAGGATCAGGTTAATTTTTCCGAGTAATACAAACATATTTGTGGCGGATAGTCTAAATAAATTTTACACTGTTTTCTCAACGTTTGGCATGATTGAAACTTCATGGGGAGGTTCGTTTATTCTTGTCAGCGTCGATTTCATTGGATAAAAGATAGTCATGACGTTTAGTGATAAGTTTCTCTAGTCTATTTTCCATCGGTTTTGACCTGAGAGAAGCGGCGGTTCCGACAATGGTTTTAATTATGGTGAATTGACTCGAGACAAAAACGCAACAGAAACTGGACATATTTTTCCTTAGTAGTGATCTCGTGATGCTCATCCCGTTACAACGCAAAGTATTTTGCCTGCTCATTTATATTTTATGTTAAGTATTTGGATACAATTCGAATACATGATAATGAATAATTCAATTACATTAAAATTTCCAGTATTCATTTCAGTACTACTTTATGCTTCCCCTAAACAATCATCAGAAAGAGCAAGCTAGTTTACTTTAACATACCTTTTTGTAAAACCACTGGAACTGCTGTGGAGCTGGATAAACGCAGTTTGATGTCTCACAGCGCAATGTCACATCTTTGTTCTGGAGGTCCCCGCCACCTGTGTCTCCATCTAACACAATACTTACTGGTGATGCTGTAGTAAGAATAAAGTATTCACATCAATACATGCTTTTCCTGTAAGTATAATGTAAAGAGAAAATCAAATCTTACAGATTTCTAGCAACGTGATATCAGAATGTAAGTTACCGTTAGTATATCTTGCTGCCCTGAATGTCCTATCAACTATGTCACCATCCAACACATGAATTACTGGTACATGTAATGCTGTAATATGATGAATAAAAATTTTGATGTGCTCATCAGTATATGCTTTTCCTGTTAGTATAATACTGAGAGAATATCAAATCTAACAGAATGTCACATCTTTGTTCTGAAGATCCTACATGTATCAACCTTGTCTCCAACCAACAATTGACTTACTGTATATTGTGTAGAGCTACAATATGAAATCAAAGCGCTGTGAGCGCTGAAGGCCTGGGGGCTCTAAATTAACTCCCCTAAAAACAACTTTTGACCTTCATGATTTGCGCTGAACCTTACCTAAAGC
The DNA here is from genome assembly GCA_022818135.1 of Saxidomus purpurata. Classification (NCBI taxonomy): domain Eukaryota; kingdom Metazoa; phylum Mollusca; class Bivalvia; order Venerida; family Veneridae; genus Saxidomus; species Saxidomus purpurata. The sequence goes on from JAFMSR010000007.1 coordinate 20,151,712, forward strand.
GCGGGTCGAAATGTGCAGAGGACGAAATTTAGTATATGACACAGAATGAATGATTCACAAATATATGGGTGGCAGGGAAGTTTGTTTTATTATAAAACGTACGTTAAATGAAAAATAATCACATGGTCAACAATATCAAATGTTTGAGAGAACAATCAAAATAATTCGATCTGCGCTTTGTTCAACTTCAAGCGATATCTGATGATGTAGATCGAAAATTATTGTGTACCAAGGACAAGACCTTGAAACAGAAATAAACAAAGCAATACCAGCAATGAAATATAAATACAGTACTGTACAATGTGTATAACAGGGAAAACCAAAAATGATTCTTGGTTACCTTGTAGTTGTAATCGGTGAAACCGTTCACTGGGCCTTGACATGCAGCGTCCTCGATAAATGGCGGGTGATTTTGATCACGTGAGTTCCTTCTCGGAATGTACGTAAATTATATATATTTTTTTAAAGAAATTTGTTTTGAGGTAAATATATATCTAATCGTTCGTAAATAAGAAAGTTGTCAATAAAATAACATCAAAAATTTGAAAATCAAACTATCGTGCTCCGTACGTTTCCGTAAATTTCCGTAAATTTCCGTACTTTTCCGTGATATGCATATGATTATCTTCCGTAATCAGCTTACAGTGCAGTAATTTCTAAAACCGAAACGATGTGTAATGCAGCCCGTAAGCTATAGACCTTTCTGCAATCGTTTGAAGTTGAATGTACTGTTTTTATTTGTAATACTGTATGTTCTTATCGTATGCGACATTCAAACAGAATATTGATCTGGTCTGTCTTGCACTACTTTCCCATAGCGCATGTTTACAGTTGTTATTCGCACATAGCACAGTTAAATTGTCTGCAGTGTTTGAAATGTGGTATGCTAACTTAGGCCTAGGGGCCTTTCAGTCCCCAGGCCAAAAAGCATACATACATACGTATGCCACAAAGCAGTAATATACAAATTTACCAGAATTATAGATGTTGTTTTAAAATATATCTTGTACACTAGATCCAAAAACCTGCCTTGCCCAATATCTCCATTACAGGTAAAAATGTACTGAACTGAATTGTATAAAGTTCTTAATGTCTTTGCTTAGTTGCTCAAGACTGAAGGATTTTCTAGACTATGCTAATATTAACTGGGGTAAAACTAAATAACTTCAAAAGTATAAATAATACAACACTTAGAAGTATTGTTACTTAACAGTTTAAGCTATACATTCTAGTCATTATACGTTGCAGTACCGTAAACCATTCAATACTCAAAGTGTTCAATACTCTATGTAAAGTGTTGTGTATAGCGATTTATTACATAAGGACACTTATAATGTTTTGACAAGAAGCTTATATCTATCCATGTAAATATACTATTGATATGCTTTCTTTGTACAAGTAGAATACTTACTGTATACAGTCAACTGATACATTGTATTTGATGTCGATGACTGAAAGCCACAGTACCAGATTCCACCATCAGTGATTTGTAAACTTGTAATACTCAACAACATTAATGGTCTGCTGAAAGTTACTGTATATCTTGTTGATGTACCAGCTTCACGGCTGCACGTCCAAAATGAAGCAGACAAATAACATACTACAATTTTGTCTGTGCCTTTAAAAATATTCAAAATCTGTAGCCCATCACTCTCTGAGATGGTTACATCACACTTCATACTGATGTCATTGTTTTTCTCTGGTACATTCCCGTCGGACAAACCAAACTTGTCTACACTGACTGTAATGAAACAAGAGCTGTTTGTAAAATACGTATGCCCCCCTTGATGCATAAGTCGAACTATGAAGGAACAGTTTTTAAAGTAAGAGTCACTGTGAAATTCGCATATGACCTTATAACCTGAACATGAATAGGGGTCATCCACTGGTTATGACAAATCAAGTTTGAAAAAAACAAATATTGTATGTTTTTTTTTTCATACAGCCTTAAAAAAATTCAAACTTGCCTCAATAAAAATTATGAGGCCTTAAAAGAGAACAAAGAAAAGTTGTGTGCATTAATTTGTTCCAAACAAATATTTCGCCTGAAAAAAAATTGGCCTAAAAAAACCAAAAGAATTGGCCTAAAAAACCACAAGAATTGGCCTAAAAACATTTTTAAAAATTGGCCTTAAAAATTCATGTGGCCTTAAAAAAGGAAGTCACAGTGACCTTGACATATGACCTACTGCTCGCAATACATCAATAGGGGTCACCTTAGGTCATGACCAACCTCCACATCTAGTTCCAAGATGCTAGGCTGACCCATTCTCGAGTTCTCGTCTGGAAACCGTTTTACTACATATGTACCCCAGGTCTTTGTGACCTTTGACCTACTGACCTGAAAATAAATAGGGGTCGTGTTTTGGTAATGGCCAATCTCCACATCAAGTTTCATGATACTTGGCCCGCGCATTCTTAAGTTATTGTCCGGAAACCATTTTACAATTCCGGGTCGCCGTGATCTTGACCTTTGATCTCTACATCAAAAGAGATCCTCTTCTGCTCATGACCAGCCTCCACATCAAGTTTCAAGATCCTAGGCCCAAGCATTTATGAGTTTTGGTCCAGAAACCGTTTAACTATTCCGGGTTACTGTGACCTTGACCTTTGACCTACTGAGTTAAAACAAAAAGGGTTCCTCTGGCAGTCATGACCAACCTCTGCATCAAGTTTCAAAATCCTAGGCCCAAGCATTCTCGAGTTATCGTCCGGAAACCCTTTTACTATTCCGGCTCACTGTGACCTTGAACTTTGACCTACTATCCTAAAAACAATAGGGTTCCTCTGCTGGTCATGACCAACTTCCACATCAAGTTTCAAGATCCTAGGCCCAAGGGTTAGACGGACGGACGTACGGACATACATCTGCAAACCAATATACCCCACTTCTTCGAAGGGGGCATAATTAATTATAATATTTATTACATACATGTAACTATGTAAACAGTTAAGTTCAAACTATTTTATCGGGGTTTCAACGTGTGGCGCTTTTCTGTCCTGACACTTCTCTAAATGAAGTGTTCGTTGTTCACATAAGTGCTTTAGAAAGGTAGAAATAGTATATGCACGTTATGAGAAATTAATTAATATGCAACATACAATATCATTTCTGAGTGTGTCTTTAGTTTAAGTGGCATTACTAACGATCATTTTAATTATAACAGAATAACATCTTTCCGAACGGTAAGTCCATAAAACAACATAGCTTAAATAATATTTCTTAGCTAAAATCAATTTTTGTGTCGCCCTTTCGGAGAAAAGGCGATACATAGGGATCGCTTTGTCCGTCCGTCGGTCCGTCACACAAACTTAACGTTGGCTATAACTTTGCCATTTCTTAAGATTTCTTCATTAAACTTTACAATTGTATTGCTTATGACAATAGAGTCATGATGCCACCAAATTTGGTAGGTCAAGGTCATATTTGACAGAGTTATGCCCCTTTTTGTACTTAGATTTTGTCACGAAAACTTAACGTTGGCTATAACTTTGCCATTTCTTAAGATTTCTTCATCAAACTTTCAAATTGTATTGCTTATGACATAAGGGTCGTGATGCCGCCAAATTGTGTAGGTCAAGGTCATATTTGACAGAGTTACGCCCCTTTTTATACTTAGATTTTTTTCTATTACTTTGCCATTTCTTAAGATTTCTTTATCAAACTTTTAAATTGTATTGCTTATGTCAAAAGGGTTGTGATGCCGCCAAATTTGGTAGGTCAAGGTCATATTTGACAGAGTTATGCCCCTTTTTGTACTTAGATTTTGTCATGAAAACTTAATGTTGGCTATAACTTTGCCATTTCTTAAGATTTCTTCATCAAACTTTCAAATTGTATTGCTTATGACATAAGGGTCATGATGCCGCCAAAGTTTGTTGGTCAAGGTCATATTTGACAGAGTTATGCCCCTTTTTACACTTAGATTTTGTCACAAAATTGTTGGTTATTCTGACAAAGCATAAGAGGGCGACACAAGTGTTCTACTGAACACCCATCTAGTTTACTTTTTCAAACTAGTGTATGAAGTGTTCAGTGTTTATTCTATTTTATGATTTATACTTCGCACATTAGTAATTATGATGTGACATGGTTGAAAAAAAATTTGGTTAAGGTATTTTCTGGTTCGTCGTTTATGCAAGTCTTCCCGGCGTGGAAGTTCATTACTAACTTATAAATTCGTTCGGAAAACCAATTATTTTATTGGTTTGGAAAGTTATGGCGCTGTCCCTGCATTTCTGGATATTTTCCTAAGTTTGCCGACGAAAAATTCATCGATGAGAATGGCAGAAGGGTGGTCCCTAAGGATGTGGGTTAGTAACGATTTTTGCCGTCAAGTAAAAGTAATATATTTAAGGTTAAACTTTTTTTGCTTATTAGTAGGTTGATAGAGTAAATATGCCGGTAGATAACATCCTATTAAGCTCACCTGATAAGTGAACAAACCGGACGACGTCCCGGGCGATTGTTAAAATCATATCACTGCAATGAACATAATAATAACGCAGAAAATTGTTGTAGTGTCTGATTGGTCTCCGTATACGAACTTATAATTATATACCGTGGGGCGACAACCGTTTTAAATTCTGCACTTAAGAACGCCATTTGATCTGTAATATTTGTTTACGCATAAAACAAAATGGCCGAAATGCCTGCAGTTGGATTTTGTCAACAATAAAAAATTTGAGAAATGTACACATAGTTTGGAGAAGTAATTTACAATTAGAAAAAAAACACAAATATTTCTTTCTCGACAAAACGGATCACGGACACAATAACCAAATTAATTTTTCAGTACAGTGGAATGTTGTTTTTTAAACCACGGAACACTGGCACTAACCAATATTATTCAAATTTATATATACTGTCTTTCTGACAATAAGGACTGCTTACATGAAATTCATGTACGCATTCTGAAATGACGAAATGAATTACCGCACAATCAGAAATAAAGAAAACGAATGCTTTTTCCTGTCCTGTAAACCTTTTTTACAGCTCACGGAAGTATACTTTCGTGTTTAGCTTGAACTAAGCTGCTCCAATAAAGTGCTGTAAAAATGGCAATCAGAATATTATTGTCACGGTGACGTAGACTAGAATTTGATGATGTTTTAAAATTGAAATGGGACCAGTTTGAAGGAAGCTATTTGTAATGTGAAAGAACAATACAAAAGTTCATACGATACTCTATTTTCGGGTCGAATCTCTGCAGGTGACAGGCTGTTTTATATCCGTTTGAAAGTTTACAAAAATATTAGATCGGTTAATTACGAGACCATTACGGAAGCATACGAGGGTAAGAAAGGGAAATAAATCATGCTTTCAATATATTTCCAGAGCATCCGGACCCGAAAGAAGATATTTTCCCCTGGCATCTCCATCAAAAACTTGGCTTTAACCTTCAATTCATGAGAGCGAACTATCATTTCGCTACCAGAAAAGACAGGAAGCCCGGCCCACATGGATGACAAGACATCTTTACGAAGGCTGACATAGTCGCCTCGGAAATTGATATTGACAAAAAAAAACACTTGCTGGTATATAGCGAGCACCTGCTAGCAATCTCCAGACCATTGAGGAGTTACGGAGATACGTGACGACAATTTTCTTAAGTTTAACTCACCATAACAATGTAAGACACCATCCTGCCAGGCAAAGATTGGAAATCATGTCTATAAATGGAAATCGATACCCGATGGTTATAAACAACAATCTCATTGAAATGCCAAATGATGCTGGATGCAAAAAAAAAAATATAGATCTCCCTACGCGACTTGATAACACCCGACATCTTATTAACAAAACAGGCCATCCCTAATAAATATATGCACAGCAATCCCAGGTAAAAGTAACAATAGCATTGTCCTACCGTCAGCTATGGTGCAACTTAACCGTCAATTTACCCGTAGAAAACGTTGTGCATACAAGACAGCCAGGCGGTCGAAGGATCTACAAGACTGGGGCATTTACAAGCAATTACAACATGCTTATAAGACAGAGCTATGACGGACGACAAATCTAAGAAGTTGTTTACCTTTGTAAAGAGTAAGATGTGTAATAGGTCAGATTTTGCACTTTTAAGGAAGACCGAGGCGAATCCGGTTGATGCATTAACGAATGCGGAGATACTGAACGACCACTTGTGTCAGTTTTCACCCATGAAGGCGATTCGCCACTTTGTGATTAGGGACCTCTCCATACCCAAACCGTCACCGTCAGTAGAGTCCGTAAGTTAATGCAGGGCATAAATCCAAACACAGTTACTGGTCCTACTCTATATCATCCAGTTGCCTAAATGAGATTGCACACTCTATCACACCTATTCAAATCCTCATTAGATCAAGGCAATACTTCCTACGATTGGAAGACGGCAAACATAATACCGACTTGTAAGCTGCTAAAGCTCATTACACAGCAACATGATGCAGTACTTTAATTACAATGATATTATCACTCTATTCAAGCTGGGGTCCCCGCTAACTGATCATGACAGTCAATGACCTGGTTGACAAGTCGTAGCAAGTTGACGCAATTCAATTTGAATTTTCCAAGCCGTTCGACAAAGTGCTACACAAATGTCTGCTACGACATTATGGTGTTCGAGGAAAGCTACTAGACCAGTGTTCTTATCCATCGCAGCCAACAGGTAACTGTTGAAATAAGAACATTATATAACAGTCAGCGCGTGTCACATCCGGTGTTCCCAAAGGTACCGTCCTGGGACCGCTTCTGCTCGTGGTACATACTAATGACCTTCCTGAATGCGTCAAATCCACCAGCTGTCTTTTTGCAGATGATTCTCTAATATACATATGCATTAAAAGCTAAGTTGATATCAAGTTCTTGTAAGAAGACTTCAACACATTTTGGGAATAGGAGACTGGATGAGGGATATGAACCCTGAAAATGTGAAGTAGTCCGCATCTCTAACAAAGAAACAACATATATATCTGACAAGTTTATCCATGGTCAAAAACTGAAAGAAACCAAAGAATCAAACTATCTTGGTGCAATACTTGCCAACAACATGACCTGGAACACCTACACTGAGATGACTTCCAAGAAGGCGAACAACGCCACAGCCTGTTAGTAAAAAAAACTTTTCTCCTGTCCATGATCTACAAAAAAACTCCTCAAGAGCTTCGAAAGACGCTTAGGTCGAATACGTCCCCCCTTTCAGGAACCTCACACCCAAGCCGCTCAACACAGAGTTTCCAGCTTTCAGCTTCTGTATTGGCCTGCACCCTGTGGTGTGTAAGTAAGAATCTAACCAACCAAGAGTTTTGAGTATCGTTGTCACGCTGCATTTTGACAGAATAGTGAATTCCTCGCGATTCTTTCTTCTAACTACTTACGCTTACAGGTAGCGTCAAATTCAACAAGCGGTCTGTCCAGCAATGGCACCGCTACAGGCATCTGGAACAGACTGCCTGAGGGAATCGTCACTAAACCGACTTTGAACACGTTCAAGGCCGGGATAGCAGCAGCTCTGATGTAAACGGTGTAACTAAGATGCTTTAGCCTTGTTTTAATCTCACTCCCTCACATATGTGCATAGTTTTACAACTGTGTGCCGATTTTGCAAGTTTTCGTGGCGGTACAAAAAAAATGTAGAAGTAGCATTTGTTAATATCAAATATTAATTTTAACTTGTTGTTCTACCGCTGAATTGAGACATTTGTTTACAAATCTTGCATAAATCGATACATTTAATTCGATAACATTGAAGCTTTGATAGTGGCTGTAGTGTCGTGGTAAAGGATCCTTGTTTCTGCATGAACGGTACAGGTTCGAATCCCGGCACTGGTATTTTCTTTTTAGTTTTTCAAACGTATTAATGCTGTTAAAGGGACATACCCTATAACTAATGCCAAACTAAATAACCTCCAAAACATAAATAATATAATCTTATGAAGTATAATAACTTTAACCTTAAAGTTTCAGCTATGCATTCCCAGTCATTAAATATACTGCAGTACCATAAACCATTCAATAATCTATGTAGAGTTGTTGTTGTACAATTAATGGGTGGATGCGATTTATTACAGAAATACTCTATATTGATTAAATGTGGTAAAATTAGGCATTTTTCGCCACAGGTTCTTCTTTGTAATTGTATTGATTTATCATTTTACGTTCATTGAACACATAATCTATGTTTCGAGAATAAAATCTGCTAGATGTAGGGAGTGCCCCTTTAAAGCAGTTTGTCAGGTTTAATCTTACCCCCAACAAGTCAAGTCAAGTCAAAAGTTTATTAAATGTAGCAAAGGCCTCCGGCCCAAAATACACAACATATATTTATGATACATGTTATCAAATCAAATAGATGTAATCCCACAAAATATACACTCACTGGAGTTGTAATACCCTAAACGTTGTTTAAAAGCTTCTCCAGATACACAGCTGTTTTGTATGATACCTTTTCATTATCTGAACCAAGTATGTCATAAAAGCTCTGTATACTACTGTCAGTTGTATACCAATTTAAGAGATACTGATTCCGGACCACACTGAATTTCTCACAATGAAAAAATACGTGATATTCACATTCAACAATATTAGTGTTACTGCTGTTAAAACAAAATTGACATGTACGAGATTCGAAAGGAGTGTTGTTGTTCCTTCCAGCTTCAACATGTAAATTATGGCTGGAACAACGAAATTTTGACATTGCTCGCCTATATTAAACGGCAGATTTATTGTGAGGTAATGTTCAGTATTTAATAAAGTTTTAAAATATTTATAATGGTGACATCTGCCTGATTCATCGATAGACTGTTTCCAGTTTTGAGTATGACAATCTACGAGTCGCTGACGAAAAGTACTTATGAAAAAATCAATATCTCCAAAGTCATGTGAAACCCAGACGTAACCAAATCCATATAAAAATAACAACTGTTTTACCTGAGTAGTCCAGATGGTTCTACCTACATTATCCATGTTTTTTAACATGTAATAACACCGTTTAGGGTATCTCGAGTTTTCCATCCGTATAAGTTTACACCAGTAATTAACACAGTTTGAAAAGTATGTTATACACATTGGTAGTCTACCACATTCTCCCAAAACAATGGCATTATTGGTCGAGTTTTTTACTCCAAGAAATGTTTTACAAAAATGAATATGGATGGTTTCTATTTCGGGCGAATATTTATACCCCCAGATCTGAGATCCATTACAGGGTACCGGTTTAACCATAGCGTCAAATAACTGAAACAACTGCTTGATATTAAAATATCCGAATGGCCTTTGGTAATTATACAAAGCAAATATTGACTTTTGTGCCTGTGACGCTAACTTTTCTTTAGCTGCTGACCATGATAAGGTTGGCGTAAATAAAATACCAATATACTTGTAAACTGACGTAACCCTAACTAATTGGCCTCGAAAAAACATCTTTCAGTAAATCTTAAGGGTCCACCATTTCTAAATACAATTATTTCCGTTTTACTGAACTTGAGTTCCATCCCTGTTGAGATACAAAATTGTTCTATTACATTTAGTTGTTGTTGTAGCTTGACTACAGTTTCTGCGCAGTTTGCAATGTCGTCTGCAAACATCAAACATAAAATGTCTGGTATCGAGTTATCAATGAAGATACCTGAACTGCATTTTTCACGCAGTAAAGAGGATAACTGGTCAATGAATAGAGAAAAAATCACAGGGCTACTTATGTCCCCTTGTCTTGTACCAATGTTACACGGGAAGTAATCCGTTAATTTCCCCGTTGATGTTTTAACATATGATTGTAAAGTTTGATACATTTGAGCAAGGATTCTGAGAAAATTACCGTTTACACCTTTAGATTGCAGACTTTCAAAAAGTATTTTATGGTTGATCTTGTCAAATGCTTTACTGAAGTCAACATACAGACAGTAAAAACGACCACCAGGCCTAGATAAATATTTCTGAGCCATGGCTTGTAAACAAAACATATTATCAATTGCAGAATAACCACGTCTAAAACCTGCTTGGGATTCATCAATTTTCTGATTGTCTTCAGCCCAAGAATATAACCGCGAGATCATTATGTTGGAAAAGATTTTGTACAATGTGGTAGTTATAGATATACCTCTGTAGTTTTTTGGATCGTTTAGGGCATCTGACTTATATATTGGACATATTATACTTTGACCCCACGAAGTGGGGAAACTTCCGCTTATGAAAACCTTATTCAATAGAGTGCATAGTACAGGAGCTATTACATCGGATGTATACTTGTAAAATTCATCATTCAGTCCGTCATTACCTGGGCTTTTACCTGTTGCTAATTTCAAGATAGAGTTTTTTGTTTCCTCTATAGTAATTTCAGAATTCAGAAATTGGTCGCCAGGATATTCATCATTAATAACAATAACTTCTGCAGTCTCATCAAATAATAAGCTACTAAAATAAGTAAACCATTTATTCGTTGAAATAGTTAAATTATTAACGCTCTGTTTGGGTCTGGATTTCTTAAGTATTTTCCATAAAAGATTTATATTTTTACAACAGTCAACGAGTCTCATGCGTTCCCCATCTTGAAAGGTGTATTTTTTCTGATCTACCGCAATTTTAAAAAGTCTCTTCTTCCATTTATAATAATCAAGGTCTTGATTACAATTAGATACTCTAAACTGCCTCAAAGCCCTATATTTGGTGAGTTTTAATATATCGCACTGTTCAACCCACCATTTAGGTTGAGTTATTAATACTGTAGTATTGTTCGACCTAGAATACACTCGCATATGTAATGCAGCCTCTTGATATACCGTAGTTAATTTACTAACTGCCCTATTGATATATGTATTTATTAGATTGAGAATGGAGTCTCTGTGATATTCAAAAAGATTGCCAAGAGCAATGAGAAAGATCTGGCACTTATTATGATCCCATTTAAATTTTGGATACACCCTTCCAGATGTACTGTCTGAAGCCAATGCGTGTGTTTTATGGTGCATGTAAATACTAAACTGAAGTCTACATGACTCTCTAGATTGTCAATTTGGCCTCTCAAATAGGTCAACTCTGATTTAACAGCTTGGTTCTCAGTTTTTAATTTGCCATTTTCATCACGTAGGATTTGCACAGAATCAGATAATGAGTCAATTTTAGCATTTACCTCTGACAAGTTCTAGACATGCTGTTATACTGGCTGGTTAGATCCGTCTTCATTTCCCTAAGAAAGTCCATCATATATGAATCTTGTGGATTCGTAGGCCCCCTATCATGTGACACGTTAGCGACGTATGGATCCCCGACGGATATCCGACGACCTGTCGTCGAATGAGACATTGAAAACGAAGACAGTGTTTGCTGACGGGAACGTGTTCCAATACTGTCTCTAGCAGTCTGGGTACTCCCGGTACCACGCCTTGTCGGCCCCGGGTTGGTCTCAATATCCCCATCAATGATCAAGAGTATCGACACAAATGCAGTCAACCGTAATCCTTTACTAAACATTTGTTTAGACACTTTTATCCCGTGAAATACGAATCTTTGTTTATATGGCTGCATAAATCCGCCTATGGCAGCACGCCAGGTTTGTAAATCATTCCCCATAAAAACAAAAATCAATGTCACTGATTTTGAAAAAGTACGACCATCTTTCCAAGGGACACAACTACCGTGCAAATTTCATTAATGCAATTATTTTTTTCATTACACAAACATTTTCGCACAAAATAAAAGTAAATTACAAGTTATAGCATTCCAAAAGTTCCTTCTATGGCACATCTTTCTATATATATTATTGAAGTACAAAATACGACAGTCTAAGCAAATTAAGGTATTTGTATTTGATTGATAAAGTCTACTTTTCTTTAATACTCCACACACCTGTTACTACGTCACGATACGCTACAGTAACTCTCCGACATCTGCTTTGATATGGTCACATGATAAGTTCGCGCCAATACTTCCAGCTCAATATTAGCATATTTCTACGCAATGCAAACGATATCTAAATTAATATTCATTTCAGCTATTTGTCAAACTAGCAATGCAATATCAAACGCATTGTCGGACAATTTCTGCAAGTTCAACATGCAATAGCTTGCCAAGTGAAGTTACTGCAATATAAAGGGAAGTAACCTCAGTAACGTAAACATATACCGTGTACGGAAAAGAACGACTATTGGTTATTAGTTGGTTTCATCCAACAGGCAGAACGTATTTTCAATACCACAAAGTTTAACTTATAATGGAAACACACCGAAAGACACGGCTTACGTGATGCATTGTTCAGTCAAGTGTGTCTGTACAATTCAAACTGTTCCTTCCTTGGAAGGAACAATGAAAACGAAAACAAAAAGATAATTATAACTAATACTAAATACATCTAAAATTTAAGTAAGGGTAATTAAAATAAAAAAATATTTGTGAAACTATCGGGATTCGATCCTTAAAATATTCAGCTTCTGTTATAACAGGGCTAAGCTGTTACATTTGTAACCACTACGCTATAGGTTTGTGTTGAACGAGATAAGTGAAATGTATGTATTTATTCTTGTTTAAGTATATAATTTAAAACAAATAGCGACGTCACTGTCAAAATTCAGCGCAGTATTAATTTTGAATGTCCATCTAGTGCTCCCATACAACATGTTTTAATTTGGCAACCATTGAATCCGTCATCTTTATTTGTCCCTTGAAAGAAAATATCTGCCGTCGAACGTAAATGTCATTTGAAAGACGGGAGGTAAAAACTGATATTATCATGCGAGCTTAAAAGAATGGAAACAAATAGTTTGCTTTACATATACTATTTACATTTTTTCTGACGATGTTATTCAAATTTCTAAAGTAACATACCTGCTAAAATGGTGTTGTTGTGATAAAGTAAAAAAATATATATCCATGTCAAAACAACTTCTGTTAACATTTTAACTAGGCACTAATAAAGTTGTTTTTCAAACTGAAATCATACACGCTATAACACTGATCGATACAATTTCAACCAGGAAGTTGACGTATTGGTAAGAAAATAGGACGATGTAAAACAGGTATTTCGATTTATGGTCTAGAGTACTGACGGTAATGTTAAACTTATACAAATCAAAGTCACTGTGCTATTTTACGATTATGATGTTGATAGCCTCTGCTAGAACGTAATTTTCCTTAACCTAGCTAAGTGTATGTGATTGGTACTAAAAATCTTCCTCAAGCATCCTGGCTTTTGATTCATTACAAACGATTCTTTAAATCATTTGATATGAAGTAAACATGATGAAATCAACATAAAATATAATGCTTAAAGTTCCAAGACACCAGAACAGTGCATATATAACTATATAAGATGTTAACAAGTGCAAATACGTAAGATTGTCTCTTTCCTTACCTGCACTGTACTAAGACCGTACCTACGATGATCCTTACCTATTGTTGTTCTGATACAATTCTTCTGGTGGTTTTAAACTTTGAGTTTAATTGAAAAATATATAAAGTTGTCACCTTTGAACATACATTGTGTAGTTGTTTTGATTTAAGTGCTTCAAAAATTAGTACTTTCTTGTATCTATGATTGTTAGCTATAATTAGATTTTATGCATTGAGCCGTGACTACACTTATATATTTATCATAGTCTATAATAGGCCAAGCTGACGGGGGAAAAACGGGGCTCGGACTCTGCACGGTCGTGATCGGTGGAAAACATTACAATAGCCTGATACTACCCTATTATAAGACCTCCACTGAACGAAATATTGGGTAACTCACAACGGAGGACAACCTGTACCAAATCTGGAGATAACCATAAAGTAACGTTTAAATGAAAGTTTTTAATTTATAAATATTAAATAATCCATTTTCTTATCTCAATAACCTGTAATATATGCATAAAAAAAGTCCGGTTCGCTAGTGTATAGACGGATATAGCCTAGAGAACCGATTCCGGTTCGCTAAGGTCGCTGTAGAGTAGTATAGACAAGCTATTATAGTTTCTTAATAACACAAAACAAATTCCTCACACTAAGAAACCCTTATATACACCCTAAAAGCCATAGGGGTTTCCTGTCACATGACAATCAGTAGATAGATTGTTTTATTATACATGTATATAGCTTAAAAATATGAGCTTCCGGTACAGAAAGGTCAAGGACATTCAACCCCCACCTCAGGTGACTATTAATTATTTTGGAAAAACAGTTAAAAAATTGCTTATCTCATATACCTCTAAAAACCCAGATAGATAAGATTAGAATGTGATAGAATAAGACAAGGGGCACCTAACACCTAAGCCCTATAACTTAAGCGCATTTTAGAAAAAAACAGAACTAAAATCATTAAAACTGGAAAAATTAGACCACTTTTATAGAGGGGCATTTTTCATAGAAATTTCAAAATTTTTGACAAGAAAAAGCATAACATAAGTAACAAAGTAAATAAACACTGCTTATTACAACCAAGTTAAGTTAACAATACCAAAGGCCAACTGTATAACGCTCAAAAAAACGAAGGAAAAAAGCTCTATTTTAACAAAATCAACAAAAAAACATTTTTAACTGTATAACTCTATAGCCGAGCTAAGGCCAAAAAACAGATAGTAAATAAACAAATCAAACCGCAAGAGTTTAACAAACCAAGCAGACCAATCAAAAATGAGGTTCTTCAACGGCCTTTGGCAAAGCTATAATGCTTAACACAAACAAGAGCTGTTCCAAATACAAAGTTGACAAATCAATTACACGGCAAGACTGGTCGCAAACTTGCTACCTGCTAATGCAGGTCAGTACATATTAGGAGTTGACCCAGTTTGCCTCCAGTGTAGTATGGAGTATGACACCCCTCATTGGCTATTTGACTGCACAGCTTTCACCACACACAGACAGATATTTAAAACTGGAATGGTCAAACTTGGACATGGTTTCACTATAACAGATATACTTGGTCCAAGCAAGGCCCCAAGTAGTTCAGTATACAGACTACTTGAAACATACATTGTAGACTGTGAAATGACAGACAAAATTTAGTCTGCATTGCTACCACAAACTTAGATAAATACTTGCCACAGACCACTTCCCCAATTTTTAAAACAGTTTTATTGGTAAAGTCCACCAGGACAATTCAATAATGCAATTAATGATACTAAACGTAACTAGTAAGTAACATATTTTTGAATAATTAAAATTAAAATGTGTATCCAAATATAGCAAGACCGTCGGAGCTATTATTTAAACTTTAAATGTTACTTCAAATTCAAATTCTTAATAATGTATCTATTATTTTTTCTTTATCCTTACATTAAGCCCAAAACTCATGCAATAGCTATCTCAATAGCTAACTTATAACTGTACATTATAATCAGCACTAAATTACATTTTTAATCACATATTTGAACCTGTATTTTACTAATATATAGATCATATTATCTGGATTTTTATATCTTTAATATTCTTAATTATTAACATAAGGGGAGTGGTAATTGTTGGATGGTATTGAGGTATATCTGTCTCCATGGTTGGTGAGATACCGTGGTATGACTCACTGTTGCAATTGCAGTTCTTTTTTCTACAACATAGATTGTTTTCAATATTTAGCCAGTCTCTGCTTAAAATTATTCTCATATTGTTTCCAGTTGAATACTGAATATTATAAATTTTTAACTTAAAGAATGTAGATCATGATCAGAGGAACTATGCGCATGAGGACTGTCCATACATCCTTTTTCCTGTAAGTATGACTGAGGCGGTGCTGACCTTGTCCGGTTTCTTGAATTGTTTACTTCCATCATTCTCCTATTTTCATCAAATTTATTTTAAAAAAAATCTTTTTCATCTAGTTCAATACAAAAAAAAATCAAATCAGCTGAATCATATATAAATAATGGTAAAATTGGAAAATTATTGTAGCATATAGTTGAAAATTCCATAAATTTTCCAAAAGTTGATCTCTTGATGTGGTTTAATTCAAGCTAGGTGATGTTTCCTCCTCAGGGTTCTGATTGGGACTGCTACCCAACACTATATGTAGAGTTATATCATCCAACTGGACCAGTTCAATAATTCATATAGGGTATAAAATAGACTCTTCTTATTAAATTACCTGTTTCTTGTAGATAAATGATTCATAGTAACTAACATTAAAGTGAGTACTATGAGATTAAAAAGTTCCAATTGATAATATTTATTTAAATTTCACCTCTGAATATAAATATATCCCTTTTTGTATATCAAATTCCCACATATTTCAACATTTTATTACCTTACAATTATAGATAACCCAACTACTATGACAGGAGTACAGACATATAGAAAATGATATTACAAAGCAAATACATATTAAAATCTTTGTGCCAATAGTAATATCACAGAAAATTGTAAAAAAAAAAACCTAACTTAATCTCCTTACTAAGAAATTTTTGATGTTTTTGTGTAGTAAATTTTCACATTCTCATATTTTAGAAAAGAAAAAAATTTAGGTAATTTTTCTTTTTTCCTGAGATTGGACAAAGATATGGGGCCGAATAACACTAGAAACTTCAAATGCTATTAATTAATGAGAACAAATCCATTCCTAAAGGCTGATTAATTAAAAAAAAACTACAACTTTTCACAACTTTGTAAACAGTCAATTTACCCCATCCACTTGACACCCACCAAGAAATTACTATACACTATTTTTGAATTAGGCAAAATGTTTGAACATTTGTGCTAAGGTATAAACTTCACATAAATCTTGTAGCGTTTCAAATATCTTTTATCAATTGAAAATTATCTTAAAAACATGAATGACAAGTTTTTTGCTTAGATAATCCAATTTTACGCGATTTCTTAAAAAACACTTAACTTACTATTTTGACACCCACGAAATTTTAATTATTACAGATTCCAAGGCATGTTTTCTACATGTATATTCGACTCAATACTTGATTTGCCTAAAAATGACAAAATAACCTAGAAATTTTTTAAGAAATAAAAATAACAGCTAAAATTCAGAGGAACTTTTTTTCAGAAATGAAAATGAAATTTTTACCGTAAATAGCTAATACAATGATGTTTTGAGCTTTTTCTGACTGATTGCATATTTTAATGACTTAAGAGAGAATAAACAAGTATTAAATGTTTTAAATACATCTCTGAAACTTAAAATAAAATTTATAACTTAGCTAGACATCTTAGGTATAAACTTCAGGTTTAAAAAGAGTGGTCATAAAAAAATATTGACCAAATACTTTAGTAGATTTTTCGTTTTTTCTAATTTTTACGTCAAAAAAAGATAGTTCAAACACCTCACTTATACAGAGACCGGCATCTCCTCCTATCTCCTATTTAGCTCACCTGGCACAAAGTGCCAGAGTGAGCTATAAGAATCGCTTTCCGTCCGGGGTCCGTCGTACGTCGTAAGTCCGTCCGTCCGTCCACCATTTCCTTCAAACGACATCTCCTCTGAAACCACTGGGCCAATATTGATGAAACTATGCAGGGATGTTCCTTGGATGAAGCTCTATCAAAGTTGTTCAAAGAATTCCATTCCATGCAGAACTCTGGTTGCTATGGCAAGAAATAGGAAAAACTTTTAAAATCTTCTTCTCTGAAACCACAAGGCCTAGAGCTAAGATATTAAGCATGTAGCATTGTCTAGTGGACTTCTACCAAGATTGTTCAAATTATGATCCCCGGGTCAAAATTGACCCCGTGCGGGTGGTCACTTAGTTTTGCATAGGCTTATATAGGTAAAACATTAAAAATCTTCTTCTCTGAAACCACAAGGACTAGAGCTAAGATATTAAGCATGTAGCATTGTCTAGTGGACCTTTACCAAGATTGTTCAAATTATGACACCCGGGTCAAAATTGACCTGGTGCGGGTGGTCACTTAGTTTTTCATAGGCTTATATTTATACTTTAAAAGTCTTCTTCTCTGAGATATTTAGCATGTAGCATTGTCTAGTAGACCTTTACCAAGATTGTTCAAATCATGACCCCCTGGTCAAAATTAACCCTTCCCGGGAGGGGGGAAGCACTTGATTTCACATAGGCTTATATAGGGAAATCTTTAAAAAAAAAACACAAGGCCGACAGGCAGATAATAGATATTTGAAAGATTACTTAGCATTGTGAATTATGTTAGAATCATGACCCCTTTTATTATAGCAAATGGTAGTCAGGTGAGCGATATAGGGCCATCATGGCCCTCTTGTTTTCTTTTCTTTTCCTATTCTCCCAACGCTAACTGTATGAATCTGTACGGTTAGGATTGCCTCGCTCACCAGTGCCGACTCAATGTATATATATATTATACAAGTATATGATAAAGTCTTATTCGGCTCATCACTCCGGTGCTTCGCCGTAACAGGGAATCTGATTCTGTTGGCAGATGGACGCGTAGACAATCTGAACAGAACAGACATTCAAAAAGTCAACAGGAATGGGAGCGCCAACTAGACCTACTCTCAACTTTATATTAAGATCATTTGAATAATTGTGTAGGAACATGCACCTACGTAGTATCTGAGCCCGGAAAACTCTGTGTTATCAGATAATACAATTTATATGGGCTCAATAATAGTTTGCTCTTACTTCGTCACCCGCTGCGCTTTTAAAAAACGTGCTGCACCGGAAGCCAGCCTAAATATTAAACAAGTTATTACACGTACCATTTATATTTTTATTTAAATTTCTTTATATCCTGGGTATAAAATTGTAATGTATATAGATATTGAACATATTCTTAACAGTTTGATAGTTTTATAGTGGCCCTAGAGGGGAGCCGTTAACGGAGGTCTACCTTTTTAACACCTTATTCTTAATCATATACCCAGTGTATATAAATTTTTGTTTTATATAATATAACTGTCTATAAATCGCAGGGTACAATTCACTGTATATATTTAGGGAGGGCATAATTGCTAAGGTACCTACTATGATAAGACTCCAAAAATCATAATCACCATTATCACTATACATAATCATATTCATATAATCATCATACATTTATGCAGCTGGCTGCACAAGTATGGGCCCTTGTTATAGTGGAGCACACGATATCCTGAGCCCATACTAAGGTGAGACCCTCTCTTATATATTAACAAAGAGTGTCTCACCTCATAGTAGGTACCTTGATTTACAGAGCGGATACTGGGATTAATCAAATAAACATTCAATAAATTTGAATGTAAGCAGATACGAGGGATATCCTAGATCTCACATAAGGCTTATAGTTACCCTGTGATGTACTTTTTAAAAGTAAGAACAATTTTACATTCTTATTTTATACATGTATTTAGGTATTATTAAATAAATATGTACAGTTTTAAGTTTGAAAATAAAAATAAAACATGCTTTCTTAACAATACTATAAGTATATTTAACTATACAATATGTTTTAATCCCTAGCCGACGTCACCAATATAGGTCTAACCAGTTGGCTGTTGGACCGATGTGCGAATACGGATTGACCTACTTTACCACTGCACCACTGTGTTCACATAAAGGAAACGCTTACTTTTGGCGCAGATTAGTCTATAAACACCTATCTAGACATGCAAATAAATCTACACCCCCAAAAAATAATTTAACTTTGTCAATATATACATATCAGTCAGTCCCTTTTTGTTCCTGGATAAAACTGAGGTTTTGAAATAGAAGGTACGAGTTGACTACAAAGGGTACGAGTTGACTTTTGAATCCGTACGAGCTGACAAATTAGGGTACGAGATGACTAAGGTACGAGTTAACTTAGGTGCGAGTCGATCCGAAAGCTTCAGCTGGTTGAGCAAGCAGAAAACGACACAACACCACATCTACTGACTGACTTGTAGTATAAAAACTTTACACTAACGTGTAGTATAAAATATTTACTGTTATCGAATAATATGAAGCGATCAATTAAAGTCACTGTCAAAATTCGGAGGTAGGACTGAAATATTGTTACTATTTTTAGAACACAAACAGTTACTAACGACAACTCTATAGAAAATAGACTGTGTCTATAATATTCATCTCAGAAGTATCTCAATTTTTCAATGATGAGAGACACATCTAAGTAACGAACGACAACTCGTGTGTTCAAGAAAAATATAGACTGTGTCTACAGTTACGGCGGCAAGCGAAAAAACTCAGGAAGGAAATGCACTAAAAAGCCCCAAAAGGAGGTGGAAATAACACCTATAATTCTGATACTGTCACTACTATTGGACCAAACTAAAGTGACTGCACAACTGACTCCTCCTCATTCATAGAGAAATCGTCGACAGCGATGATTCAGTGTGATATTTGTTTGAAAAGGTTTGGAAGACGGGATAATATGTTACGTCATAAAAAGAGTGCACATTCGAATGAGGATTCTGACGACGATTCTGTGTCGGAAATTTCTGAACGTGAGGACATTTTTGGGTCTAACGATGACGTTGAAATGTCTGGAAGTGATGAATCAGACGATGGCTCCAACCGTGCTTTGGATGTTGATCCTTGGCATGATATTATAGTCGAGGTGTTTAACAGCTGTGAAACTCAGTTCCAAAATGCAGTCAAGGAACTCATGGAAGAAGAGGATGGAATCGGTGAAAGTGAAGCCAGGGAAACTGT
Organism: Saxidomus purpurata; assembly: GCA_022818135.1. NCBI lineage: Eukaryota > Metazoa > Mollusca > Bivalvia > Venerida > Veneridae > Saxidomus > Saxidomus purpurata. Next base: position 20,172,220 of record JAFMSR010000007.1, read on the forward strand.
TTTCAATAACATGAGAAGCACCTATCGAAGGGCTATGATGAATGTCTTTGGTAGAAAACTACTTTGGTTCAATAGTATGAAGGAAGACCCAATGTATAGAAGCATAAAGGATACAGTCAGTCATCTTATTACCATTGAAAACTATGAAAAGGAAGAGGCTCTGAAATACGCCATACAGAAAAGACAGTTTCTGTTTGATAAAATCCTTGACAAGTACAACCCGCCAGACGTTTCCGAAGACATCGACGAAGATATAGACGAAGGTGAATCATCCTAATGATCTTACAAAAACTTTTGCAGTGATATGTGTGTGAAAACCTGCACGATGAAATATTTTTAAGTGTTTCACTATTTAATAAACGAGAAGCAACATTACGAACATCTCCTGATTAGAGACATATCATTCAGACATTACTTATCATGTAATAAAGCAGTAATATAAGAATAGTAATAAATGTAGTTGTACGAGTAAAATAAACATGGCACTCTTAAAACAGAAGAATTTACGTTTTTCTTACCCCCCCTCCACCCACCCACACACATCCAATAGGTTGCCAATTGTAAGATTGTTTAATTAAGTATGAGCCCATGTGGAAAGTTATTAACAGGATATGCCTAAAGGCCAAGTATCGCTAAACGAAGTCTGTGCCGACGGTATGACCATGCGTATATACATTTCGGACCAAGGATCTTTTCTGTCACGAGATCGGTTCCTCTTAAAGGTCCCCTTCCTTGATTTAACGGGTTTTCTAAATATATCCATCGCCTTTTAAAATTATGTCTTAACTCTTCCAATACCAATTGGTAACTGAGATGTCGATCAACTCAAAGTATTGTAATATTATACTCATTTATAATGCTTATATTTTTATAGCTTCTAAAGTCCTCCGCGCTACATCAGTTTTGTCCCTAGATTATGTTTAAGATGACTCCAAAATGTTCTTCTTTCCTGAATTTTTTCTTCACAGCATACTCGAAAATGATGCAAAAGGTTTCTCCAAAACAAAAAGTAATAACCACATTTTGTGCACTGAAATATGAAAGTTTCTACTTTTGTTTCCATTTATAATTAATGTAAATGTTTACTTCAATCCAACAACGGTTTAAGTTTTCAGTAAATTTCTCTGTTACTTAAGTAAATTCCTCATGTTACAAACAATGCCTCTGTGTAAATGAATGTGGTAAAAGTGATTTTCCCTCCTAAAAGTTTGGCAATACAGTTTGAATGATTTAAACATAAACAGGTTTCAAAATTTCACCTCCTGTTCTCCAGGGATTGATATCTACATACATATTATCATTACAGGGAACTTGTTCAAACCAATCTTTAACATTTACACGTGTTGTAATTAATCAAGTGACCAGGCTTCATAAAAGGCATAAGTTGAAATGCTAAATAATGCGACCTTACATTATATAGCTCAAAATCAAAAAATACCACAGCTTACACATTATAAATTCTTTAACATAATTTAGGAAGCAAAACGTCTGTTTCTCCAATACAATATCGATGTTGCATTACATTTTACACTTATTGCACTATAAAAGAATTACTTAGGCATTCTTATTTTATGTTTTCCAGTGAATTATAGAGTTTTCTCAGTGAAATAAAAGTGATAATCCACAGTTTTGAAACAGTGGATTACCATTTTTATTTTTCACTGTTTTGTAATCTTTAACCATGATTTACGTCAAAAAGTATACCGAGCGTAATTAATGCTGGAAACCATGCGACGATGACGTCGTTTAAATGACGTCATTTGTGCTATGTTTCTGATGACGTTTCCCGCGATTTTCGATATTTTGTAGAAACAAATTCAATAAAAGAAGAATTTTAACAATAAAATAAACAGAAAAATTGTTGGTATCAGTGTAATATAGAGGATAATTGTTGGTTTCGGTGTAAGATCACGTTATAATTTCACCGAGTGGGTCACGTCATCGGAAAACATAGCGCAAATGACGTCATTTTGACGACGTCATCGTCGCATGGTTTCCAGCATTAATTACGCTCGGTATACTTTTTGACGTAAATCCGAGTTAAAGATTGCAAAAACAGTGAAAAATAAAAATGGTAATCCACTGTTTCAAAACTGTGGATTATCACTTTTATTTCACTGAGAAAACTCTATAATTCACTGGAAAACATAAAATAAATCACGTTAATTTCACTCGTGAACACCAAAAGTTGTTATTTTCACTCGTGGCTGCGCCACTCGTGAAAATATCACTTTTGGTGCCCACTCGGTGAAATTATAACGTGATCTTACACTGAAACCAACAATTATCCTCTATATCTTTGTGTATTTGTAACAACGAAATTTTGATCATTTTTATATGTTTTGTTATTCCTTTTTTTAAAACAAAGGGTATGCTAAAAGTTTTAAATCAAATCTACATAAATAAATATCACATATGTAATAAATACTGAAAAAGCAAAACATAATATAAATCTGCTATAAAAAATATTGTATGTATGTATATTAACATATTAGCTAATCTTCTGTGTAATAGAGCAGATTGAAGTGGTTCACTGCCTGTAAAAAATGAATACTGTCGCGTGATTTGAATTCGATATTTATTAAGTTTATGTTTAACAAACAGACGTATCGCATTTTGCAACTGATTTTCTAACATACTTAAGTGATCCTTAATATATTTCCTCATAATTACTACGATACTTGTCTTCAGTCTTTAGACTATTCGCCATTTGTTGTGTTAAACGAATAACGTAGTGCAAAATAAAGCATTCAAACCTAGAACTCTAACGCAAGATGACAACTGAATATCTGACCAATTGTAACCTTATTGTAGTGGATGGTATGAGACATGTAACATTATAAAGCAATTATTTTAACATTACGCTCCATGTGGGTGTCATTTAAACCATAAAGTCAGTCACGGTGTGCTTCACGTCCCTATGTATATCTACTTTAAGCACCAATACACTTTACGACCCGATGAGTTTTACGACTTGGACTGTTTTACCTCCCAATGTACTTTTAAAATTATGGTGCGTTTTCCCTCCCGTGCGGTATTTTGCACCCTACTTTCCCTACTACTCGTATACTCCCAACTATGGTTGCAGCCAGTGCAGCGTATCTTCCCAGATTGATGCGTGTAGGGATTTCATCATAATAACGTGCATTGATCCTGTGTCTCCAACGGTAACTTTTACAGATATTGTGTTGCACTTGTAGTTTTTGATGTATCTTGATGGTCGTGTAGCAGGACTCCATAGACGTTACTATCATCATCCCAGCCCACAGTCAAGGCAAACAATGCTGCTGTCCCTGCTGATGGTACATTGAAACGTAAATTCAAAGGAGCAGCTACCCGTTCTTTGCATACGATTGTCTAGCACTATTGGAATATTAAAGCTGCTCGCTCTCAGATTTTGGTAAAAAAATAAAGTTCTTCAAACTGTATTTAATAACATATTTTAGAACATATAATCATATATAAAGGCTACTGTATAAATTCCTGTCACGTATATCTCTAAATTTCAAATAATACACTACCAATATAAATATATAGTGTAGCGGTGCCGTGTAACCGACATTTTCAATCGATTTCTGCAAATTCCTACCTAGATTTTCGCTTATATTTTGATTCTAGCCTTTAATTTTATATTTATGAAGTATTTCAATTTAAAAAAAAAAAATTTTCAACGGCAATTGAGAGCGAGCAGCTTTAACATGTAGGTCGACTGTGACCCGTTGCATCCAAGATGACGCAAAAGTAGCCCCACCTTTAGAAATCTTTGCCCATATTTTCGATTAGCCATCGTCATAAACTGTCCCCAGTAATGTAGTGGTGACCTTTTTGACTAAAATGCTAAAGCTGCTAGTTAAATGTCGTACAGAAGGTCTGTGTCAATTCATCCAATTTGTGACTGTAGTTTGAACAGCATCAGCACAAGGAGCAGCTCTTACATTACGTAACAGAGAGTCTTATTCTTTAGGATTAGATAGTTTTGCATTATTGTACGCTAGATAACGAAGGATACAAACTTCCACAATCAAATCCACAGTCATAATTTCATGAAGATAGAATGAAAAATGCAACCTCTATTGCTTATACATTGTTTTACTAAAATCTTATCCCGTGACCTAGTTTTTGACCCTAGATGACCCATGTTCGAATTCGACCTAGATTTCATCAAGGCAATCATAATGACTAAGTTTCATGAATGTCCAATAAAATGCAACCTCTACAGCATACAAAATGTTTTTCTATGATTTGACCCCGTAACATAGTTTTTGACCCCAGATAACCCATATTCGAATTCAACCTAGATTTTATCAAGGCAATTATACTGCCGAAGTTTCATGAAGGTCGAATGAAAAATGCAACCTCTACAGCATACACAAGGTTTTTCTATGATTTTACCCCGTGACCTTGATTTTGACCCTAGATGACTCGTGTTAAACCTAGATTTCATCAAAGCAATTATACTGACAAAGTTTCATGAAGATCCAATAGAAATGCAACCTCTATTGCAAATACAATTTTTTTCTATTATTTGACCCCGTGACCTAGTTTTTGACCCCAGATAACCCATGTACCTCAACCTAGATTTTAGCAAGGCAACTATACTGACCAAGTTTCATGAAGGTCCAATGAAAAATGCAACCTCTATAGCATACAGAAGTTTTTTTCTATGATTTGTGTTTCTGAATATATGAATATTATATATGAACACATAATATTTACATATAACGGATGTAAGATAGATTCTTTTATCGGGACTCTGTTTCGCGTACGTTAAAGTGACATCTATTTTATGTAGGTTTCGCCCAGATATGGTAGCATACTACTTTTTTCTGTTTATGACTAGCAATTGCAAATATTCACTTTATAAAATGAACATACTGATAGGGTTATGATAGGACCATGTTCTATTCACTATTAAACAATGTTAACATATGTATTTCTTTTGTATACAAATCGCTCTTTTTTTCAGAAAAAGTTGCCATGAAGCGATATCATAGAAAAGAATATAGCTCTATATTTCTAACATGTAAATTGATTTAAAAAGTTATGAATGATTTTGGTACAAATACAGGTCATTACGCCGGTAAGACATCTTCCTTGGTAAAATAAGAACTACTTGTCAATGTGGTCAAGGGACTTCAATGTGAAAATTTCGTAATTTTATACAGCTAAAGCAAATTTCTAATGAAGTAACTTTCTTTCTTCTTGTGAACACACTAAGTCATGGCGTTCCTTCCAGATGTGTCGACGATCGATAAAACCAGCGGAAAACGAAAATTTCTTTATTGATTCTCTTGAAGGGACACTTTTGGATGTTTATGTTGAATCTGAAAATGATGTAGAATATGCGCTATGCAGTAAGTCATACAAACAGAACGATGACTTGACAAGGCACATGAAATGTCACAATGAAGGAGAAGTGGGTACACATGCCTTATCTGAAGGAGGAGTTTCTACAACGAAAATGCATTCAATTCGCACAAGCCAAACGATCACTGAAAGCATCTATGTGTAACATATGGCAACAGTTTCTCGTGCAAGAACAACCTAACACGACATGCTGCCAGCCACAGAACCGTCGGTTCTGCAAAAGTGTTGCACTGCTCAATAGAAGGATGTTCACACGCAAATATAGAAAAACGGTTTTGTATTAATACTCATTCTTGAGTAAAGCCATACACATGTGTCCACTATGACCGTGGTTTCGCATCTTATCACACCCGTAACTGACAAATATCAGCGTGTTTGTACAACGGCACTGACCTGTACAGAATGCAACAAAGTGTATAATGGCAAAGAATTACTGAAAGGTCATGTGGATGCAAATCACAAGATGAAGCTGAATATTTGCTAATGTGGTAAAAGTTACTTTATCAAACCGATCTTTGTTACAATGAAAATACAAAATATTACAAATAGATCTTGTAGCGTATCCGAAAAAAATTTAATTTGACCTAAATTAATTTCAACTTTATGCACCCAATAAGACGGAGGTTGGTACTTACAAATGGCCATTTGGGCACAAAGTGGGTAACATATTTTAATAACTTATCTCATGGCAATTTAAGCAGCGTGAAAGGGCAATTTATCACGTGCACGATTTCATAGAATTTCTATTACTGATAACACCAGGTGACCTTGAAAAATTGAAAACATACATAAAATTATATCTCAGTCATACATTGTTATCGTATGCAGAAGTGGGCACTATCATGATTTTCCCCCATTTACATGAAAGTATTATGAAGCTGAAAATAAAAACTTTTCGCGAAAAATGAATAAAATGACAATTTCTGTTGTTTTAAAAATGATTTTGGAGTTGAGTGAAAAATATTTTACGATAAAGTTTTAACACAGAATTACTTAATGTAAAACGTGCAGTACTTATGCATGGAGGAAAGGGGGCGGAACAGTGGGCTTATAGTAACGCGATAGACCAGAAATCTAAGGGCTAGGTTTGATCTTAATTTCTTTACAATCACAGCAAGTACTTGTCATTTGAATGAAACCAGGTGCATTTATTTGTAAATATATAGGGCATTTAACAAGGGGATCCCGATGACGCTGGATCGCTCACCTGAGAAACATTGCTCAAATTAGTAATTAACGAGCCATAAAAAATCATAATAATTAGTCCAAAACTTGTCAAAATGCCTTCCCTGTAACTTCAAAAAAAGGAAACAAAATTTTATTACCATATATACATATTAAGGCTATCACAGCAGGCAAAATCTGACGATGAATAGGTAAAACCTTGGAAATAATCATAAAATTGAATCCTTAACTGTCAAACGTCTACGATTGAAATGTTAGCGAAGAAAAGATTTAAGCTGCTCGCTCTCAGATTTTGGTAAAAGTTCTTCAAGCTGTATGAAAATAATATATTAAGAACATATAGTCAAATAAATAGGTTCCAGTATAGATTCCTGTAAAGAATACATTTGTATCTGTCTTTTTGAAATTATACGCTACCAAATTATAAAGCGTTACATACGCTTTTAAAATTCCAATATAAACATATAGCTTAGTAGTATTTTCGTTAAAACTTATTTTACTGCTGTTTGTTATCAAAGTCAACATCTCTTGTCATAAATTTAGTGTTTTCCTCTGGTTCTGTTTCCCCATGTGTAGTAGAATCAGTAGAATCAGTCAAAGTCTTATGTCCACATAGCTCTTCTAAAATATGTTTTTTAAATGAGAACATACATCTTTCATCAATGATCTGAGGTGGGCTTGTACATAAACTTACGAGAAATCCAATTATCAAAGAAGAAATCATTCCTATACAAGAGAACATGACGTAGGAAATGCTATATATTTTCTTTAATGGCGACATATTTCGGACAATGTCGTTTGTATGTGCTGTTATGGATGTTGCTACAGGGGTTGTTTTCAGCAGTTCCGTGGCAGAATGCAGTGTTCTGTTATCGGCGACATAATAACTGGTCTCTGTAACATTGGGAAAGTCTGTAACGGAATACAAATTGCATTGATCGGTTGGACCTGTAGGAAGATATGGGTAGCGTGGTACATCCGAAAAGGAACTTCCAATATTCAGCCAAAATGCTATCGCACATCCGCAAATCGCGCCTATTATAACGCCTTTTGATGTTGACCTGCGGTACATTGTTGACAGCAAAAATATTGCAACCACTGGTCCGTCAAAAGAGCCCATGAAACCTGTGAATATTGATACAATAGTTCCAGGGATATATGACACTGCAAAAGCAAGTATTAGTGCAATTATTCCATATTCTATAACAATCACTTTTGACAGCTGAGTTGCTTTGTAAGTTTGGAAATTTTACTTTTATAATGTCTTCGTACGTTACTGCGGACAGACTGCTTAGACAAGAGGACATTGTACTGAGAGATGCACTTGATAGAGAGGCTGTGAATAATCCCGGTAAACCCGGAAAACGTTGAAAAAGATCTAAAACGGCAAAAGGTATGATCTTATTAATATTGTCAACTAGCCCAGCCTCAAGAATATCACAACGATTAGCAACATAGTATGCAAATACAACTACACCTTCAAACGTTGCTAATAAGATAAATAGAGCGTATATCGGAGTTGATATTAAATAAAGTTTCCTTGCTGTCTCAACGGTTGGCGTTGAGTAAACTCTTTGCATTGCTGGTTGCATAAGTGTTAAATATAGATATGCACTAAAAGTACCGAAAGTGGTATTCCAAATTTGGTAACGGATCGTTGGGTCAAGTCTGAAGTCGGTCGATTCAAACCTGTCTTTTGCATATCCAAATACTTTTCCTGATCCTCCAGCATCGATACTCGACTTAACAAGAACAGCTATCATTCCTGCCATCATGAGAACAAACTGAAATACGTCAGTCCAAATAACTGCCTTGATGCCGCCAACCGATGTATATATTGTAGTTACAATTGAGTAGATAAGAATAGTCCCCCAGAAAGGAATTCCAAGAACTAGATGTAAAGCATAACCGGTGCCCACCATCACAGTTGCCATGTAGAACAAACTATATATTATACCAGCCGCTAGTGTTACACAGCGAACAGAATTGTTACCGTATCTCAAAAGGAAGTACTCGTTAACACTTGTCAATTTCAACGGATGAAACACTGGAACAATAAAAAGAGCTGTAAAAACGTAAGCGGAGGTACTTCCCAAAACATTGTATCCTATTCCAATGCCATATGCATATCCTTCGGCCGGAAATCCAAGAATCAGAATAGACGACTGAAACGTGACAACAAATGAAAGAGCAACGGGCCAAGTTTTGAACTTCCTGCCTGCAAGAAAATAGTCCACGGGTGAGTTACGCTTCCTCTCCCATACCGCAAAGAAAACACCAATTAAAAACGGTATTCCTATAGCACAAATAAAAACAAAATAATCAGCGATTCCGAACTTCATCTTGTACAAATGTTTAAACAAACTATGGCAATATCATATGATAGTAACATTTATAACCTCACAAGTGCGTGTTTAACCGCGTTCATCACTGAGGCGAAGCTTATTGCAAAGATAGTTATCTTGTCAGGCATTACTGATTTGTATTAGGGTTTAATTTATCAAATTCAACGATTTTGCAGTCAGTCGACTTTCTTTAGTAAAGTTTACATATTTGTACAAATTTATTTGATTAATAGACCATAAAAAAGAATACTTAGTTATAATAGCGTAGGTTTTCTTAACTTCCCAGTTGTATGTTTTAGTAAATTATTTCCGCAAAGAAAGGAACCAGCATGCTTTAAGTGTAGACAATGAGTCAACTTATTTTAAGCAAACGAAAAAAAGTGTAAATGTAAAAGTATATAAGGAAAACGACAAATTCCGCCAGAATCCTTTTTCAACGGGTAATACTCATTTCAAATAATCAATTAATCAAAATCATCATTTGTTCCAAGTTTTATACCTAGTTCAGACATTTTACTGTTTAAAGCTTTAAGTTGTGTTGGTGTACATAATAAAGAAAATTCAGCCAAGCCCCAATGTGGTCCAAACTCTTTAGTAAGTAAAATCTGAAACAGAAAATGTTTGTTGTAAGACGTCCTGATAGACCCAGAATGTTTGTTTGTAACAGTGTATGAAGCTGGGAACAACGTATTGTTTACTATGTGTGAGATCTTGAAGCTGTCCTCTTGTATCTTTTTCCAAATAAGTCGCTTGCAATTGCACGACTGATGTTCACTCGAAGTCGCTTATATTTGAAATGATATTTCAAGCATTATGATTCTGAGGAGAGACATGATAAGATTATCAATTGATGTTTGTTTATTTATCCATTTCTCAACTGAGAAGAAGTTAACACTGCCATGTAACTTACCAGACATACCGACAACAACCTAAATAACCACCAAAACCTAATTTGGATTAATACGTAATACATCCCCCCCTTCACTCGGACAAAAGAAAACACAAATTCTCTATTATATCGACAACTGGTCTGACTAGTAATTAGAAACGCTCATCTTATCTTAAGTTAGATCCAAAGAAGGACTAAATGGCGAGGGAATTGACAATCCACACTGTGTCAGATAGATACAAGGGAAATGTCTAGTGAGCGACACATTGATCGAGCTTGATACGAAGATTCGAATTTTGATGAGCCAGATAAGTATGTATGAAACATTAAAAGATAACAACAGATAACCCGGATTTCATAATGTCAAAGTTCATTACCCACAAGTTCAATTTTCACACATTGTCAATATCTCGTGTATCTCGTGTTGCCCGACAGCCTGATTTCGCAAATTATCCGGAAGTCGTGGCATTGCAAAATACAATTTATGTCAGCTAAATATATTTTGGGGTGTTTTTTAATTGTAAAATCGTAACTGGTCAAGAAATTATCGATTTTTTAAAAATAATTTACTTAATTTCAACGCGCACGTGCAAAACGTGCTTTTTTGTATTAATGTGCCAGTCAGGTGTCAAGGTACGATGATTTCAATAAATTTTAGTGGCATAGTAATATTTTACATGTATAAATAATATTCAAATACGTTTGCGTCAGTAAAATATAATTACGGCGGACATATTCAAAAAAGAAATGTGTTGCGTTTATTTTGCGGTTCGGTGTAATTTGTAAATACAACTTGTAAACCGGTTTAAGCTCCCCAGTGGTGTTTTTGCCACTGACCGTTCCA
>JAFMSR010000007.1:20183349-20238293 GCA_022818135.1 Saxidomus purpurata
TCAGAATAGACGACTGAAACGTGACAACAAATGAAAGAGCAACAGGCCAAGTTTTGAACTTCCTGCCTGCAAGAAAATAGTGCACGGGTGAGTTACGCTTCCTCTCCCATACCGCAAAGAAAACACCAATTAAAAACGGTATTCCTATGGCACAAATAAAAACAAAATAATCAGCGATTCCGAACTTCATTTTGTAGTACAAATGATTAAACAAACTATGGCAATGTCATATGATAGTTACATTTATAACCTCACAAGTCAGTCAACTTTCCTGTAGTAATGGTTACATATTTGTACAAATTTATTTGATTAATAGACCATAAAAATGTACTTAGTTTAATAGCATAGGTTTTCTTCTATCCGGGTGTATGTTTTAATAAATTATTTCCGCGATGAAAAGAACCAGCATGTTTTAAATGTAGGCAATGAGTCAAATCATTTAAAGCACACAAAAAGAGCGTTACGTAATATCATATTAGGAAAACGACAAACCCCGCCGGAACCTTTTTTCCAACAGGTAATATTCATTTCAATTAATCAATTCATCAAATTGATCGTTTCTTCCAGGTTTTATATATATAGGTGTGAGGCCACAGCTGTTCAATCTTGAAGCAGTCCTCTAGTATCTTTTGCAAAATAAGCTGATTGCAATTGCACGACTGAAAAAAATCGTCCACTCAAAGTCGCTTATAAATACCCGTACATTTTGTACACTCGTAATGTTTGAAATGATATTTCAAGCATTGTAAATCAAGTGATGTATACAACGCGTTGCAGTTGGGTTTGCCCGTTCGCTATCAGTTATAATCTTACGTCACTCAGAGCGCGATTTTAAAACTATTATTAGAGCTAGTTTATAGGTTAACTCCTCCCCATTCAAGGACATTTAGGTGCGAGCGTCCAGCTTCTTTCTCACGTCGTCAATTTGCTCCGCCCAAAAACCCGCATGGTAAACTTCACGTATGTATTTTAATGCAAGTGACAAACAGTATTTAATAAAGTTAGATATAGGTTTCTTCGCGTATTTTGGAGTGACTTCGAGAGAAATTATATAGATCTTTCTGTTTTATTTAAAATATTGATTAATATATACTCTTTTAAAAGAGACCTCTTTCAATCACAGCGATTGAGCTACGGTATCATTGCATTTATTATAAGTGTAGACCGTAAGTTTATGAATTAGTATACATGTAAATTATGTTCGCGGAACTTTACACACCGGATTTCCATTGCAGTAACATGTTATCCTACATAATTCATAACGACGTCTGGTGAACAAAAATATATTGTTATGCATTTTTCATAAAATGCGTTTTTCAGTCTGTTTCTCAACTCGCCTTTACAATTTTGTTTGCCAAAGTGGAATTTAAACAAAATGTCAACGAAAGTAATTAAATTGACGAAATTATCAATAATTGAGTACATCGATAACTGATTTCGCAGCGTGAAAAATATGTTTGTCTCCGGCAGTACTGGAACTCCTTTATTTCGCAGAGCGTCGCCACAAAAGCGAGGTCATGCCATGGGTAAGGAAGTCTTCTGACATACTAAGTATCTAATGCCGTACTGTACGTACTGACATATTCAGTGCATCTGCCAAAATCTTTACTTGTACGGACGTTGTATTACCATAACCAAGTTCCCTCTCTACTGCCGACAGTGAACTCGACAATTTTCCCTTGTGAACAGTGTTTTTACTTCAAAAGCTCTTCAAATTTCGGAGTGCGGTCGGGGCGTTGAGTTTAAGAAAAAATACAAATCAATGAACAGGGGCGTAGTTACTTCGGCCATAAAAATGAAACGGTAGACATGGCAGTCAGACCAAAAGATTAATGACGATTATCTCATTTGTTTCACTTTATCTCATATATTTACATGTATTTCAATTCTTTTTTATTCCAACCAATATAAAAATCTGTAGATGAGTGTTGGATACTGCATCCTGACCAATCCAATTTACCACCTGTAGTCATACATGAGCGAAATGTTGGACACATGACTGCAGAGCTACATGATTGGTCAAAACTTTGTAATAACTGTTAACTAACTAGAATTATTTTTTTTTTCACATTTTGAAGAAGAAACATTCGACGAATGATAAAGAAAACATATTTAAAGAATCTGCGGGAAAACGACAGTCTTAGTGAAACATTTTGTTTTGCACTGACCGCTGTGTCGTCAGCGTCACTGAAGTAAAATATAATTACACAATAATCTTATAAATCCTCGATATACTCATGCATACTATTTTATGTTCAGTGTTATTGTTTTTAAATGGCTATCCAGATAGTCATAACTATGATAATCATTAGTTTTAATTGTTATATGACATATGATTAACTCACGCATGCACGCGAGTCGGTAAAATCACAAGAAGCACTCGGAAAGACAACATTTAATGTACATTTGTACATATATATGAGAACTTGGTAGAGTGCTAGTCTAACTATTTCGACTTCGAAGGCAAACCGATTTTATAGGCTGATATTTTCAAGTTGTTCACCTTCTAGTTATAAATATCAGATCTGTGAAAGGGATCACACTGAAATGCCAAATTAATTAGGCCATTGCAGTGCTGTTGTACATGTCCAACCCATAGTACAGAGGGGATCCGACATGTCTGACACGGGACTTTCTGCTGTCAGACAAGCGGCTTTTCTGTCTCGGGTCCCGGTTGTCCGCAGGCTAGCCGAAATATTGAGGGGAAAAAATAAAAACGAATAAATATTGTACGAAAATCCTGTTTTACCTAGCCCAGACATTTTAGATCTATTTGCAGTATTGGCATAACATCTTAATCTTGCTTACTTTAAAAGTGCGTTGTAAATGTGATTTATTTTTATTTGTATGTACATGTATTACCTCGTGGAGTAGCCTCAATATTTCGACTGCAAGACAGAAAATTTTTACAAACTGATATTACATCTAGTCTGCCTTTGCGAATAGCGGCCATCGTATGTAGCAAAAAGCACTTGCGTGCAATTAGTTGGGCTATTCGTTGAGTAGTCACAATAATAAGACTACAAACGCAAACCCATTTTACATACGGACATTTTATAGTTATCTGCGCTTTTACTGAGGCTGGATAGCGCCTAGCAAAAATTATAACGATATTCACCCGTTGAGTACAATTATTTGGACTATTCGTTGAGGTACGCAATAAAACTTCCATAGTCTATTTCATAAAGTTTCATCAATTAGTGTACACCTAGCTCCGCCATTTACCAAATGACACTTCAATATATACTTTATCCGATACTTCTTCTGTTATGACTTTAATTTTTTCTTTCCACGTTCGGAACGTGACGTCAGAATCAAATAAAGACTGATCGCATGCGCCCCTATTTGACCTTTTCAATGAAAGAACGGAGGGGAGGAGTTAACCGATATCTACATGCTCTATTAATAGTTTCAGATTCGTCTTTGTGTGACGTAAGATTGTAATTGTATTGATTGCTTAAATAGCGAGTGGGCAAAAAAAAACAAAAATAATATCAAACAGGGAATGCCACGTACCAAAAACGCAGCCTCCCCAAAACGAGCCAAAGCCAACTGCAACGCGTTGTACTTAGTTATCCATTCCTCAACTGAGAAGAAGTTGACATACTGCCATGTAACTTGCCAGACATACGCATACCGACAACAACCTAATAACCACCAAATCCCAATTTGGATTCATCCGTAAATAAATGCATTGCGACTACTTTTTCCCCATCTCTCGGACGAAAACACAAATTTTCAATCATATCAACCACTGGGTTGACTAACTCGAATCGCTCACCTTACGTTAATTTAGATCCATAGAAAGACTAAAAGGGGAGGGGATATAAAAGTGAAACTGTGTCAGATAGATACAAGGGATATGTCTATTGATCGACACATTGATCGAGCTTGTTACGAAGATCTGAATTTTGATGAGCTATATAAGTATGTATGAAATAGGAAAAGCAGGTACCAGTTCTCAAAAGAAATGTAAATCCTCTCACCAGAAACAGCCGGTAACCAAAGAAGCAGTGTGCATCATCTGGAAAGAATGGAATCATTCAAATAGAAAACGAAAAGTTGATAATAATGAAAGAAAGGCTTGAAATTGAGGAGATAAGACTGTTGAGCAAAACAGACTTGAAATAGTAAAGAGGATATTGTCCGTTCTGGGGACAGTCGCCCAACATCAAATAAATCTTTATACAAGTTGGGCATCTAGCAGCTAGCCTTGAATTTCAAGTTTCGAGCAGTTTTCGTATACAAGTCTGAAATACATGAGTGGAAATGGTTTTGAGTTAGAGCAACTATAAATAGTTATCATTGTATTCCCCTTTGACGTATAAAGTGTTTTACTGTTATCCTAAAATAATGCACGAAATCACATTCAGTAAGGCAAAACAATATCTGTGTTAAGGGGAACGTTCCCAAAAATTGTAGATAGGGAAGGGACAAAGTATATAGGTATAGGGTATATAGGAGTAACCCGGTGGTTTGTCGGTTTGTCGGTCGGGCGGCTGGATGGGCGGTCGGTCGGTCGGTCAGGCGGTCTGTTGCATTTTCCTTGTCCGGAGCATAACTAGTTGGAATTCAATACAACTTCATACAATGATCAAGCATATTGAGAGGAATTGCAGTGCACAAGAACCATAACTCCATCTTGACTCATTACAGAGTTATTGCCCTTTGTTACTTTTCCTTGTCCGGAGCATAACTTGAAACTACTGGTTGGAATTCAATAGATACACAGATATACACAGATTTTTTCCCTTATTAGATGAATAGTTTACATGAGCTTGTAATTATTAAATAACAACCGCACTTATATCATTAACCATCGCGTAATATGTCATCATATTCGGAATTATACCCATTAGTTTCTTACATGACCACACGGTTCAGATGTATTGAAATATCCGTCACTGAGGGTGACTGTTTTGGCGGGAACGAGGCTCTGCCTACAAAGAATCTAATGGTAGTATCTTTTTCTTGCACTTTAAAAAAGATACTTAAATACAAACTTTTCAAAATGATGCATTTTAATATAAAAACAAACGTTATTCAGATGCTGTGTTTGGGAAGGTGACGTCACATTATTTATAACTTTACGTCACATGTAATTAACGCGAGTTGTCTAACACGGGGGATGTCAGATGAGATTTTCTAGCACTGGTGATAACTGCAGTTATCCCGATCTGGTATGCAAGAAATCGTATTCTTACACGTATCCCGATAAATTTCGTAAAGTGATAATAACCATCAGTTTTTCCAAGGCGTAGCATCACTCACTGAAAACATCACAGTGAAAATCATGATCAGGTGCACGTGGTGCAATCTGATCAAAATCCGCATTGGTCGCGACAATAAAATAACTTGACACCAGCATGTTAAAGGTATATAATTAGAATTTGGCCATGTAACAGATTTGTTTGAAACTTTAACATCTGATCATTTACACTCATTTATGTTCACTTAGCGCTTAATTCAAGTAAGATTTTCACTGGAGGTATTTTTAAAATTTGATTTCCCTATCCTGGTTGCCCAACCAAGATAGAGTTTTTTTAATCATTAGTAAAAATTTGATACACATACTTTGCCTAAGGAAAGATGTAAATATAAGACCTATTGCACTATATTTGTGAAATATTTGCATTAAGAATTATATATTTAGGTGGAATTCATTTGAAATAGGGATCTAACTGTATGTAATGAGTCTTTTTGTTCATTAAATAAATCTCCAACAGAATATACAAAAAATCAAAAAAATCATAAAATGTTGCTTAAAGGTAATTGAACACCTTTAAGACATACGATTGTATTTTCAGTGGTAGTTCTATTAATTGTCAAACTAAGCACATCACCGAGATTCCGTGTCATAAAATGAATCTTAATCTGCAACATTTCCAAAAGACTGACCTGACGAGGCCATTGGGTTTTTACCTTTATTCACCATCATGCGATCTGTAAAATCTAGCATACTAAAATGCAGTATAGAATACTTCCACTAATGAAGATATCTGCTAGCTACCCGGCGGGCAATATGACAGTACTCTCAAGTCAGGAGTTTCGCTTAAACTCTCAAGATTTTATCATATCCAACATCAACATCTCACGCTAAGAGCTTGTATGATATTACTCTCAGATATTTGCTCTCAGATTTTGGTGGAAAAAAATAAAGTTCTTCCAACTGTATAAAAAACATATTTTAGAACATAGTCATGTAAAAGGTTGGGTGCGCACCATAAACCGGTGCTTTGTATGCTAGTGTGTGTGTGTGTGTGTGTGTGTGTGTGTGTGTGTGTGTGTGTGTGTGTGTGTGTGTGTGTGTGTGTGTGTGTGTGTGTGTGTGTGTGTGTGTGTGTGTGTGTGTGTGTGTGTGTGTGTGTGTGTGTGTGTGTGTGTGTGTGTGTGTGTGTGTGTGTGTGTGTGTGTGTGTGTGTGTGTGTGTGTGTGTGTGTGTGTGTGTGTGTGTGTTGGTGGTGTGCACTTCTGGGTGCTGTGGGGCTCGTTTTGGGGAGGCTGCGTTTTTGGTACGTGGCATTCCCTGTTTGATATTATTTTTGTTTTTTTACAGTATAAATTCCTGTATAGTACAAATGTATATATATAGATTTGAAATAATACGCTACAAAATAATAAAGCATTACAAACGCTTTTGAAATTTCAATATAAACATGCTTTAAAGGGGCACGCCCTAAATCTAGCATATCATATTCTCGAAACAGATTATGTGTTCATAGAACGGAAAATGATAAATAAATACAAGTTCAAAGAAGAATCTATAGAGAAAAATGCCATGTAGTTAGTAGGGACACACCCTATAACTGGTGTCAAAGTAAGTTACCCCAAAACAAATAATAGAATCTTTGGAAGTATAGTAATATAACCTAAAAGTTTCAAATTATGCATTCCAGTCATTATCGATAAAATCAGCGGTTTAAAATATGCTGCAGTACCGTAAACCATCTATGTAGCTTTTTTTTGTACAATAAATAGGTGGTTGCGATTTATTACAGGAGGCCTCTACATTTATCAATTGAGGTAAAATGAGGTATTTTTCGCTATAGGTTCTTCTTTCAAATTTTATTTATTTATCAATTTACGTTTATTGAACATATTATCTATGTTTCGAGAATTTAATCGGAAAGAAATCGGTTATCGCCGCCATCTTGGGTAGGGGGCAGTACTCGATGTAAACAAATATTGCGGCCGCCGTGAACTGCGCGTTTAAACAATTATTTATTCTCTGATTATGTCAAAACACCTCAGAGATATTGTTTGGCAATATGTAGCAGTGGTATATATTGTTTAAAATTCTGACTTTGCTATTCGTGACATACGGTGTTAACGCTATAATCCTGTCATAAATACATATACATGCCTTGAGCTACCACTGAAAATGGTTGTGCCGGATACAACCATGTTGCAGTTTTGGATCGAAATTTATTATTTTAGCTTAAAAATCATCAAAATGATTGATGACCGTAAAATAGTTCGTTGATGATGCAATTTACTCAAAGAAGGTGCCAGAATAGTTATGTTAGTTAGCTGTTTTTGAAACTGGACAAGTCTAGGCCCTAAAGGTCAATTTATTTCAATTTTCACAATATCACAACTGTTCTGGGCCAGTACATGGAATATATGTTGTTATTATTAATAATGGTGAATGCGGTAAAGCATGAAAGGCAAACAATTGCAATGTCATATTTTATTGTTGTACAAATGCAAGTCACCTATGTACTTATAATAAAATGATACAATGATATATTTTGGAACACATGACTGTATAATTATACAGACATACCAATTACTGCGAGTTTTACTAGTAAATGAATGTTCTAAGTTAAGTATTACCAGCACATTTCTGCTATTAAAATAAAGTTTCATCTCTTATCTTCGAGCTAAACACATAAACTGAAACTGTGTGTAATGTTAAATGCAAGTATTACTACACTGTGTTCCTTTAATTGTTCGTTTTGTCCTCGTGTGTTTGCTTTGTATGCTAGTGTGTGTGTGTGTGTGTGTGTGTGTGTGTGTGTGTGTGTGTGTGTGTGTGTGTGTGTGTGTGTGTGTGTGTGTGTGTGTGTGTGTGTGTGTGTGTGTGTGTGTGTGTGTGTGTGTGTGTGTGTGTGTGTGTGTGTGTGTGTGTGTGTGTGTGTGTGTGTGTGTGTGTGTGTGTGTGTGTGTGTGTGTGTGTGTGTGTGTGTGTGTGTGTGTGTGTGTGTGTGTGTGTGTGTGTGTGTGTGTGTGTTGTGGTGTGCACTTCTGGGTGCTGTGGGGCTCGTTTTGGGGAGGCTGCGTTTTTGGTACGTGGCATTCCCTGTTTGATATTATTTTTGTTTTTTTTACTACATCCATGTTGACATCTTGAAATAAATTTTATAGAAGTTTTTGACATACCTGGTACACAAATATTGAAACATAGCAAATGATTAAGGAAACTATGCCTCAGTATTTGAAAATCTTTCCCCGTAATGGTATATGAAGTATAGTAGTAGTTGTAGTAAACAAACAAAATGAATATTGTTATTAATTTATGTAGTCACAGGACACTTCATTACAAGAACAAAGTTAATATTTTTCAGGCAGTGAACATATTTCCTTGTGTCATATTTGTCATAACTAGCTATATATTAATTATGATCCATAATTATTCATGTAAAAAGTTATCATTCCATTCTTTTCTATTATGTGAATTGCTGTAATTCAAAAAAACAAAAATAATATCAAACAGGGAATGCCACGTACCAAAAACGCAGCCTCTAAACACACACTTACTACAAACAAACACTTACTACAAGATCTGTTCTGGACTAAAATACATGTATATAAACATCAAATATATAGACATCAGAATCTTTTGCAATATTAAAAGCAGCACAACATTGGAAATATGAGGAACTTTTATGTTAGCTAGTTATACTAATTTTAAAAAACATTAATGCTTCTATATTCATGTATCATGAACTTTTTTCTAGTAAACATAGCAAATTATTTACTGTAAAATCTGTAAAAAATTCAATTTACAATAAAGGCATATGGCATACAGACATGTCACACACGACAAATAAAGCATGGTACATAAAGCAGTTCATGCACTGCACACAACACAAATAAATAACTGCACTTAAGGCTTCATACAAGACAAATAAAACACTGCACATATATTTCATGTAGTAAATACATGACCAATAGATAACTGCACATAGGGCACTTCATGCAATGAATACATGACAAAAAAACACTGCACATAAAGCATTTTATGCAATAAATACATGACCAATAAATATCTGCACATAAGACACTTCATGTACT
Organism: Saxidomus purpurata; assembly: GCA_022818135.1. Lineage (NCBI taxonomy): Eukaryota > Metazoa > Mollusca > Bivalvia > Venerida > Veneridae > Saxidomus > Saxidomus purpurata. Next base: position 20,192,647 of record JAFMSR010000007.1, read on the forward strand.
GAACACATGACATCTAAATAACTACACATAAAGCATTTAATGCATTGCACACATTGCATCTAGGTACTTCACATAAAGCAATGCATGCATTGCACACAAAGCAACTGAAGCACTACACAAAAAGCATTTCATGCACTGCATATTAAGCAACCGAAGTAAATACATACGTAATGCCAAAGCAAGCATTTGCAAACATGCAAACAAAAACACATTGAAAGCAATTAATAGCAGAATCGATTAAGAAGTTTGAATGGCCTCTGTTATTCACAATTTGTGCAATTCTGTATGTGTCATTTAGTACTGACTTTGTATTTTAAGGAAAATTTTGTATGAGGGTTCGATTCCCTCTAAAGACTAATTAAGGTATTGGGGGTCTAATGGACACTATTTCAAAACACATTAAACTTAACATTTATATGATCTACATCTGTTAACCGACTAGTGTGCAAAATTTAAAGACATTTCACCGTTTAATTAAAAATTAATTTCGTTTTTTGTTGCCCTACCCCCACTTTAGAAATACTGACCATATTAAAAAGTACCATAAAAGTTAAAATAGGTATGTTTGCAAGTATCTATATACATTAGAAAAAATTTCCAGGTTCAAAAAGTACTACAAGCAATGTAGAATTACAAAACATGAATTATAATTCTACAAGCTTAACATGTGTAACAAAAAATATGCAATAATGCCAAAAACTAGGGTATACAATTTTCCTAATTTTGCCATGAGACATATCACACATGTACAAATACACGGCTTTAGCAAAAGATTCGGAGTAGGGCCATCACTATTGATTATAAAACTTTTATAAGTAGTATATGAATTGAAATATAAGAAAAAATAAAAATGTTTTACCGTCTACTTTTTGAGATATTCAACTTTTAAAAATGAGCATGGTCAATTTTTGTATTTTCAAGTAACTGTACAGCTTGATAAAACCAAGGAAAATTAAGATACAGTTCTCAAATCTTGTAAAATGGCTTAATTTTTCATGTTATTCAGTTTGATAACTAAAAAAGAAAAAATAACGAAAAAAAGTTTTGGCTCCTTCGGGGATTGAACTCAGGACCTCTTGATCTCAAAGCAGACGCTCTAACCACTGCACCACAGTACAAAATAGGTACTGCTATAAAATCCAAAGTATTCCAAATGATCCTTAAACAGGAAGTACTCATTACACATCCACTACCTTAAGCAAATGCTGATGCAAAAGTGGACAGTCTGTCTGGTGGTCCCACATTATTTTTCAATAGAAAAATTTAATTAAATCAACACTTACAAGTGAAAGATGAATAAAAAGTGTTTTTGTAAATCATTTAATACAAAAATGAAATTGAAATAAGGAAATTACTTCTTGTCCAAGTATGTCTTTAACCGATCCAGCTACATAAATGTTAGTTATAGTACTTGCAAGAATACATTACTTTTGACTTACCGTTAGAAATTTTAATCAGTGTAAAATCCATTGTATATGTATTAATTAAACATTGCAATGTAATTCATTTTATAATATGTCACGTGCACATTTACTAATAATATAAAGTATAGCCCAATGTTTCCATAACTTAGTTATTGGAATGGTGATCAAGTTTATAAACAAATGAATTATTCTGAATCAGCAGAGCATGATTCACAAAACCAATCTGCTGGAACTTAACTCTGTGTCAAGTTGACATATTTCCAGTGGTACCATAGCTGACATGTATTGCAACAGAGACTGTTTTCAGAAGAAGCTGATATTTCAGCTGAAGGTAAACACTTCAGTGCAAAAAGGGCAGAATGTTAACTATTCTTGCCCAAAAAGATGTGGCAATATGTATGCCTTAAAAAGTCCACAAGATATAGAAGGACTGATTTCCAGTGACATTCATGAATCTGTATGGGCAAAACAAGAGGTGTGCCAACTCCTGACCAAACAAGAAATAACGTTTTTTTTCAATTCCTGTCACAGCCATTTGTGACACTTAATTTCAATTATTGTCCGGCCACAACAGTTACATAAAATTATATCATCAGGACTGGCAGCAGTATTAGGCGAATCCTTCTTCACATAAAGGCCACTCTTCCTAATGATGAATTGGAATGACTTGGTAATAAAAGAGTAATAAACTCTTGTGCGGCTTTGCTCTCAGAAAATTGACCATGTCTAACAGATGGCAGAAATGATATATCCCTGCCATGACCAAATATCTCTGCTACAAGTGGTGTGACCTTTACTGGGTGAGAACTAGCAGACTTACCAATAACTCTCATCTTTGAATATACAGCATGATGTTTTGATGCTATCAGTCTACCTTTTCTTTGTTCCACCCACATAGCACTAGCTTGTTGTTGCCTTGTGCAAAGCTCAATGTCAGCAACATTTTTATCATTAAATTCTACATTTTCTAAAATGTAGATAAATCACCACTTGTACTAACATCGTAATTAGCCATTTCAGACAGACTCGAGGTGATCACATCATTCGTTTTTCTCGGGAAAGAAGAGAATAAGGCGACACCAGGCTTCACTCTGTTTATATTACTGAAAAGACTACTGGCATCTTCAGAGCATATAGACCTTTGACCCTGCCTCCTTAGATCAAACTGTTTAGCTCTCCAGGCACAAAGTGCCAGAGTGAGCTATTGGGATCGCATTCCGTCCGGCGTCCGTCTGTCCGTCCGTCCACCATTTCCTTCAAACGACATCTCCTCTGAAACCACTGGGCCAATGTTGATGAAACTTTGCAGGAGTGTTCCTTGCATGAACCTCCATCAAAGTTGTTCAAAGAACTCTGGTTGCTATGGCAACAAATAGGAAAAACTTTTAAAATCTCTGAATATTCTCTGAAACCACAAGGCATAAAGCTTAGATATTTGGCATGTAGCGTTGTCTAGTGGACCTTTACCAAGATTGTTCACATTATGACCCCTGGGTTAAAATTGACCCCGCGCGGGTGGTCACTTAGTTTTTCATACACTTATATAGGAAAAACTTTAAAAATCCTCTCCTCTGGAACCACAAGGCCTAGAGCTTAGATATTTAGCATGTAGCATTGTCTAGTAGACCTCTACCAAGATTGTTCAAATTATGCCCCTTGGATCAAAATTGACCTTGCCCGGGGGGTCACTTAGTCTTACAAAGGCTTATATAGGAAATACTTTATACTTTAAAAATCTTCTTTTCTAAATCCGCACGGCTGAGAACTTAGCATATGGCATTGTCTAGTGGACCTCTTCCAAGATTGTTCAAACTATGACACCGGAGGGGGTCACTTGGTTTTACATAGGCTTATATAGGAAAACCTTTAAAAACCTTTTTCTCTGAAAACACAGGGCCTAGAGCTTAGATATTTAGTATGTAGCTTTGCCTAGTGGTCGTCTTTTAGGTTTGTTCAAATCATACCCCTGGGGTCAATATTGGCCCCGCCAAGGAGGTCACTTATTTTACAAAGATGTATATAGGAAAACCTACTTGCTATGTAATATTGTCTTGTGGTCTTCCACCTACTTTGTTCAAATCATGCCTCTTGGGTCAAAATTGACCACACCCATTAGGCAAGTGGACTTGTATTCAGACGAGCGATATAGGGCTATTATGGCCCTTTTGTTTTACATTGCTGTTCAATAGAAATGTACCTGCTTCTTTATGCTTATACTGATCCTTGCGTACAGCAAAAGTTGACACTTTTGCAGGCAATATATCTTGCTTAGTGCCTCTGTTCCACTGGCATGGCCTACTTGTGCAAGATGAATCTGTGTAACCATGAGTGACAGCATGCTCTATTTTGTATAGAACTGCCATTATATGGTTACATGTCTGAGCCATACCAGCAATACAGGTGCACCAGCAAGTTACAATTGTAGCATTATGCTTACATACAATCCAACACTTATGGTCACCACTTCGGACAGACATAGACGGACGGACTTTAGATACAAAATATAAAAAGTTATTACATATAATAGTGTCAACAAATCCAGACATCCAATATGAAGATGCTTTATGGGTTTTATATTTGCCAATAAAGTCAATTTCCTGATCATCATTTTGTAACAAAAATTGAAAAGTTTTACCAATATCAATCATAGGCCAAAGTGTGCAGTCATCTAATAATTGGTCTGTTGGAATTAACAATGGGTCTATAATGCTATTACTTTTTAATATATTTTCGTATTCTTCATGCAATTTGATGACTTGTTCTTTTTCAGTAAATATCATTGCTACTTTTTAGTCATATGAAGTGTATGCCCTGTGAATTACATTGTAGTTCTGGTCTGGGACAATGACACTGAGACCTCTGAGTCTAAGATAGTGTTTGATTTGACCTGTAAGACCAGCTTGACAACTCTGTGCAATCCACTGAAATAGTATCATATAAATTAATTTGTTAATTTGAATTTTAATAAAATATTTTTTTACTAAATAGAGGATATGTCTTTGTTTCATGTATACAGTAAACTCCGTATATATCGACTCCGGATATAACGAACAGTTTTTTTTGGCCCGATTTTTTCCCTTCTTTATTTAAGGTTTACGGACCCTGAAACCCACGTTTAGAAATGGTTACATACTTGATGGTTTCTTGTTAAGCATCCATTAAGAAACCCAAATATGTAATTTTATTAACATTTACCGTTCCAAACATGAGATATTTACATTTGATGTCGGCTACCCCACTTTTCCGAGAAGACCCCCAAAGAGCAAATACCTAGATACTATAAATCTCGTGTATTTTTTCAAAATTGAGGAATATATTGGTGAAATGTACCTTGTTGTGTTCATATGACCTTACTTTGTATCATGCATTACTTACTGATAACAATTGTTCACAAAGAAAAAGAAATAAAATGTATTATGTGAAAATTTGACCCTGCGGCCTGGCTTTTTTTTCCATGTCATTTCCAAATACACAATGTTTTGGCCAAAATTTTAATATTTTCAATATCGTTTCACAATATAAAACCCAAATGCAAAGTTTCTACAAGATATAAAGGGAAACATATCAAAAAAGGAAAAACTTTTACCGTCTAGTTAGTTCAAACCACAACATTTTATGACTTTGGTATGAAATGTCAAGGGAGACAATTTCAGGTCAAATTTCAGTATTTATTCTTCCTTTGTTTCAAACTTATTAAATAATGCTTCAACTTCTGCCTAGAAACAATACAAGACTTGCAATGCAATAAAAGCACTTATATAAATAGAAAAAAATACATTCTTTCAACAATAAAATCATGTTTTTTCTCCAAAATCTTGTAGTCGAGAGCTAGAAATTCAACAAGTGACCAAGAACTATTTATCCACACAAAACACTAAAATGTTCACAAAGATAATACTTACATAGAAAAATATCCCAATATGTATCATATGTTATGTTTTTGATGTCTGCAGGTACCAAAAAAAGAATAATGTATTGACAATGTGACATTTTGGTTTGGATTCTGCGACTAAAGTTAAAAATATAAGTAAGCAACAATAAACTAACAATACTTGAAATATACTGCTTTCCTGTTATAGAACATTTCTGAAACATATATTCAGTACAATATAACATATCCAACAGTTTATGAGCCGCGCCATGACAAAACCAACATAGTGCGTTAGCGACAAGCATGGATCCAGACAAGCCTGCGCATCCGTGCAGTCTGATCAAGATCCATGCTGTTCGCTTTCAAACCCTATTACAATTAAAGAAACTGATAGAGAACAGCATGGATCCTGATCAGACAGCGCGGATGCGCAGGCTGGTCTGGAACCATGCTGGTCGCAAAACCATAACGTTGGTTTTGTCATGGCGCAGCTCATATATCAGTAAAACAAATTTTAACTGTTTTTTTGTAAGAAATCAACCAGTTTAGGAATGACAGTCTCAAGTGTCCGTTTTGTGTTTGTTAAGAGGGAAAGTGAACTTTATCATATCATTTACTAAGGCATAACAATGTTGGAATAGTTTCACTAAGGCGCGCACATCTTCAAGAGCATCATGGGCATTATACTGTATGCCAAGAATATCCTGTACAAGATCTCCCTGTTTATAACTACTTCTACCAGAATAGGTCTTACGAAAGAATGGTAATGTATCCAAACAACCAACAACACTTGCAAAAAATTCTTCCAACTTATTCACATTAGAAACTGCAGCAACAAGAACTGAAAAATCAAACCTCCGCCCATTGTGTGCCACCAACACTACTCTGCCATACTTGTTTAGCCACTTTATGAAATTTTCAACAGCACATTGAATGTTTACAGTTTCTACTATAGTCCCAGACACAAACATAACATTATTATCTGCCATTCTTATACCAGTGGTCAATCACCGTAAGGCCCATTTTCACATGACACAGCTCAAATATTCCATCATTCTCAAGTTACATTCATATGTAAAACATTCCTAATGTTATTGAAAAGCAGCACATGGTCACATGGTCGGAAACGTGACATTCCGGAATCTACCGATATAACACGGAAATTACCGATTTTTCAGGGTCCGTAATCCTTAATGTGAAAATATACGGTTATATCGTACTCCGGTTATAAGGAAACTTCGGATATAAGGAACAATATTTTCTGGCCCAACAATGAAAAATATACAGTAATGTAATCGTATATATCGAACTGCAAATATATGTTCTGAAGAGTTAAAAAAAATCTGTTGATTTTGCATTTTTTCTTTTGTCGTCTGCATTGTATTTATCATTGCGCACTTTTAACTATTATTCACAAAGGTAAATCATTGAACATGTGTAACCTTTTTGAAAACTAGTTTAATGAGAATACAAACATAATTGCTAAGTTCGATATTCAAGTGATAATATTTTACGTAAATAAGTGTGAGCTTTTCTTTAAAAGCCCGACGGGATGAAATCCCATATTAGAAAACAAACCTTTTTAATTATTTCAAGTTATGTCAAGTGAGCGAAAATAACTTTTTTCAATTGTATTTGCCAATTAAAACATTAACCGTCTTTTTCATGTTTTATTAATCATATTGAAAAGGATAACAGCTACAGATATTTTTTTTCTTCAAAAGGAGGTAGGAAAATCAAAAGCAACCATAAGTTGATGGTTTGGATTTTATTACATTTGACTATAAAAATACTTCTTCGATATATATTTTAGTCCGATCTATATACATTGTATATATATAAGAAACTCTGGATAATAAGGAACACATTTGAAAGGTCCCAGGTAGTTCGTTATAAGCGGAGTTTACTGTATATGGAATACATCACAAGTATTGAGTGAAAATGTGTCAATTATATCAAATTGATATCAGATATATTCCAAACAAACAAATTATTTTAAACATTACAAGTATTGCAATGCACATATGCACATAAAGGATCAAGCAAATTGCACAAGGCAGGCCACAACAACATCATCTATGATGGGCAAGCAGTAAACAGGTAACTCATTTTTCAATAATCTAAATGTTTTACTCTACCAATTGCTTGCTCATTATAAATACGGACATTGGCAATTCTACTTGTTTGCTTAACATCATTTAACAGCATTGGCAAAGAACTTACCGTGCTTGGTGGTGTGGCAAGCTTTGCTTGCAACATGAGCAAATCTTCTGCCATCACATGGTCATATGGGTCTATCAATGTATACAGACCACAGTCTCTAACTATATGTTTGTCAGAGGCTCTGCCACCATTACATTTTGAAACATAAGATGTCAGACCATTTGGAGTTATGGCTACATGGAGTTTTACTGTTGTATGGTGCTTATAATCTGAGTAGCACTGCGCCTGAATGTCAAGACTTCTGGGTGCTGTGGGGTTCGTTTTGGGGAGGCTGCGTTTTTGGTACGTGGCATTCCCTGTTTGATTTTATTTTTGTTTTGATGGTCTTTCTCTAAAAAGACCTCTGTGCAATCAATAATACACCTAACATTGGGATAAAATGTTTGAAAACAGACAGGCATGTACTCTTTTACTATTTCCTGCTTAAGCCAAATAATCAGGCATGACAGCTCCAGTTTCATTAACCTCACACATGTGAAGAAAATGAAACTGACGCTGCCATCGCTGATACCAAAACGAACAGCAATGTCATGTGTTAGAAGGCCTTACCGTAGCCAGGTCATTACCAGGAAAAACTCTTCTTCAAGAGATAGTTTCCTGTCAGGACCAGGTTTGCAGTGCCCAAGTGACTGATCACCATACCTTGTTGGTGTTTCAGCCACTGTTTGTCACCTTTCCAGTACTGCATATTTGCTGCCTTATGTTTTAATTTATCAAAAATTACAGAAAACAATTCAGCATTCTGCAGCCCTGTATAAAATCTCTGGTTATTTGTGCGAACTTGAAAGATAAGTTTAACTTAATTTCTGTAGCACTAATACTAACTCGGAGGAGCCATTAAGTAACTTTCTCTTCACTAGCAAGTGTGCATGTTCTTTTTTTAAATAACTCTTCGTTTCTTTGGGGAAGGTCTGATTGAGTCACTCTCAGTCATGTAAAGTGTTGGAATGGGATTGTTATATGTTGGGTGACCTTCAAAAAATGGTTAGAACATACAACATTATTATGTGTGGGTATAAAATTTACTCTGCCTTTTCTAATACTTCTGGTCAAGTTATCTCTTATTTTGTGATCCCTGGGCATTTTATGAAACTTAAGATCACTGACATGGGAGTGAATAACTACAGATTCTTTTTTTCCTTCTATCGTTATTGCAACCACCAACAGTGCATCTATCACCACCACCCAAATTGTAAAATACAAAGTTTAAAAATAAATATGAAAACAACTGACAGAATTGTTTTCATACACTGTTTCAGTGATTTACATTAATGCATAAATGAGTATTACAAATGAACAATGATACCTCATTTACATATTTAGCTGTCAGTTTGAACACTATTTATTGTATATAAACATATGTACAATTACAATACTTATTACCAATATTCAAGATTGATTAATAAGGTCAATGCTGGTATAAAAACTATTTTCTACTGTAATTGTAATCAAGGTTTACTTCAAATATAAGCAATGCAATTACATTTACATAATCATGTGGAAATTATTTCTGAAAATTCAACAGATTAATACTGTAGGTATAGGTCTTGCAATTCCCAGGAAATATACACTGAATCAAAATTAATTTGTCTTTGACAAAGGAATACTTATGGGGGTTTCTAATAATGAATAATTGCTTTGTGGAAAAAGTACAGTATCCCGTTCAATATGAAAATGCAGCGTCCAAATCAGTCTGTAACAGGAACATATCTGAAATATATGAATACATGTAAAGAAAAGTGAAATGAACAATAAAGTTTGAAATTTAAACTGAGACATGCTACGTATTATGATTTATATAAGAATTTGTAAATACAACTTGTACTTCAAAATGCACAATGCACTGTACGTATATTTTCTTGTCAGAGTTCCCTTTAAGACTTAGCTTGAACTGGTATATGAAAACAATTCATAACAGGCTATACACTTACCTTAACACTTATATTACGTATGGAATTGAAGGGCAGAGAACACTTCATGATGAAACCTCAAAATGGTATGTTGTCACTGACACACAGTCTGTAACAGGAACAGATCTGAAACATATGAATACATGCAAATAAGTGTGAAATGCACAATAAATTTTAAATTTAAACTGAGACATGTCATGTTTACCTTTACCTTATATAAGTTTTTGTAAATACAACTTGTACTTCAAAATGCACAATGCACTGTACTTTTAATTTGTTATCATGACCTTTAAGATTTAGCTTGAACTAGTACATGTGTATATATTTAAACAATTCATAGCAGGCTGTACACTTACCTTAACAATTACAGGCAGGAGATCACATTGTCTCATGATTAAAATATTCAGAATAAATATTTGATGGCGATCACCAGGATCATTTATACTGCAATATCTTGCACTGACCAGCTAATATGTAACGACATCAATACGTCTACATCTGAAAATAAAAGTTTCTTACATTCACATCATTTTTAACAATGCCAAACTAAAAAAAATCCAAAACATAAAAAATAGAATCTTTGGAGGTATTTTAACTTACCTAAAAGTTTTAGCTATGCATTCCCAGTCATACTGGATAAAATCAGTGATTAAAACCTTACTGCAGTACCGTAAAGCATTTAATAATCTGTTGGGTTGTTGTACAGTGAATGGGTGGATGCGATTTACTACAGAAACCCTCCGTTTTGATTAATTGTGATAAAATGAGGCACATTTCGACATAGGTTCTTCTTTGAAATTGTATTTATTGATCATTTTTCGTTCATTGAATACATCATCTATGTCTTGAGATTAAAATCTTCTAGATGTGATTCTATTATTTATGGTGTGGAGGTTAATTGTTCTGCATCCGTTATAGGGTATGTCCCTTTAAGCTTAAACTATTGTTAATAAAGCATCCATTGTCGGTTTTCTTTTATTTCTACATACATTGTATGTATATTATAAACTTTAATTGTTCGTTTTGTCCTCGTGTGTTTGCTTTGTATGCTAGTGTGTGTTGGTAGTGTATATATATGTGTGTACATGATTGTGTGTGTGTGTGTCGTTTGTGTGTGCGTGTGCGCGCGTGTGTGTGTGTTGGTGGTGTGCACTTCTGGGTGATGTGGGGTTCGTTTTGGTGAGGCTGCGTTTTTGGTACGTGGCATTCCCTGTTTGATATTATTTTTGTTTTTATGTCTTTCTCATCACGATATGATTTATAAGACGGATTTATTATAGTTACGTAACATTTACGATGTATGTGGCAAGAAATTATATTTCAAAACGTTAGTCAGCGGTATATCTTCGGATAAAGCGGTGCAATGCATTTGTGAATAAAACTTGCCAGGTAATATAAATAAACGATTCGTTCAAGTTAAAATATTGTTAGAAGATTTTAATGCACGTAAAAACAAATATCCTAACTGTGTTCTTATTGTAAATCCTATGTGTGCAATATTGCCGGAACAAAATCTTTTTGTAGAATTAAGATGGAACATATAATTATATGTGATGTTGTTTGCGATAATCTAATTGACTGAATTGGTTGATGATATGTAAGACGAGTTCACATCTAGTAGGTAACACAGACATTATGTTATTATGGAATTATATTTAAGAAATAATAAATGCCTCCCTGTATTTTATCGTTGAATAAAATATAGTCAGGAATTTGGATGCGTAGTAATTCAATCACGAGTGCGTAGCACGAGTGATTTAATTTTTCGCATCCATCGTTAAGTAAAATACAAGCTTTTCGCTATATGCTTATATAGGAAAAGCAGCCGCTTGTGTTAGAATATCCGATAATAAACAAATTAAAGTCAAAAATTATAAATATTGAAATACTATGGTTTGATATCATGTTATCAAAAGACTCAAAATTTATATACATTCAGCTATCATCATCAAAATATTAAACAAAATATCGTTTGTTTGTTGTTTCCTATGAAAAGTGCATTCCCAAATGATTTGAATTTGATAGTTAATGTTCTAGTCAAATAATAACCAGCACATATTCACATAATATACACTTTTCTGCTATGATAAGTATTAGAATTGAGCGCCTTCCAAGAATTGAGTACCTGTTTCATAGAGCGTTTTCGAAGGAAGGTGAAGTTAGAGTTATATTGAGCGTCTACCAAGAAATGTTGAGTTAGTCTCTATGTACCGGAAGGAATTGTTATATTGTTCTACGCTCGTACCTTTCTTAAAAGGATATTTTGCCGAAACTTAAAATACAGAGTTTATCTAAGGTATAGGCAATAAACTTTATTTTTGGATATTGCCTTTAAGAGCTTAAAATTTCATAACTGCACCCACAAGAAGGTCGATGTTGCACTACCACACAGGTTAGTTATTACAAATGATACCGACAGCAAGTCAACCACTGAATGTTTAGCAAATTAATCATGTAATCAGTCTGGTTCTCCAGAATTTGATATCTTGGTTTAGCAACATGTGTATTAATTAGCAATCTATATGACAAATATGATATAACAGACAGTTGTGCATGTGTTCAGAATAAATTAAAATGACAATTATGAAGTGTAATGTATCTAAGCACTCACTTACTGGACTTCAGTTTAGGAAATCTTAATTGAAGAATCGTGCGTGTTTTTCGTGTTTAGGTTGAAATGTCCATGAAAATACATTGTAGCTACAATGATAGACATTCATATCTAACCTTTGACTGACATGTCGTTGTTGTCTTGTATAAGATGCGTCACTATGTCAATTTGTAGCATTACGGCGGATGTGTTGATCTTTTGACATAATACTTGAGAGGAAATGTAAATGCCGACATTAAGTTCACTTTATCTAATTACAACGTGTTGCAGTTGTCTTTGCCCGTTCGCTATTTTAGCAATCAAAACAATTACAATCTTACGTCACACAAAGGCGAATCTGAAACTATTAATAGAGCATGTAGATATCGGTTAACTCCTCCCCTCCGTTCTTTCATTGAAAAGGTCAAGTAGGGGCGCATGCGATCAGTCCTTATTTGATTCGGACGTCACGTTCCGAAATGCGGAGCCAGGTGTACACTAATTGATGAAACTTTCCCAAAACTTTATGAAATAGACTATGGAAGTTTATTGCGTATCTCAACGAATAGCCCAACTAGTTGCACGCAAGTGCTTTTTGCTACATGTATACGATGGCCGCCCTTCGCAAAGGCAGACTAGATGTAATATCAGTTTGTAAAATTTTTCTGTCTTGCAGTCGAAATATTGAGGCTACTCCACGAGGTAATACATGTGCATACTAATAAAAATAAAACACATTAACAGCGCACTTTTAAAGTAAGCAAGATTAAAATGTTATCCCAATACTGCAAATAGATCTAAAATGTCTGGGCTAGGTAAAACAGGACTTTCGTACAATATTTATTCGTTTTAATTTTTTGCCCTCAACATTTCGGCTAGCCTGCGGACAACCGGGACCCGGGACAGAAAAGCCGCTTATCTGACAGCAGAAAGTGCCGTGTCAGACATGTCGGACCCCTCTGTACTATGGGTTGGACATATACAGCAGCACTCCAATAGCCAAATTAATTTGGCGTTGCAGTGTGACCCCTTTCACAGATCTGATATTTATAACTAGAGGGTGAACAACTTGAAAGTATTAGCCTATAAAATCGGTTTGCCTTCGAAGTCGAAATAGTTAGACTAGCACTCTACCAAGTTCTCATATATATATACAAATGTACATTCAATGTTGTTTTTCCGAGAGCTTCTTGTGATTTTACCGACTCGCGTGCATGTGTGAGTTAATCATATGTCATATAACGATTAAAACTAATGATTATCATAGTTATGACTATTTGGATAGCCATTTAAAAACAATAACACTGAACATAAATTGGTATGCATGAGTATATCCTGGATATATATGATTATTGTGTATATTTCACTTCAGTGACACTGACGACACAGCGGTCAGTGCAAAACAAAATGTTTCACTAAGACTGTCATTTTCCCGCAGATTCTTTAAATATGTTTTCTTTATCATTCGTCGAATGTTTCTTCTTCAAAATGTGAAAAAAGCCGAAATAATTCTAGTTAGTTAAGAGTTATTACAAAGTTTTGAGTAATCGTGTAACTCTGCATTAATGTGTCCAACATTTCGCTCATGTATGACTACGGGTGGTAAATTGGATTGGTAAGGATGCAGTATCCGACACTCATCTACAGATATTTATAGTGGTTGGAATAAAAAAGAATTGAAATACATGTAAATATATGAGATAAAGTGAAACAAATTAGATAATCGTCATTAATCTACTGGTCTGACTGTCATGTCTGCCGTTTCATTTTTATGGCCGAAGTAACTACGCCCCTGTTCATTGATTTGTATTTTTTTCTTAAACTCAACGCCCCGACCGCACTCTGAAAATTGAAGGGCTTTTAAAGTAAAAACACTGTTCACAAGGGAAAATTGTCGAGTTCACTGTCGGCGGTAGAGAGGAAACTTGGTTATGATAATACAACGTCCGTACAAGTAAAGATTTTGGCAGATGCACTGAATATGTTAGTACGTACAGTACGGCATTAGATACTTAGTATGTCAGTAGACTCCCTTACCCATGGCATGACCTCGCTTTTGTGGCGACGCTCTGCGAAATAAAGGAGTTCCAGTACTGCCGGAGACAAACATATTTTTCACGCTGCGAAATCAGTTATCGATGTACTCAATTATTGATAATTTCGTCAACTTAATTACTTTCGTTGACATTTTGTTTGAATTCCACTTTGGCAAACAGAATTGACAAGGCGAGATGAGAAACAGACTGAAAAACGCATTTTATGAAAAATGCATCACAATATATTTTTGTCCACCAAACGTCATTATGAATTATGTAGGATAACATGTTACTGCAATGGAATTCCGGTGTGTAAAGTTCCGCGAACATAATTTACATGTATACTAATTCATAAACTTACGGTCTACACTTATAATAAATGCAATGATACCGTAGCTCAGTCGCTGTGATTGAAAGAGGTTTCTTTTAAAAGAGTATATATTAATCAACATTTTAAATAAAACAGAAGATCTATATAATTCCAAAATACGCGAAGAAACCTATATTTTAAATTATTAAATACTGTTTGTCACTTGCATTAAAATACATACGTGAAGTTTACCATGCGAGTTTTTGGGCGGAGCAAATTGACGACGTGAGAAAGAAGCTGGACGCTCGCACCTAAATGTCCTTGAATGGGGAGGAGTTAACCTATAAACTAGCTCTAATAATAGTTTCAAAATTGCGCTATGAGTGACGTAAGATTATAACTGTATCGATTGCCAAGATAGCGAACGGGCAAACCCAACTGCAACGCGTTGTAGCAATTGCTGAGATTTTAAAAATCTATGCAATAATATCTTATGCTAATAGCGTGAATGACAGAAGATGTAATAAATTTAAAACCTTTTGCAGAAATTGAAAGATAATCTTAAGTTGAAGATAAAGCAGCTCTTAGTAAGTTTCGTTTCGGCGTAGCGTCTATTATAATTGAAACTGGGACATATGACTTTCATTTCCGTATTGGTCCTTGTTATATGTGACATAACCGTTACAAATATTTTATCACAATTGACTATAATGATAAAATACATTAGATACTTTAAAGCTGCTCGCTCTCTGTTACAGTTGAATTTTTTACATGTTTATATTGAAATTTCAAAAGCGTTTGCAACGCTTTTGAATTTGGTAGCGTACTTTTTGAAATTTAGAGATATACGTGGCAGGAATTTATATTGGAGCCTTTTTATATGACTAAATGTTCTAAAATTCGTTATTTACATACAGTTTGAAGAACTTCGTTCTTTTACTAAAATTTGAGAGCGAGCAGCTTTAAATACATGGATAAACATTAATCTAAAATGAATATGAAAATTTAAATGTTATTTAAGGAAAATTGCTTTTCTGTAATGTTATAGAGGATGTGAGTCATGTTTTGTAGACAATGGCTATTGTGATGATCTACGACAACATCAATTTCAATATAGCAAAACTTCTGAAACCTATCAAATATATTTAAGCGAAATATTTGTCGACATTAAAGCTGCTCGCTCTCAGATTTTGGTAAAAAAATAAAGTTCTTCAAACTGTATGGAAATAACGTATTTTAGAACATATTTTGATATAAAAAGGCTCCAGTATAAATTCATGTCACATATATCTCTAAATTTCGAAAAATACGCTACCAAATTCAAAAGCGTTGCAAACGCTTTTGAAATTTCAATATAAACATATAGTGTGGCGGTGCCGTGTAACTGACCCTTTCAATCGATTTCTGCAAATTCCTACCTAGATTTTTGCCTATTTTTTATTCTAGGCTTTAGTTTTATATTTATGAATAAGAATGTCATTTTTTTTTTAAAATATTTTTTTTCAACGGTAACTGAGAGCGAGCAGCTTTAAGTCATTGATAAGTGTATGTGCCGACACCTGTCACTGTGACAATGTTTTAAAAAGAAGTTGATCTATATTTTATCTATGTAAATAATGACGTACATGTACGTTACTGCATGTATTTCTTTTATTAACCACTTTCTTCATCAACTCTACAAGTTGCTAATCAGTTCACCTACTGTCTGTTAAAGGTGATACACGATTTCGTTAAAAAATTCAGTTAGTGTTCTAGCACAATTTTTCTACATTCAGTTTTTATATTACAATTTTCCAATTTAACTAGATTTTAAGACAACTTCTCATAGGTTTAATATTTCAGTTACATGTGATTATATTTTAATATTTACTCCCTCAAAAATCCCTGTGTATTTTTTTATTGTTAATCTGTACGTGGATGTATTTGTATGGAACGCCTTTACTGTCTTATGATGTTGTATTGTATTATACGCAGTACATTTTCATGTATACGAGGTACATATTTCATTTGACATGGTACATTCTTCATGATAAACAGTGCCTTTTCCGTTATATACGGTGGTTATTTAATAATATGCAGTGCAATCACTTGAAGATACAGTAGAATAACCATTATATGGTGTGCAAACAACGTCATATGCAATACAAACAGCATTATATGCAGTACAAATTACATTATATGCAGGCATTGTTTCGATACATGCGGTGGTATTTTGACTATATGCAGTAGTTTTACCTTTATACGGTGTATGTTGGTCAATAGGTGTGGTAGATGTTAAAATATATGAATTGCTTGCGATTAATTCTATACGTGGTGAATTATTAGTTATTTGTTCATAAAAAACAATGTACGCAATGCATTTGGTATAATACATGGCGGAAACGGCATTTTCTTTTTTATTATGTTCGGTCCATTCTACTATATACATGGTGTATACAGCATTATATGCGGTGCATTTTTCATTACGATGATCATACTTTCCGGCATTCTCCGGAATCATTTATCAGGAAAATACCGATCAATATTACTATAAATAGCGGTCACGTCATCAACCATAGACGTGCCTAATGTATAGCGTTACCGAGTCCATATCTCAATAAATACTTTATGTATTGCATTGAAACTTAAATAAACAAGTCAGATAACTGTATCTTGTATATAAATCAAAGTATGGCCCTCTTTTTCGACTGAGAAATTCTGGTTAAAGTTTTGCATGCAATTAAATTAAAGCTGCTCGCTCACAGTTGTCGTAGAGAAAATTAAATTTTCAACAATGATATACTAATATATAGAACATAAAACTAAAGGTTAGAATGAACAACACAAGTAAAAATCTAGGTAGGAATTTGCAAACATCGATTGAATATCTTGGTTTTACGGCACCTTTACACTAGATCTATATGTTTATATTGGAATTTCAAAAGCGTGAAATGCTTTCCAATTTGGAAGCGTATTATTTCAAATCTACAGATATACATTACAGTAATTTATACTGGAACCTTTTTATATGACTATTCTTCTAAAATATGTTATTTTCATACAGTTTGAAGAACTTTATTTTTTGCACCAAAACCTGGGAGCGAGCAGCTTTAAAGTCCATATCTCAATTACTACTTGATGTATTGCATTTAAACTTTATACAAGGTTTCCCAGTCATCACACCTACGTCAATACTCAAATTTAGATAACTGTATCTTGCATATAATGCAAATTATGGCTCTTTATTTTTCGAGTTAGACATACATGTAAGTCCATATCTCAGTAACTAACTTTATGTCTAGTAAGAACATTTGAAGAGCTCGCTTTGGGACTGCTTTTTGTGCCGGTCTGTACAAGGTCAAGGTCACCATTACTGAAGATAGAAAATCGGTTTATGCTCAATATCTTCACTATACATAGGTGTATCGACTTCAAACTTGGTGTAAAGTAAGAACATGTAAAGATCTTGCATGGGGTGGTTTTGGGGTTGTCCAACAAAGGTCAAGGTCACCTTTGCTAAAAATAGAGTTGATGTGGATAGTGTTTATATTTTTACATTTTTAATTCTTATACATTTACAAAATACACACAATTACCTATTCTTGGACAAAAAACCCATATTACTGACAAACCTTCAAATAGTCGAGCGCGCTGTCATGACACAGCTCTTGTTTTTAGAGTAATTCTATGGAACGCCTTTACTGTCTTATTATGTTGTATTGTATTATACGCAGTACATTTCCATGTATACGAGGTACATATTTCATTTGACATGGTACATGCACATTTAGATGGGGTAACTTTTTCGTGATATGCAGTGCCTTTTCTTTTATATATGGTGGTTATTTAATAATATGCAGTGCAAAAGTATGGATATACAGTAGAATAACCATTATATGTTGTACAAACAACGTTATATGCAGTACAAACAGCATTATATACAGTACAAACAGCATTATATGCAATCAGTTTTTCGATACATGAGGTGGTATTTTGATTATATGCAGTAGTTGTACCTTTAAACGTTGTATGTTGATTAATAGGTGTGGTAGATGTTTAAATGTATGAAATGCGTTCGTTTCATGGTATGCGTGGTGAATTATTACTTATACTAAGATAATAAATCAATATGTGTGGTGCATATGTCAATATACATGGTGTCAACAACTTTGTATGTAGTAAATACTTTTTAATTATGTGTGTTGCAAACAACTATATAAGCTGTACATACGGCATTATATGCGGTGCTTTTCCCATTATGAGAATGCTTGAAGACAGTCTCTAAAAATACTCTCGGCGGAAATTACCGAGCGATCTAAGAAAAAATTGCTATGACACCGTACAGTTAACATCGAGTAGCGCTTGCATGTACCTCAAAGATTGTTTGTCTGCATGGTCACATAAAACATTGATATTTCTAAAGCACTTCACTAATTAGGAATATTAGTCACAACACACTAATTACCAATTGCTTACTGCAAATTACTAGATCAAAACTAGGTCACGACCAGCGGGTGCCTGGCCCTTGTCTGTTTAGCAAGTGACAAGGCATTACTATGATAAACTGCATATACTAGATTTGCACTCTGTTGAATAATTATTGAAGAAAGTGAACTTGAACTAAAAAAATAATAAGGGGCATTACTCTAAAAACAAGAGCTGTGTCATGACAGCGCGCGTTTGTCAGTAATATTGTTGTTTTTTTTTTGTCCAAGAATAGGTAATTGTGTGTATTTTGTAAATGTGTAAGAATCAAGGTAAAAATATAAACACTATCCACATCTTTAGTAAAGGTGACATTGACCTTTGTTGGACAACCCCTAAACCACCCCATGCGAGATCTTTACATGTTCTTACTATACACCACGTTTGAAGTCGATAAACCTATGTATAGTGAAGATACTGAGCATAAACCGGTTTGCTATCTTCAGTACTTGTACAGACCGGCACAAAAAGCAATCCCAAAGCGAGCTCTTCAAATGTTCTTACTAGACATCAAGTTAGTTACTGAGATATGGACTTAAACGTATGTTTAACTCGAAAAATAAAGAGCCATAATTTGCATTATTTGCAAGATATAGTTATCTAACTTGAGTATTGACGTAGGTGTGATGAAATGTTGGGAAACCTTGTTTAAAGTTTAAATGCAATACATCAAGTAGTAATTGAGATATGGACTTTAAAGCTGCTCGCTCTCATATTTTGGTGCAAAAATAAAGTTCTTCAAACTGTATGAAAATAACATATTTTAGAAGAATAGTCATATAAAAAGGTTCCAGTATAAATTACTGTAATGTATATCTGTAGATTTGAAATAATACGCTTCCAAATTGGAAAGCATTTCACGCTTTTGAAATTCCAATATAAACATATAGATCTAGTGTAAAGGTGCCGTAAAACCAAGATATTCAATCGATTTTTGCAAATTCTTACCTAGATTTTTACTTGTGTTGTTCATTCTAACCTTTAGTTTTATATTCTATATATTAGTATATCATTGTTGAAAATTTAATTTTCTCAACGACAATTGTGAGCGAGCAGCTTTAATGTAATTGCATGCAAAACTTTAACCAGAATTTCTCAGTCGAAAAAGAGGGCCATACTTTGCATTATATACAAGATATAGTTATCTGACTTGTTTATTTAAGTTTCAATGCAATACATCAAGTATTAATTGAGATATGGATTCGGTAACGCTATATTAATTATACATTACCAGGGGGGTGAACGTAGCCCCGTTTCTTCAGAGGGTTAAGCGACGAACCGGTATCTGCGGAGGAAAAATGGCGGATTGTGTTGTTTGAAAACGAAAGTAGGGCCATATTTTGACGTGTAAGTATACTTTTAGCATACTTTGAAATCTTTGAGTACTTTCATCAGGTGAAGAAATATATAATCTTCAATCGGCTTTTCGTTTTAGCTTCTTAGGTGCCATTCTTAGCCTGTTTGCTTGAACATTGTCTGCAACGATCGATGTTTACAAATGCAAAACGATCGACTCCCAATATTCTTACGTCATTTCCAAGGCAAAAACAAGGCCTCTGTACTTTGTTTTACAAGTTAACATTGCAGCTATACCCACTGTAAATTGTTGTGCCGGTGACAGTGACTACATGGACTATATGGCCGAAAAAATTAGTATTATGCACTTTTTTGTATCTGCAGAGAGTACTACGCAAGTTTTGGTGTCTGCCGTCGTTAATTCATAATCGCTATACGTACCCGTTTGACGACTATTTACGCATAATGGCCATCATACTCACGCGTTTGGAAGATCACGGCTATAAGCAGATTATAAGAACATTTTGAACTGAACATAAGTCCGTTTTCTCATGTACAATGTCAACAATAAAATGTTTTTAATCACTTCATAAAAAGATGACTACACTCCATTCCGCTACTAGTTCTATCACTACTCAATCCCATGGCCCTAGGTAATAATATCTCAGTGAACATGGTTATTAAATGACAACAAGAATTGAGAAAGTCCCTTCGTCGATAATAATTAACATAATGTCCTATTTACATTTCAGTATGGTCAAATTTGATTCATGGAAAGAAGTCAATAAAGTGTATGGACACCAGTATAGGAACATTTTAGATCTTATGGATCTCATCATGACTTATGAGTCCTAGTAGTGCTGAAGCTGAAAGGGGGTTTTCCATGCTGACACTTGTAAAATACAAAATCAGAACTAATTTAAGCCAGGGTAGTTTGAATGACCTCTTAATTACAAAGTTACATGTCTCAAATGTTGAGAACTTTGACCCCAGTGATGCTATTCATTTGAGACATAGTGATGGAAATAGAACAAGAAGAATGAACTTCAAGGACAAGTCAGTGAGAAACCCAGCTGAGTTCTTGGTAGCACAACAAGAGGCTGAGCCAGTACAGATATGTCCGACAGTTGAGCTCACAGTCAATCAACCAGAAAGCTTCCTGTCTCAACCCAGCTCTCTTATGGATGTAAATGTTGCTGAACCAGACAGAAATGGTATATCTCAGCCTTGTAAAACTGTTGAAGTAGAATGTCAAACTGACCATATCAACTCTCAAGAAGCAGGCACACAAACATTTGCAAGTGTTTACTACTCTTACTCAACAAGACCAATGTCATCTGAAGGACGCCATGAGAAATACTATTCATCTGATGATGAAATTGACAGTTCTGGGTCTGACCTTGATTCTAATTTAGAAGAGGGTGTAGTATTTTCCAAGTTAATGGATTCATTGGATTGTAACAGAGACTGTTGAAATTGTTCAAAGTCCTTGTAGTGTGACAGTATCCGTGTACTTTGCACTTAAATGAGAAAACAAATGTTAATTAATTAAGTACATGTATGCTTGTTGTATAACATAATAAACATTTTCCAATATGAATTTGCGTAATTGTATTATTGAAATAGTTGGACCACCACATGGGCCACAGTGATTCAATAGTTAATGGTCCAGTTGGCCACCAGGCCGTAAATGTTAGTCTTTATCCCTGTTTCGACAATCAATCAACGCTATTATACACCTCAAAAGAGATATATATCAAAGTCTAATGGCCTGCCGATCGCTACATGATTTTAAGTCACAATACCAGTATCTAGCGAAGGCATTTTTAAGCCAAATACAACATCACAATTTTGCATTGTAGAGCAACAACAAGTGTCTGGAGTAACTAGGTGTCCAAAACGCATGTGAATGGCTTGGTGAGTGAGGTAAACATTTATGAATTTTCAATGTCAGATGTTTATTGGAACAAGTAAAGATATACAGGATAATTGTTGGTTTCGGTGTAATATCAAGTTATGATTAACATCGATACCGACACTTTTCCGTTTAACTAATGTCTGTAAGAATACTTTTGTTAAGGACGGCAGATACCAAAACATGCGTAGTACTCTCTGCAGATACAAAAAAGTGCATAATACTAATTTTTTCGGCCATATAGTCCATGTAGTCACTGTCACCGGCACAACAATTTACAGTGGGTATAGCTACAATGTTAACTTGTAAAACAAAGTACAGAGGCCTTGTTTTTGCCTTGGAAATGACGTAAGAATATTGGGAGTCGATCGTTTTGCATTTGTAAACATCGATCGTTGCAGACAATGTTCAAGCAAACAGGCTAAGAATGGCACCTAAGAAGCTAAAACGAAAAGCCGATTGAAGATTATATATTTCTTCACCTGATGAAAGTACTCAAAGATTTCAAAGTATGCTAAAAGTATACTTACACGTCAAAATATGGTCCTACTTTCGTTTTCAAACAACACAATCCGCCATTTTTCCTCCGCAGATACCGGTTCGTCGCTTAACCCTCTGAAGAAACGGGGCTACGTTCACCCCCCTGATTACGCACTTCTATGGTTGACAGACGTGACCGCTATTGATAGAAATATTGATCGGTATTTTCCGGATAAATAATTCCGGAGAATGCCGGAAAGTATGATCATCGTAATGAAAAATGCACCGCATATAATGCTGTATATACCATGTACATAGTAGAATGGACCGAACATAATAAAAAAGAAAATGCCGTTTCCGCCATGTATTATACCAAATGCATTGCGTACATTGTTTTTATGAACAAATAACTAATAATTCACCACGTATAGAATTAATCGCAAGCAATTCATATATTTTAACATCTACCACACCTATTGACCAACATACACCGTATAAAGGTAAAACTACTGCATATAATCAAAATACCACCGCATGTATCGAAACAATGACTGCATATAATGTAATTTGTACTGCATATAATGCTGTTTGTATTGGATATGACGTTATTTGCACACCATTTAATGGTTATTCTACTGTATCTTCAAGTGATTGCACTGCATATTATTAAATAACCACCGTATATAACGGAAAAGGCACTGTTTATCATGAAGAATGTACCATGTCAAATGAAATATGTACCTCGTATACATGAAAATGGCCTGCGTATAATACAATGCAACATCATAAGACAGTAAAGGCGTTCCATATATTTGTCTTGTGATATATATAATGTACATTGATCAGATTCTATTGAATAAAGCTTTATATATCCCGCGATGCCATGTTTGTATTCTTTTAGGATTGATAAACATGTCAAGAATGGTACTTGTCGTTATCTTGATAATGAGTGTAGTCGGTATTGCTTCAACATGCTCGTGCAAATATTACCCATTACAGAAGAGGTTTTGCTCCGCACAATTTGGTGAGTTTCTCGTTTTGTTTCGACGCGAATGTAGTTGTTTAGAATTACAGGAAGCCCATAAAGTATTCGTTTGTATTAAGATAATTATGTATATTCTCAACTACTTTAATATTGACAGCTTTACCCAATAAGTACCAGTTTCATTAAAAATGTCTAATGAGTATTGCTTTTAATTATATGTCGTTTTGTCTAAAATATCAATATATAAAAGACAGAAAGTATCAGTGAAGTTTGACTTTTTGATGATTTTCCAATTGTGCAATAATTTATTTATAATGTAAGTTATTTTTTCTTATTTTGTCGGTATTTTATGAAAAAAGCATATCAGCTTAGAAAGATAAAAAATAAAATAATTTTTCAACGGACGCGATACACATCGAACGGAAATATACATTTGCCATGTAATACCTATGTCGTTTTGTCTAAAATATCTCTATGTAAAAGACAGTATCAGTGCAATTTGGATGTTTTATGATTTTCCAATTTTGTAATAAATTATGCATTGTTTAATTACATGTTGCTCATTCGATATTACAAATAAAATTTGAAAAAAATTCTTCTACGAGATTGAAAGAAAACACTTTTCAGCAAATAAGTCGTCTGATACATGTAGATCTACGTCTTTGATTTTGAAATAATTATCAGATTTACTAAGAATAAGTATGTATGAAAAGTGTCATATAATATTAACTGCACAAATATGTTTGTTCCTTAGCTGGTGTGTTCTACATCGAAGACAGTGGTACTGTAATAGGAGGTCCATTTGGTCATAGAAAATACAAAGTAGAGCTGATACATATGTATAGAACAGTTGTAAGTGATGTATTGCTATGTTGTCATTTTAAGCATAATTATGGATCAAACAATTTACGTTAGAAAGGGGAACAAATTAAGGAAAGTTTGCGACAGGTTGACTGTCAGCTATAAATAACCCCCACTCTGCCTTACTAACAGTACCACTCCCTCCGCCCCCGAACCCCCAGCCTTACCACAACCACCAGCTATAAATTTGCACAACCCCATACACCCCAGATCTACCATCACCACCACCCCGAGCTCTACCACCACTACTACCAAAGCAGGGTGCAGTAGTGTTTATACAGAACAATACCCATCACAGAGTGAATTAAAGTAAATGTACTTTATTCTACGTCACTTTAAATTCATAAGAAATGACATTAAAGTAATAGGTAACAAATGTTTTCCATTTTCTAATGAAAAGGCAATATCCAATAGTAGTGCCCTGTTAACAGTTATACTTCTTACAAATTAATAAGTGTACCTTTATCAAAGTTTTAACAAGACTGTTTTCTATTTTATAGCTAGGACCAACAGCAGAGCCAGGATACCTGTACACGCCAGCTGTTAGCACCGCTTGTGGCGTTACCTTGAATGCAGGGAAATATTACGTTATAGCGGGTATTTGTATATATTTGTATATACTAATGAGGAAGCTCAAATGTTCGCATATTAATATTGAAATATGGTATATTCAAAATATACCAAAACCCTTATTTGTCTTTCTCTTTTTCCTGTGTCCCCTGCCATGTATATTACAGCTGGTGATGCAATGCAATGTAATGTAAGGTAATGTAATAATTATAATGCAATGTAATGTAATGTAATGATATTTTTGTATTCTGATGAATTATGGTATGCACAATCTAAATAATGTGGTCAGTATTAAAACATTCTAAAGCTTATATCAAATATATTAACAAAATTTGAATTAAATGAGGACTATCAAAAGTGGTATTCGCGTTCAAAGTAACCCTTAAGAAAGAAATTACTCACTGATTTATAATTCTGAAATAATGAATATTTTTATAGTAATAACAAAAATGGAATCTGTATGACAACTTCGTCCCAATGGAATACAAAGGAAATCTGTAAACATCTCTGTTATGTTAATGTTCACTTATGCATGCAACAAATGTCTTATTGTTTTCCAAGCATCTACTATGTTTTTTACTATAATTCAATTAAGTCATTTCGAAGGTTAATATTACTTTAAATCTCTAAAAAGAACATAACTATGTACGCCTTAATGTCCTTGCTATTGTGTGACATTTTGGTGCAATATTTCAGGATATTATGATGACTTTGGGCACCCAATATACCGCAGAATGACGACTAGCTTGTGCAATGTACAACTCGAATTCTCCTACAACCCGATCTACACATTTGAGCCACCAGAATGTGAAGACCTCAATGAATCTGATATGTACTAGTCTTGATCAGAACCTACAGGTATTTCATACCTTAACAAAACTGATTCTTTTGAAGATATATTAGTGATTGGAAAACATCTGACGAATTGGACTTTTAACGACTTGTTTCGTCTTGATGACGCCCTAAATTACTTGTGAAGTTGGTGACCCGCTGATAAGTTAAAGTTTAGTTGCCGTTGTTTACCTCCCAACATGCCTGCAATTTAAGAATAGGGTTTCTGCCAAAAGCCAGAGATTGACACTACAGTATATAAACACTTTACCTTTAGTATTAAGAAACACTTCATAAATTAAACATCTAATCACACCTATTGACTAACATCCACCGTATAAAGGTAAAACTACTGCATATAATCAAAATACCTCCACATGTATCGAAACAATGACTGCATATAATGTCATTGCAGAAATTTAGTCGAGATATTGGAAAAAAATCGAGATAAACAAATCGAGATATCTGAAGTTCATTCATACAGAATGAGAAGGGAACAAATCGGGACCGAGAAAATCCACTCGAGATATTGAAAAATCGAGATAACCGAAGTCGACATAATGGATTTGGACTGTAATGTTGTTTGTACTGCATTTGACGTTGTTTGCACACCGTATAATGGTTATTCTACTGTATCTACTAGTGTTTGCACTGCATATTAATAAATAACCAACATATATAACGGAAAAGGCACTGCATATTATAAAAATGTACCATGTCAAATGAAATATGTACCTTGTATACATGGAAATGTACTGCTTATAATGCAATACAAAATAATAAGACAGTAAAGGTGTTCCATACTAATGCATTTGAGAAAGCTATTACGAGTACAAATTTGGAGAAATGCTTCACGGAAAAAATATGTGTCTTTCGTTTTATCACCTTCTACGGTGGATCCAACGTGCAGCAGTTTTCCTTCAAGAAATGGTATAAACTTTTTATTCGACGCTTTGTGTGAACAGAAACAGTTCTAACCCGTTGTCTCTGCCTATGTGACAAAAATTATTTTAGATGACTTAATCCAGTGTGTTGTAATGAATACTTTTGTCATGACAAAAACTAAGATATATTTTCTCATTGTAAAGATTCTATGTACCTTTCAGCTATGTAACAAACAATTTGCTGAAACTATTTTGTTTTCATTTCAGACAGAGGCGAACTCTTTGTAAGAAGAAAGCTTTTTCTATCAAGAGGGATGTCTCATTTCAGTTATGTTTTATTACTGTAAAATAAAACACTTAAACTTCTTCATCTATTGGTTTAAAATGCATTTAAATGAGTGTTGCTACTGTCAGTCAAAGATCCTTTCGACAGCGTATGCCACTTTATAGTGACAACTTTTGTTACTCATTACTGATAAAACTCTTAATTGTCGACTGTTAAGATGTCATTAAGCGTCGACCTCTTCATCCAGAACCACTCATTAACAAAGGGATCAATCAAGGAGTCTCATACAGCCTGAACATGTTTCAAAGAACACATTCCAATAGTGTGTGGCTTTAAGATATTAAAAGTAAGTGTGAAATGTAAATTGAATCGAACCTAATAGTATGATATATCAACTTAAACAAAAACATCCGACAGTTCTTCAGATCCATACATTAGACTGTTGGACATTACAATCAATTCAATATAATCCCGAAAATTAAAACTAGTTGATTGTGTTCAAATGCTTCATATCCCTAGTTGAGTGTGCTTTTTGACTGTTTACATGTTTAAGTTAAAAAAAAAACAGTGAGAATAGCCAGCATTCATTTGCTACAAAAACTGTATTCATTTACTACAAAAAGATGAATTCATTTGCTACATAATTGTATTCATTTGCTGAACATTCATTGTTCTAAAAATCGTTATGTTCATAGATTTTGAATAACTTAACTGTTTCACCAAAATCTGATAGCGAGTAGCTTTAAAACTTTTTAACACTCGGATGGACATGTAGACGTTGGCTATTGCAGGCTATTGAAATATGTTGGTATATCTTGGTCTTAGGTCAAAATGATGATGGCAATGATTATTTCAAATGTTTAATACAACAATCTGACAGTGATTTATCATATAATTCCTATATATTTAATTGGTAATAATCATTGTCTCTTTGGATATTTACATGTTGTAAAGCCTACACACAAAGCTTTATACGGACTGACGAAAAAGGCCAATTTTGAATTTACTGTCGATAGGAAGTGCTCACTAGCAGCCTATCTAAGTATTACAGATTGTAATGAATAAAATTATTGTAAAACTTCAGGACTGAATCTATAATTTTCTATATATTTTTCGCATGCGTACTGGTTTTGCGTCATTGCATGAAACAATAATTCCTAGATGATAGGGAAATTTATACGAAAAAAAGAGATTCTGTGGCTTATTGAATCGCTCACACGCACACACTCATAATGTTGTTCACACTTACGAGAAAGGCATATATATCCGTGTACAGCTGTGTTGCCCTGGCTGTAATTAGAACCTAGGACCTGTCGTATCAAAATATAACGCCGTCAGCACTGAGCAGTCGGGGTCTTTACACAAATCTTAGATTTCTTTTTTCTTTCTTATGCCTACAATATCCAAGACTACGATTTCGGTACACATTTAGTTCTGTTAGAAGATAAAATGTACTACATCTATACACCAGTGTTTAGGTATTTCCTGTTAAAGTTTGTGTAGATTCGGACACTTCGGGCACAATCATAGCTTACTATAGAATGAGGAAACTCAACTTCTTCCCTTTAATTACGACATTCACGAGTATCTTTTACTAAAATAGTGTGCTGCGGATGCCGACGTATGTTCTTAAGCATAATGTAAGATACATTTAGTGCATTATAAGTACATGATTTGATAATGACTGTAGCCAATGACAAAGGTACACATCACCTGTTTACATATCACAAGTCACAAACGGTACACACAAACCATGCAGTAGAAAAGCATCGTTGCTAAATACAAAATTAAATGCAACCTAACATAAACCCTCAGTTTGAATAACCATACCACAGAAAACCAATCGCAACTAGTAACATAGCACAGAGAATACAGTATATGGTACATCAGTTTGGTACATGTATGAAGTAATGTTACTGTTCAGAAAAGTAATACATGTACATGTATAAGTTGCCAAGGATTTGGCTCAACCCATCAATGAATTTGGCCGAAATTTTGCAACCATAAACTATCTGTCAATGTTGATTAGGATTGCTAGTATTTTTGTGTAAACAAGATTCGTTATCTATCTTGATTGTTTTATCACCATAAACACTGCAGAAAAGTTTGAAATCGTTAAGTTAATTGGTTACCGAGAACTGTGTATGACAAACTTTAACTAGATATTTCCAAATATAAATATGGGTGTTTTGTGAAAATTTGGTCAAAACTTCTGACAACTTACATGCAGACCAGACGACATAGAGTAGAAACCTCTGTCAAAAATATGTTTTATCATAGAAAAATACTTGCAAAAAGACGAAAAAAGATACTATTGTAATGATATAGGTAGAAATTGGTTAACTATAGTCGAACACAGAACCATAACCATGTTAACTGGACATCAATCGCTAGAAGGAAACCTCTTATTAAATTTTAACACGAAGTGAACATAACTACATAGTATAACGAACAAAATGTCAGGCTCCTTATTCAACTACTGTTTTCAGATCTTCTCGATGACGTCATATGCGTCTTTATCGGTGTTTGTATAGCGAGAAAGATCTGTGTATTGTCCATCAGATGTTTCTTTGGTACTGGTTGCAACACACTCCTCTTCTTGACATTCTGTGACATTGGTTGCAAAGGCAAGGTTAACATATGTGCTGAAATAAATATTAAGTATTTGCACATTTATAATTTCAGACGTTTTTCACTTTATCAAACATCATAAACACGGTAGTCGTTCATTCCGTTGCATAAGTCTTTATTGACGGGGAATATTTTTTATAAAGCAGTTGACGATAAACGGATTCTGCTGATTTTAATACCAATTTTAAGAACATTTATTACATTTAAACAAGATAGTAAGTTTTTTTCGAATAAAATAACAACATAATAAGAAAATATTATGTGAAATAGACATACATGTACATGTACATGCATGAAACATGGAAAAGATAATAACAAAACATCACACTTATTTGAGACCATAGAAAACAATTTGAACAAAACAGCACACTCAGTTAACAAGATAACATTTAATGTATTACATAAAACAGCTACGCGCTCCATATACTAATTACCTTGATACTAAAGTACTTACTCTGGCTTAGAAGAGGTGTCCATAGAATTTGTACCTGGAATAAATAAACAAGTAATGCAGAAAAAAACATTCCTGGAGATATCAATGAATAGTTGCATGATTGTACTTAACAAGAAAGGAATCGCACTTATTGCATATCTGCAGTAAAAAAGACTTTAGTTCTTCGTTTAAGAAGAACTGAACTGAATTTTATATACAAATATAGACACTATTTTTATTCGAATTCTTAATCTTAATCTACAATAGGTGTCTCAACTGGTTAAAGAGGTAATGTAGCAGATTTTAAGACACTTCTCTATTCCGAATGTTACAAGTCTTTTGAAAATATCAGTTCGCTGTTTTACCTTTGTTTAACGTCTTTCGTTTGTTTGAAATGGTAAAATATGTGATATAAACTGCTTGAACAACACAAGCTATTCCAAGGATAACTCCAACTATTATTGTAGAATTGTTTGATTCCATTTTACAGTTTGCATTGTCTGTATGTTCTTGTCCTGAAACAGTATAGCTCATTTACGTTGCATGTTATATATTGAGACATCTATTTATCTAACGAGGAATGTTCAAATATGAATGCATCTAAGCACATAAAAATGTATCTTTGATAGATTTCAAGAAACATTTTATTTTGTCCCCCCGAAGTATTCACCTCCAACAGATATGCAAAGTTTCAGTCTTCTAATCCAATCCTTGAAGGCATTTTCATAGTCTTTTCTAGGTATACTATGAAGACAGTGGAATATTGCAGAACCAAGGTCTTTGCACTGGACAAATTTTCGACCAGAAAAAGTATTTTAAGAGCCTTGGGAACAAAAAGAAGTCACACGGGGCAAGGTTAGGCGAATACGGAGGGCGAGGGAGCACAACAACCTTTTCCTGCATCAGAAAGTCTTGTACAATAGACGCCTTGTGCGATGACGCATTGTCATGTAGCAATCTTACATTGGCCAAACCAGTTGCAGGTCTTCGATTTTTGAAATATTTCATCAGTTTTCGAAGAACTTTAGTATTGTAAAATTTGCATTTACGGATTTGCCTTTAGGTACAGCAACCTGAATGGCAGGACCCTGATTTGTGAAGAATATGGCATACATTACCTTTTTGACACTCATGGTCCGCTTTGCAATGCATGGTCTTTTGTAAGACTTTGTTGCCCATATTTTGTTCTGAACCTTTCGTTCGGGCTCAAAAAAGTGAACCCATGTCTCGTCACCAGTGACAACATTTGCGAAAGAACGTGCATTGTAATTTGGAAACTGTTTAAGCAACATTTTCGTTTCAGAATTTCACGAGCTGCTCCTAATGAGATGCCAACCGTACTAGCTATTTGCCTAGCGGTGTATCTTGTATTAGTAGCAACTTTTTCTCTCACTCTAGCAACCATCTTGGCAGACGTTGCTGTTTTCGGCCGACGGCCATGTGGTGCATCTTCTGTTGAAACTAACCCACATTTGAATTTCTTAAACCAACGAATAACTGCCGAAAAAGACATTTTATTATGCCCATAAACAGAACATAAATCATCAAAAAAGTCTTTACACCCTAATGCGAAGAATGCAACGATTCTTAATATAGGACCGTATTTCAACGCTGACCTTCTTCCAACCATTTTTGTATTAGTATACACGAGTAGGTAATGTTTAGCGAGCGATAGACACAGCTAAAGTGAACGGATTTTAATTGGTGTGGTATCAATGTAAAGCTAACATGTTTATCTACCCAATAATCTTGATTTCCTCCTGATTTTCGCATTATTGAGCGACATAACGTTCTACATGCATTCGTATTTGAACAATCCTCGTATGAATAAAACGTAATATAACAAAACTTAAACAATTTTATTCAAACTTGATCTATTGATACTTTCGTAGTTGAACCAGTTGTCTTTGTAGTTATTATTAAAGGTACATGTACGGACAGTTATAACAAGATGCACTTTCTCATGTGGGTTTCAATTTAAAAACACTAGCCTAATGTTAAAATGATATTCTATGCAATATTAGATTTACATCCACTGTACAGATTATTTTGTCTCAACTGATACCAGTATAATTATCATTTTTATAAATATATAAGTATATTAATTATTATAGCAAATCATGTTTAATTGATAGGCCAGTGCCGATGAAAACATAATACAAAAGTCTAGTATCCAATTGATGGAAGCAGATTAACCAAACAAGATACGTTTTGATTGTTTTTATGTATTGTTAAATATAAAACTGATTTGAAATTTTAGGTTTTAAAAAAACTGATAATAGTTTGGCTAGTTCAAGACTAGTTGTACGTAATTTTATAACTTTCAATATGCGCTCAAGCTCGGAAAATCCTGCACACAGCAAAATAGAAAGATGTTGCAAAAACACATGAGAATAAATGAAGATAACTGTCTCAACAATACAAGCTAAGTACAAATAACCGCCGGTATAATGGCAGAAGAAAAAAGTGCTACTCAGAGCGTTTAAACTGTTATAACTCACCTTTAACTAAAATGCTGATATTTCTTTCTGATGTCTTTATGTATTGAGTGACAAGATTGCTGGATATACATGTATAGTTGCCAGAAAAATACTTGTTTACTCTTGACAGCGACAAAATTGCATTTGCACTAATTATCTTGCCACTTGTAACATTGTTCCATCTGTAGGTGCATGGTGGGTAGCAGTCTGATGAGCATGTAATTGGCACTTCTTCGTCGCCCTCGGTTACAATAAAGGGCGACTGAACACTGATCTCTGACGCATCAGGACCATCTGGAAAAAATGTGTTGCAATAAGCCAAAGTTCGATGACACATTGTATATTACACAGCCATATGATAAAATTGTTGTTAATGTTTGTGGCTCATTCTTTTGTCAATATTTAGTATTTTCGTTCTTGATACACGCGTTTTATTCTACTCTATATGTTTGGAGTTTTCATTTTGTGTACCATGCTGTTATCTATTAATGAAATTTGCATCTTTCAATATCCCATCAACAACCTTGTCCAGGAAAATTATGTTAATTACATGTAAAAATTTAAATTGTTTCAAGATTTCCTCAAATTGAAAAGCCAACAAAATGCATTTGTAACTCTTGGGCTTTTTTGTTTTGTATAATCTTTTTCAAGATTTAGAATGCAACGTTTGTGAAAATATTGCACAAAAATGAATGTTTGACTTGACAACTAGGAGATATTACTCCTAGTGATAAAACTTTATTTTGCAAGCAGCATTCATCGCCAAATTCAAAGACATACATGTAAAATAACGTTCATTTTCATCAGAACTCTACCGTTGCTTTTACTCTTCGTCAACTAGAAGGTAACACACACTTTTGTCAGAACTTTTCGTGCTTTTAACGAACTAATGAATAAAGAGCGTCTATCATCCTTACTTACACCTAACTCTGACCGTTACTGTCTCAGTTGTTGTTGGAGACCCAGTTTTTCCAGGGTTTGTAACTTTACAGATATATGTTCCAGCATCCGCGCGATCCAGTGAGCCAAGTGATAACACGCCATTTGTAGTATTTATTGTAGTAGTTTGGTCTTGTCTTAGTTTTGTCCAGGTATATTTACAACTAGGATAACAATCAGCGGAACACCTTATATCTGATAACCCTGTACCATCTTCATTACGAATATAGTCTTTGTCTATTGGTGATACTTCTGTTGATGAATTGTACGGACCATCTGTAAAATTTATGAAGTGTACACTTTGTTATATACCTAACATTGATACAATAACAATCGACGACAAGTCCATCCTCAAGGATCAGGTGCATGGTTAAATCTAATAATAATAGAATAGTTTACTGTCTCAGTAAATTATCGTTTTTCGTTTTATTAATAAATAAAACACTGACTTGCATGACAATTTAAGAGCTTGTCAAACTATCGTGAATCTAAATCATGACAACTTAAACACTATATTAAAAAAATCAGTTTATTGTTTTTTATACTTTTATAACATGTTTTAAATTGTTGTTACTTGGAATGTATGAAGATCCGTCAATCTAGAGAGACAGAAGCTGGATAATACGGAAAACCGGCACGTCAACTTTACAAATGTACAAATGTATATCAATCTCATGACTTTATGAACAATTTTAAAATATAGGGATAATTTGGCTGTCTGCAATTTCTAGCATATCTTTATCGAACCGTAGTGAAAGACAAAAAGCCTATTCGACTAGTCTATGAAGCCCACCTTCCAGGTCACCCAAGCAACAACTTTGAAATCAGACTGAGTGAAAACACTGAAACAGCAGATATAAAACATACGATTCCTATAGAAATAAAAGATAGAGAACTAGCAAATGAAAAATATTTATGTTATTTAAGGCACGGAGAGCAAAAACAAAGTTAGTTATGTTTAGTTTTGTTTATATGGTGTTCAGTGAAAATCAAAAATGGAAAAGCATCCTGTTTACTTACAGATTACTTTGACTGTCAGATCCTTTGTCACAGTAGATCCACCCGATCTCTCAACAGTACAGCGATATGTTCCATCTGTTGTTCTTGACAACACACCCAGGCTTAATACAGCATTGTTACTAACAGCTGTAGCTTGGCCAACCTTGTTCCACTTAAAGCTGCATTGCGGATTACAAGTGGCTGTACACGTTACTAAACTCATGCTTGTGTTCTCAGCTCTCTCATAGTATATTGTTGCGGGGATGAACTGTACATTGTCTGGTCCATCTAAATAAATAATCAGACATCAATTAAAGGACATTCAATATTAGGATCAGTTAAAAACAATCTTTTTCTTCCGAGGAGTACGTACTTGTCCCAATATATATTCTCTGTTCTGCTGTTCTTGGTAACTTAAACTCTACATCTAACTTTTAAAACAAGAATATTTTGCATGTAGTTCCATATAAATGTTTATACATTTCTATGAAAATATGGCTCCTGTTTCCTGGGTTGTGGTCATTCTTTTGCCCCGATGATACAATGTGAACATAACTTCGCAATGCTACAACACAACTAGCAAAGCATTAACCCGAACTGTCTGTACAAGAAGATTTATTAGTATTTCCTTGAACATTTTGTTATTTATATATATCCCATGGGGTACAGCTTGAACAGTCTGGTAGAGGACCACTTGACAATGCTTCATACCAATTATCTAAGCTCTTTGCCAAAACATTTTGGACAATAATATTTTTAAGTACTTTCTAATGTAAGTCTATATAAAAAGTGAACCCTAGGCGGGGCCAATTTTGACCATATGAGTATAAGTTCACAACCTTTGTAGAATACCACTATGTGACGCCACATACAAGATTTACTTAGAGTTGCTTTCGAAATGTAGCCTCCAGATCAAAAGCAAGGTTAAATATAACATATTCTATTATATCGGGGGCAACTGACCTGCAATCGAAGTTGTTCAAGATAGTGAAGTGATATACATTTATCCACATTTGGTAATGATTGCTCAAATAATGTTGCTTCAAGACTGTAAACAATGTCAACTGTGGTATTTTGCTCTAAATTGAGTTAAGAAGTTAGTAACCATGAAGTATATTGGTCCTGACTCGGTATACATACCAGTACAGGCCTATAACGTCGTTAAAAATTACAAGTCTTTTCCGTTTATTTTTTGTTACGGCTAAGATTTACGACTTGTACAAAGTTAAATACATCATTATTTCACGTAAAGGTAAAGGCTCATAACTTTTCACTTCATGTTAATATCTTTTAGATCTTGAAACTGGACATTGTTAGAAGACTTGCCCAGCATTGAACTGAAAAACATGAGAAATATTTAAATAACATTACGACTTCTTAAGATATGTAGTACATGTATCTCGATTGAAATCACACATAACTTTGTATGGTGAAGATGGTGAAAATGAAACAACGAACGGAACACAAATTTTTGATATAAAATAATAGATTAGCTAAAAATGACTACTTACAAGGAACATCCAGTGACACCGAATCACTACGACTGGATGTATATCCATTGTCAACATCCTCTGAAGCCGTACATGCAAAGTTCTTCTTCGCATCATCTTTTACAATATTTGACAGTGTCAGAGTGTTTCTACTGGTTGAGTACGAGTATCTAGGGCCGCTAGGATTGTCTGTGTCGTCAACTCTCCAACTGTACTTGAAACCGAGACTGTGATTGCTGGGTGTGGTTGTTGAAATACTCGTACATAATAAAGTTACATTCCCCCCAACAGACGGGTTGTTGTTCACTGATACTGATGGTGTAGTAGGAGTACCTGGATAAGATGTGGCTATGTTAGTAAATCCATATCGCTGACATGTTAAAGCGAGACTGCGGTTGCTGGGTGTGATTTTAAGTAGTTGTACGTGACAAAAGTGCACTTCATCTAACAGACGGTGTTATTCACTGATAATAATGGTTTGGTTGGATCATCTAAGATAAATAAATCGCTTGTCAAACAAGAGGGCCAAGATGGCCCTATATCGCTCACCTTGGTACAAGTACACTTGCCTGGTGGAAGATCACTAGACAATGTTATATACCGAAAATAGGTTTTCCTATATACGTAAAACAAGTAACCCCCGGGAAAGGTCAATTTTGACCCCAGGGGCATAATTTGAACAAAATTTGAAGAGGTCTACTAGGCAATGCTATGTGCCAAATATCTAAGCTCTAGGAATTGTGGTTTCAGAGAAGAAGATTTTGAAAGTTTTTCCTATATAAGCCTATGTAAAACTAAGTAGCCCCCAGCGCGGTGTCAATTTTGACCCTGGGGTCATAATTTGAACAATCTTGGTAGAGGGCTACTAGACAATGCTACATGCTAAATATCTAAGCTCTAGGCCTTGTGGTTGGAGAGAAGAATATTTTTAAAGTTGTTCCTATTTGTTGCCATAGCAACCAGAGTTCTGCATGGAATGGAATGGAATTCTTTGAACAATTTTGGTAGAGCCTCATGCAAGGAACATACCTGCATAGTTTCATCAACATTGGCCTAGTGGTTTAAGAGGAGGTGTCATTTGAATCAAAATGTTGACGGACGACGGACAATCATCTATTAGGAAAGCTCACCCTGGCAAAGCAAAAAATGGACACATGAGACCTTGTCCGTGCAGTAACCTCCTAGCTAATCCATCGATTTTAAATTCGTTTTTAATTATTATTGGACGGCGTTTCTTTTCAAGACCTAGAGCTGAAGCTTGAAGTTCAAGGACACATTAATGTTAAACATGGTGATATGAGAGCTTAACCGGGCTGTTTCTTCCTCGTGCATTAAAACATTTTGAATTGAGATGAAGCAATTAGACGGCATGCCAAGCGCAAAACTCATGTTCATAGCTCAGAGGTCAAGTTTGCACTTAGAGATTAATGATTAAAATAATCTCAAGTGATTTTACGGCTTTAACTTCCTCATGCATCGAACGATTGACGTTATTTGCGACAACTGTTTGCCACCATGTGTCCAACACGACCTTAATCCCTTCAAACCATAACTATGGAGGGCAAGACATGTTTCAGAAGGGCAGACATTATAATTTAAAAGTTAGAGATACCAGACGAGTACTATATACATTATAATACGGACCTGGATAAACTCCAGGCGCAAAGCATTTTAAAGTTTATTATCAGTCATGACACTGTAAGGGTCACCTCCTAAACATAACCAAACTTCCTATAAATTTTAGGGTATCTGCACCACAATAGTCTTAGTTGCTAAGCAAGAGAGAAAGTGCTTATTAGTTAAAATTTCCCTTTTTTCGAAAGCAATAACTGAGGTGTACAACGGCGCCTTGACTGATCACCAAATTTTGACCGAGTTATCATAAAAAAACAATTAGATTACGTGTGGTGTGGACTTGACAAAAAATCTTTAAAGGGACACACCCTATAACTGATGTGAAACTAAATAACCTCCAAAACATAAATAATATAATCTTTGGAAGATTTATAACTAACGAAAAAGTTTCAGCTATGCAGTCCCAGTCATTATCGATCAAATCAGCAGTTTAAAATATACTGCAGTACCTTAAACCATTCAATAATCTATGTAGAGTTGTTTTTGTACAATTAATAGCAGGATGCGATTTATTACAGAAAGTCTCTATACTGACTAATTATGGTAAAAATTAGGCATTTTTCGCCACAGGTTCTTTTTTGACATTGTATTCATTTATTATTTTACGTTTATTGAACTAAGAATATAATCTGCTAGATGTAGGGAGTACCCCTTTAAGAGAGCGGATAGTGCAATGTCCCTCAAGTTCAACATTTTAAGAGCAGAACATTTGATCTTTGGAGCGCGTCAAATGATATGACTGATTTGTATAGTTGATTACGACACAAATGTAGTATGCAAATAACATGCTGAAAAGATTTCAAAATACTTCTTATAACTTAGGGAAATTAATGTCGGTTTAATGTGTTTGTTTTCAAATGATTGAAATTAAAAATAGCGATCACCAGCATATATTATTTAATTTGCTGGAATTTATAAGTTTCACCGATCCCTTTAAAACTACACGATTTACAAATTTAAAAGTGCTATTTGGCGACACTTTCGACAATTTAATGGTAGCAACATCTACATACGAAGTCTCTCTGCCTTTTGAAATTTACTGATATATGTCACAAAAATATTTTGATTGAGACTGATGATACATGTTCTTGGATTTATGCTGTTAGAGATATTGAGCGGACAATGTTATTTCGTTAGTTTGATAACTAAAGCGCGATGACTCAAAAGTTAGCTATCTGACTTGTTGTTTTACGTGAGTGGCATATTACAATTACACGCACTAGCACTGTGACCTAGTGCGGAGATGGTCAGTAGAAGGGAGAGGACCATCAACTAGCCATTATAGTGAATCCCAAAGTTCGTCCCGTCTCTAGAGACGGATGTATTATAAGCAACTTTAAATTGTTCTTCTCAGAAACTATAAGGCTTACAGTTTAAATATTAAGTATGTATCATTGTCTAGAGCACCTCTATCAAGTGTGTTCAAATCATGCTCCGGGGTCAAAATAGACAATGCCCGGGTGTCACCTAGTAAAGGAAAAACTAAACAAGAAATCTTCTCTTAATCCACAAGGCGTAGAGCTTAGATAATTAGCATGTAGCATCGCCTAGTTGATTTCTATCAAATCATAACCTAGCTTGTAGCATTGCCTAGTAGACCTTAATCAAGACTGTTCATATTATGCCCCCTAGGTTCAAAATTTAGAAAAAATGTTTAAAAAGCTTTGCTCTGAAACCACTGGCATAGAGCTAAGATATTTGGCATGTTGCATTGGCAAGTAGACCTCTACAATATGTGTTCAAATCATGACCCCCGATCAAAACTAACCCCGACCGGGGAATCACTTTAATGCACATAGGCTTATATTGTCACACTTTAAAAAAATCTTTCAAAACACATGGCCTAGAGCTTAGATATGTGGCATGAAGCATGGTCCTGTGAACCTCTAACAAAATTGCTCAAATCGTGACCCCGTTTCAAAACTGTCCTTGCCCTTTGGACACTTGATTTTACATAGGCTTAAGTAGGGAGAACTTCATAAATATTCCTGTCTAAAACCACCAGGCCCGGAGCTTAAATAGTGGAGTGTAGCATTGGGTTGTGTATTTCTATGATAAGTGTTCAAATCTGATCCTCAGGTCAAAACTGACCTTTCCTGTGATGCAATTGTTGACCTTGTATTATAGGCAATGGAAGCATACGTTCTATTGCTAATCAGTATACAATCATTAATCAAATAACATGCACTGACAAAAACAAAACATGCTTCCAAATCGATTTATTATTAAGAACAATGTATACTTTTGTCGCATTTACAGCGCATGAAAGTGACTTGAGACCGGTGTAAAGTGAATATGTGATTCCCCTTATAAGTGACGACCCGGAAATTAATAGCAGTCGAAAGTGTAAAACAGTTAGTATTATCATCTTGGACATGATTTCCGTCCCTTGATATTAACCCCTTCGTGATTGTTGCTTTCAGAACCTAAGTTATCCGGCGTTCGTCAAAAA
Source organism: Saxidomus purpurata (assembly GCA_022818135.1). NCBI lineage: Eukaryota > Metazoa > Mollusca > Bivalvia > Venerida > Veneridae > Saxidomus > Saxidomus purpurata. Next base: position 20,232,642 of record JAFMSR010000007.1, read on the forward strand.
TACATATATACACACAATTTTTAATTTTATCAAAATTTGAAAAATGAAAATACATTGACTTTGTAGACTGTAACGAAGTTTTCCTACATCCAGATAAGGACAATCTACCTAGCTGTAAATGTGTAGCGATGAGAAACTCGCGAACTTGACGGCTTGTGGAATGAGTGTTCGAGAGCGATTTGCTTTCTTTGTAATCGAAGTGAAACTATACTAATAAATATTTTAATTTAAAGAGATATCTGGGACAGAGCGATTGTGAAATTTAGAAAAAAGAATGTATGTAAACGCGAATGATAGGGTCTGGTTGAACAATGAAGATGACCCGACACGCATGAAGTTAACAATCGGATGCTTAGAAAATATTTCTTATCTCACATATAGCCACCTTTTTGGCACACGACTAAATGTTTAAGTAACACAAACCACGGACCACCTTATTTGCATATCTTAAAGCTGCTCGCTTTCAGTTACCGTTGAAAAAAAAATAAATTAATTGACATAATTATACCTAAATATAAAACTAAAGGCTAGAATCAAATTATAAGCAAAAATCTAGGTAGGAATTTGCAGAAATCGATTGAATATGTCGGTTTCACGGCACCGCTACACTATATGTTTATATTGAAATTTGAAAAGCGTTGCAAACGCTTTTGAATTTGGTAGCGTTTTTTTTTTTAATTTAGAGATAAACGTGACATGAATTTAAACTGGAGCCTTTTAATATGACTATATGTTCTAAAATACGTTATTTACATACAGTTTGAAGCACTTTATTTTTTCACCAAAATCTGAGAGCGAGCAGCTTTAAGCACAAATGTAAATAACAAAAAGTTTTTCGATTTATGGGATTTATCTAAAACTATTAAACAATAGGAACATTCCTATACATTGTTTTTTTCTTTTATAAATTACACTTTTCAGTAGTTATAAAACTATACATGCATTTCAAATTTTGTTAAGTAAGACTTTTTGTGATGGGCAGTTTTTAAATCCCACTGGGACGAAACTGTTTTGATTTCTGTCCTCTGGCCTGTTTCGTCGGGCCCTTAAGGGTGTTTCTCTTGGTGCTCTGCCTTCTGCAAAGGCATTGAGTACATACGTTTTTTGGTTCTCAAGGTTTGCTTTTTATATATTTATACACGAGCATTTTTGTGTTTTACATACCATGCCTTTTGTTTCCATTGCGTGTGTTAGAGATTCACCTAGCAGGGATTACTTTTATTTACACTGTCCTGTGACTTTGGAACATGGTGGGGGTAAGAGTGAGGTTGGGTGCGCACCATAAACCGGTTTAAGCTCCCCAGTGGTGTTTTTGCCACTGACCGTTCCAAGGCGGTGCCCCACTGTGTTCCTTTAATTGTTCGTTTTGTCCTCGTGTGTTTGCTTTGTGTGCTGGTGTGCGTTGGTGGTGTATGTGTGTGTGTGTGCATGATTGTTTATGTGTGTCGTGTGTGTGTGCGTGTTGGTGGTGTGCACTTCTGGGTGCTGTGGGGTTCGTTTTGGGGAGGCTGCGTTTTTGGTACGTGGCATTCCCTGTTTGATATTATTTTTGTTTTTTTGTTTCAATAAGTCAACTGGTATATTACGTTATACATTAATTACTTGGTCGCGTTTTTATAAATATTTTTTTATGCTCCATTCGACAGCACGAGTCTTTTACAAAAACAACCTCTCTGTTATACTGCGATATAACACCAAATAGAGAAACCACGATGCAAACTGCTTCAAGCACTAATGTACGCTGGAAATGCGTGTCTTGTCTGCAATCTTTGGCTCTTGGCATTTTACACAAGTTTGCTAAATAATCAAACTTTTTGGACAAAATTGACTTGGTATGGCAGTCAGGTAAAACAAAACTCCCAAAGTTTTCAAATTCTGTTATGTACCAGTATGCATGGGAGTCATACTGGGATCTTTGCAAGTTCACCAGTGGAGAATCACGCGATCGACCAAGACTATACACTCGAAACGCAAAATAAACATTTAGGGCATATCTTGAGTAAAACTGAGCAAAGAATCAACAAGAGCTGTCAGTAGGACAGCGCGCTCGACTTTTTTAGTGCTTGCCAATAAAAGAAAACTTTGACAGTTAAGGGCACACAACACTATAACTAGAAATTTCTAAGTACAACTCAAGAACCATTTTCACAGAGTTATCTTCTCTTACTTACAAATAGGTGTCATGATGGTACATAAGTACTCCAACTTTCAAAGTATTATCTCAAATGGCTAAGTCAACAAGTGAACAAGAATGAAAAGTTTAACTGAGTTTCTAAGTCGAAAAGGGCCATAATTCAAATAAAATCCTTGACAGAATTACCTTCCCATGTCTATGTTTGGGGATCATGATGGTAAACAAGTATTCCAACTTTCAAAGTAATATATTAAACAGTTTAGTCAAAACATGGACTGGTTGGAAAAACTTAACCAAGATTCTAAATAGATAAAGGGCCTTATTTTTTAAAACAAATCCTTGACAGAGTTACCTTCTCTTGCCTACAGATTGGGGAAATGATTTAAACAAGCATTCAAAGTTTCAAAGCAATAACTCTAAGGGTAAAGTCAATAAGTGGATTTTACCCATATTCCATGTATTTTCTAACTCATAAAGGGGCATTATTCTGTCAAAAACCTTGACAGAGTTATATACTCTTGTCTGTTGATGGAGGTAATGATGATAAATAAGAGTGGTACGTTTCAAAGCAATAACTCTAATGGTTTTGAAATAAAGTGGGTGGTGCGAATAACTTAATCAAGCTCAACACACTTTTTAAGTAAAAAAGGGCCATAATTCTCTCAAAAACATTGATAAAGTTATGTACGCTTGTCTGTAGTTGGAGGTTGTAATGGTAAATAAGTATGGTAAGTTTCAAAGCCATACCTCTAATAAGTTTTAAATGAAGTGGGTGGTACGAAAAACATAACCAATGTGTCACACCAACGCTGACGCCAGGGCAAGTAGGATAGCTCCCCTTTTCTTTGAAAAGTCGAGCTAAAATGTTTGATGTCTGAAATGTTATGTCTTAAAAATCAACCTGAAAGGGGATGGTAACCAAATCACTTAAAAGACACACTTATATGAACTGCATTGATCACTCTTGCTTCTATAAAGATCTGTGTACATGAAGAGATATTTTGTAATACCTTCCGATTGTCACACACCTACCTAATATATATAAGCAAGCACATCTGGTTGGAATACTTGATGATGATATGTAGTATATCCCTGCATTGTTTCTTCCAACATTTTCTTTAGCAACCACAACATTTCCCGATTTGACTGCAGTAACCTCTACCCCAGGAATCGTGTCAATAGTGATTACACCATTGTTGTAAACTATAAGAGCTTGAATAGCATTATCATGAAATCTGACACGAAAAGTATCTTGAGTCTGTTGGTTAACGTATGCTGAGATGTCAAACCGAACATCTGCGGTTGTGTTCATTCGACTGAAGGATTTACTCACTGTTGATACACAGGACCACGCTTGAACTGAAAAACAATACCCTCAACTAATTAGTTGCCTGGATTGTTTTGCATTATTAATAATCACTTTATATTCAGAAAGGGTATCCTTAAATGATAATGATTTTGATATGTAGTAACTCTATTCAGCACGCTTTCTATCTGTCTTGTTTTTTGTTGTTTTTTTGTTTGTTTTTTTGTTAACAATCAATTTATTACAGAAAGCCTCTATATTGATAAATTGTGGTAAAATGAGGTATTTTTCGCAATAGGTTCTTCTTTGAAATTGTATTTATTGGTCATGTTACGTTCATTGAACACATAATATATGTTTCGAGAATATAATATGCTAGATGTAAGGACTGCCCCTTTAAATATACATGTAACTGTACAAAAATACTATTGATTTCTAAAAAATAATTCAACCTGTAACATGAAACTTACCACAAAGGAAGAAAAAATCATAAAAATAGCATAAGACTCACTTGAGTAAATTGACGAAGAACAGAACAAAAGGATGATAGATGCATGTTTCATAAAAGGATATGCAGTTCATGCTTGTCATTTTGATAAAGAGAACAGACCAGGTTCTAAATAAAAAGCTTCGAATTACCTTAGGTCTTAGTCAAAACATTTCAATAACTTTTCGACTATTAGCCTTACTTAGAGACAATTGATATAGTAGTTATTGCCGGAAACCACTTTACATGTAACATTTGAAGTATCTATGTTTGAACCGTGCTCAAGTAAAATACAACATAGAACACTAGTCCTGACAGGGGGTCGGACGTAAACGATGTGTCTCGAGGCTTTAAGCGAGAATTTGATGTAGTGGCGGAAATTTCATGTTTTTTTTGGGAGACGGATAAAAAATGGTAAGGAAATGTATATTTTTTATTTGATCGAACTGTTATAATGCCGTTTGTATAGCCACATGTTATAAATGAAATCGTCACACCCGTTTTGGATCGTGGACCTAAAAATAAAAAAGTCATTGAAGGGATAAATTGGTCGGTAGTGGTTATGTTTGGATTTTCCGCCGTTTTCGGTTCAGACCGCTTTACTCAAGCTTATTTGAATGCATTTCGTATAAACATGATGCGATCCATTGTTATGTAATGTGTACACGTTTCCAATACGAAGTATCGCCGATTTTTTAAACTTTAAACAGATTTCGATGTATCTCGGGCCGTTTTAAGACGATTTGGTGTATTACCGGGTTCAAAAAGCAGCTGTAAACGGTAAACCAACGGACAGCATGGATGATGTACCATGTGTAAATTGCGAACCAGTGCGGCTGCTGCCCACACTAGTGTTTCATCGACCATGGAATTAAATAACACAAAATCGAATGGTATTAAATTGAATCAACAAACATTTGCTGTCAACATGTAATGCTGAATGAAACAAAATTAATAGATCTATATGTAACTAATCTTTGTATCTATTCGTATATTTTTTAACAGAAATCCCTGCATTGTGGCAGCTGAAATTTAGAGTTGAATGTTGTATGATTCAAAAATTCATTTTTGACACAATTTACACATGTTTACCGTTTACAGTTTCTTTTGGAACCCGGTGATACATCAAATCGTCTTAAAACGGCGCGAGATACATCGAAATCGGTTCGAAGTTAAAACATTCGGCGATAGTTCGTATAAGAAACGTGCACACATTACATAACAATGGATCGCATCATGTTTATACGAAATGCATTCAAAATAAGCTCGAGTAAAGCGGTCTGAACCGTCCAAACGTGGGAGAAACCGGTGGAAAATAAAAACATAAACACTACCGACCAATTTATCCCTTCAATAACTTTTTTATTTTTAGGTCCACGATCTAAAACGGGTGTGACGATTTCATTTATTACATGTGGCTATACAAACGGCATTATAACAGTTCGATCAAATAAAAAATATACATTTCCTTACCAATTTTCTTATCCGTCTCCCCCCCAAAAAACATGAAATTTCCGCCATTTTGACCGGAACTACATCAAATTCTCGCTTAAAGCCCCGAGATACATCGTTTACGTCCGATCCCCTGCCTGAGTTAGAGTAATACACAAATGCCTACCAAATTTCGTAACGACTTGACATATGTGACATCATCCTTCTTTATTGGATAACTCCAAAATTATTTTATACTAAACTTAATGCTGCGAATAGTGTAACTACAACCTT
>JAFMSR010000007.1:20238793-20254614 GCA_022818135.1 Saxidomus purpurata
AAATGTGCAAATACTTAATATTTATTTCAGCACATATGTTAACCTTGCCTTTGCAACCAATGTCACAGAATGTCAAGAAGAGGAGTGTGTTGCAACCAGTACCAAAGAAACATCTGATGGACAATACACAGATCTTTCTCGCTATACAAACACCGATAAAGACGCATATGACGTCATCGAGAAGATCGGAAAACAGTAGTTTAATATGGAGCCTGACATTTTGTTCATTATACTATGTAGTTATGTTCACTTCGTGTTAAAATTTAATAAGAGGTTTCCTTCTAGCGATTGATGTCCAGTTAACATGGTTATGGTTCTGTGTTCGACTATAGTTAACCAATTTCTACCTATATCATTACAATAGTATCTTTTTTCGTCTTTTTGCAAGTATTTTTCTATGATAAAACATATTTTTGACAGAGGTTTCTACTCTATGTCGTCTGGTCTGCATGTAAGTTGTTAGAAGTTTTGACCAAATTTTCACAAAACACCCATATTTATACTTGGAAATATCTAGTTAAAGTTTGTCGTACACAGTTCTCAGTAACCAATTAACTTAACGATTTGAAACTTTTCTGCAGTGTTTATGGTGATAAAACAATCAAGATAGATAACGAATCTTGTTTACACAAAAATACTAGCAATCCTAATCAACATTGACAGATAGTTTATGGTTGCAAAATTTCGGCCAAATTCATTGATGGGTTGAGCCAAATCCTTGGCAACTTATACATGTACATGTATTACCTTTCTGAACAGTAACATTACGTCATACATGTACCAAACTGATGTACCATATACTGTATTCTCTGTGCTATGTTACCAGTAGCGATTGGTTTTCTGTGGTATGGTGAGATTTTGTGTTAGGTTGCATTTAATTTTGTATTTAGCAACGATGCTTTTCTACTGCATGGTTTGTGTGTACCGTTTGTGACTTGTGATATGTAAACAGGTGATGTGTACATTGTCATTGACCACAGTCATTATCAAATCATGTACTTATAATGCACTAAATGTATCTTACATTATGCGCTTAAGAACATGCGTCGGCATCCGCAGCACACTATTTTAGTAAAAAGATACTTGTGAATGTCGTAATTAAAGGGAATAAGTTGAGTTTCCTCATTCTATAGTGAGCTATGATGGTGCCCGAAGTGTCCGAATCTACACAAACTTTAACAGAACAGAACAGAACAGAACATTTCTTTTATTTCTCCCAGGTGTTTTACAGAACACAGCATGGGTATAAAGCAAAATAACATTTTACATGTACATAAATATAAATCCGGTACAAGGGTTTCATTAAATCTCATTAGCATTACATAATATTATTTACTTATCCTAAGATAGTTTCGATTATTCTTTGCAGGGGGTGAGACTTATTTATTCCGTAGAAATTGTCTCAAGCTACGCCTAGTGTTTACATACGACCGCATCCTTCAAATATAGCCCGAGCAGACTATAAAAGAATTACCCACAATTCATTGTGTTAAAACTCATTTAACGATGAATTTTATGAATGGAAGCGTAGTAAAAAAACGTACACACATATATAACAATAAAAGTGCGTGAGAAAACTTACTTTACATAATGGGATTATGCCACTGGATACATTCAGTTCGTAAGTGTACAATTTAAATAGCAATAATAGTAACAGAAAAAGCTTTAACAGGAAATACCTAAACACTGGTGTATAGATGTAGTACATTTTATCTTCTAACAGAACTAAATGTGTACCGAAATCGTAGTCTTGGATATTGTAGGCATAAGAAAGACAAAAGAAATCTAAGATTTGTGTAAAGACTCCGACTGCTCAGTGCTGACGGCGTTATATTTTGATACGGCAGGTCCTAGGTTCTAATTACAGCCAGGGCAACACAGCTGTACGCGGATATATATGCCTTTCTCGTAAGTGTGAACAATATTATGAGTGTGTGCGTGTGAGCGATTCAATAAGCCACAGAATCTCTTTTTTTCGTATAAATTTCCCTATCATCTCGGAATTATTGTTTCATGCAATGACGCAAAATCCAGTACGCATGCGAAAAATATATAGAAAATTATAGATTCAGTCCTGAAGTTTTACAATAATTTTATTCATTACCATCTGTAATACTTAGATAGGCTGCTAGTGAGCACTTCCTATCGACAGTAAATTCAAAATTGGCCTTTTTCGTCAGTCCGTATAAAGCTTTGTGTGTAGGCTTTACAACATTTAAATATCCAAAGAGACAGTGACTATTACCAATTAAATATATAGGAATTATATGATAAATCACTGTCAGATTGTTGTATTAAACATTTGAAATAATCATTGCCATCATCATTTTGACCTAAGACCAAGATATACCAACATATTTCAATAGCCTGCAATAGCCAACGTCTACATAGCCAATGTCCATCCGAGTGTTAAAAAGTTTTAAAGCTACTCGCTATCAGATTTTGGTGAAACAGTTAAGTTATTCAAAATCTATGAACATAACGATTTTTAGAACAATGAATGCTTACAACATTTTGCAGCAAATGAATACAGTTATGTAGCAAATTAATTCATCTTTTTGTAGTAAATGAATACAGTTTTTGTAGCAAATGAATGCTGGCTATTCTCACTGTTTTTTTTTAACTTAAACATGTAAACACTCAAAAAGCACACTCAACTAGGGATATGAAGCATTTGAACACAATCAACTAGTTTTAATTTTCGGGATTATATTGAATTGATTGTAATGTCCAACAGTCTAATGTATGGATCTGAAGAACTGTCGGATGTTTTTGTTTAAGTTGATATATCATACTATTAGGTTCGATTCAATTTACATTTCACACTTACTTTTAATATCTTAATGCCACACACTATTGGAATGTGTTCTTTGAAACTTCATGTTCAGGCTGTATGAGACTCCTTGATTGATCCCTTTGTTAATGAGTGGTTGTGGATGAAGAGTTCGACGCTTTAATGACATCTTAACAGTCGACAATTAAGAGTTTTATCAGTAATGAGTAACAAAAGTTGTCACTATAAAGTGACATACGCTGTCGAAAGGATCTTTGACTGACAGTAGCAACACTCATTTAAATGCATTTTAAACCAATATGTTGGTTCGCTCGGTCTGAAATTAAAGTCGCACATGAAGAAGTTTAAGTGTTTTATTTTACAGTAATAAAACATAACTGAAATGAGACATCCCTCTTGATAGAAAATGCTTTCTTCTTACAAAGATTTCGCTTCTGTCTGAAATGAAAACAAAATAGTTTCAGCAAATTGTTTGTTACATAGCTGAAAGGTACATAGAATCTTTACAATGAGAAAATATATCTGAGTTTTTGTCATGACAAAAGTATTCATTACAACACACTGGATTAAGTCATCTATAATAATTTTTGTCACATAGGCAGAGACAACGGGTTAGAACTGTTTCTGTTCACACAAAGCGTCGAATAAAAAGTTTATACCATTTCTTGAAGGAAAACTGCTGCACGTTGGATCCACCGTAGAAGGTGATAAAACGAAAGACACATATTTTTTCCGTGAAGCATTTCTCCAAATTTGTACTCGTAATAGCTTTCTCAAATGCATTAGTATGGAACACCTTTACTGTCTTATTATTTTGTATTGCATTATAAGCAGTACATTTCCATATGGTACATTTTTATAATATGCAGTGCCTTTTCCGTTATATATGTTGGTTATTTATTAATATGCAGTGCAAACACTAGTAGATACAGTAGAATAACCATTATACGGTGTGCAAACAACGTCAAATGCAGTACAAACAACATTACAGTCCAAATCCGTTATGTCGACTTCGGTTATCTCGATTTTTCAATATCTCGAGTGGATTTTCTCGGTCCCGATTTGTTCCCTTCTCATTCTGTATGAATGAACTTCAGATATCTCGATTTGTTTATCTCGATTTTTTTCCAATATCTCGACTAAATTTCTGCAATGACATTATATGCAGTCATTGTTTCGATACATGTGGAGGTATTTTGATTATATGCAGTAGTTTTACCTTTATACGGTGGATGTTAGTCAATAGGTGTGATGAGATGTTTAATTTATGAAGTGTTTCTTAATACTAAAGGTAAAGTGTTTATATACTGTAGTGTCAATCTCTGGCTTTTGGCAGAAACCCTATTCTTAAATTGCAGGCATGTTGGGAGGTAAACAACGGCAACTAAACTTTAACTTATCAGCGGGTCACCAACTTCACAAGTAATTTAGGGCGTCATCAAGACGAAACAAGTCGTTAAAAGTCCAATTCGTCAGATGTTTTCCAATCACTAATATATCTTCAAAAGAATCAGTTTTGTTAAGGTATGAAATACCTGTAGGTTCTGATCAAGACTAGTACATATCAGATTCATTGAGGTCTTCACATTCTGGTGGCTCAAATGTGTAGATCGGGTTGTAGGAGAATTCGAGTTGTACATTGCACAAGCTAGTCGTCATTCTGCGGTATATTGGGTGCCCAAAGTCATCATAATATCCTGAAATATTGCACCAAAATGTCACACAATAGCAAGGACATTAAGGCGTACATAGTTATGTTCTTTTTAGAGATTTAAAGTAATATTAACCTTCGAAATGACTTAATTGAATTATAGTAAAAAACATAGTAGATGCTTGGAAAACAATAAGACATTTGTTGCATGCATAAGTGAACATTAACATAACAGAGATGTTTACAGATTTCCTTTGTATTCCATTGGGACGAAGTTGTCATACACATTCCATTTTTGTTATTACTATAAAAATATTCATTATTTCAGAATTATAAATCAGTGAGTAATTTCTTTCTTAAATTATAGTGGTTACTTTGAACGCGAATACCACTTTTGATAGTCCTCATTTAATTCAAATTTTGTTAATATATTTGATATAAGCTTTAGAATGTTTTAATACTGACCACACTATTTAGATTGTGCATACCATAATTCATCAGAATACAAAAATATCATTACATTACATTACATTGCATTGCATCACCAGCTGTAATATACATGGCAGGGGACACAGGAAAAAGAGAAAGACAAATAAGGGTTTTGGTATATTTTGAATATACCATATTTCAATATTAATATGCGAACATTTGAGCTTCCTCACTAGTATATACAAATATATACAAATACCCGCTATAACGTAATATTTCCCTGCATTCAAGGTAACGCCACAAGCGGTGCTAACAGCTGGCGTGTACAGGTATCCTGGCTCTGCTGTTGGTCCTAGCTATAAAATAGAAAACAGTCTTGTTAAAACTTTGATAAAGGTACACTTATTAATTTGTAAGAAGTATAACTGTTAACAGGGCACTACTATTGGATATTGCCTTTTCATTAGAAAATGGAAAACATTTGTTACCTATTACTTTAATGTCGTTTCTTATGAATTTAAAGTGACGTAGAATAAAGTACATTTACTTTAATTCACTCTGTGATGGGTATTGTTCTGTATAAACACTACTGCACCCTGCTTTGGTAGTAGTGGTGGTAGAGCTCGGGGTGGTGGTGATGGTAGATCTGGGGTGTATGGGGTTGTGCAAATTTATAGCTGGTGGTTGTGGTAAGGCTGGGGGTTCGGGGGCGGAGGGAGTGGTACTGTTAGTAAGGCAGAGTGGGGGTTATTTATAGCTGACAGTCAACCTGTCGCAAACTTTCCTTAATTTGTTCCCCTTTCTAACGTAAATTGTTTGATCCATAATTATGCTTAAAATGACAACATAGCAATACATCACTTACAACTGTTCTATACATATGTATCAGCTCTACTTTGTATTTTCTATGACCAAATGGACCTCCTATTACAGTACCACTGTCTTCGATGTAGAACACACCAGCTAAGGAACAAACATATTTGTGCAGTTAATATTATATGACACTTTTCATACATACTTATTCTTAGTAAATCTGATAATTATTTCAAAATCAAAGACGTAGATCTACATGTATCAGACGACTTATTTGCTGAAAAGTGTTTTCTTTCAATCTCGTAGAAGAATTTTTTTCAAATTTTATTTGTAATATCGAATGAGCAACATGTAATTAAACAATGCATAATTTATTACAAAATTGGAAAATCATAAAACATCCAAATTGCACTGATACTGTCTTTTACATAGAGATATTTTAGACAAAACGACATAGGTATTACATGGCAAATGTATATTTCCGTTCGATGTGTATCGCGTCTGTTGAAAAATTATTTTATTTTTATCTTTCTAAGAGATATGCTTTTTTCATAAAATACCGACAAAATAAGTTATAAATAAATTATTGCACAATTGGAAAATCATCAAAAAGTCAAACTTCACTGATACTTTCTGTCTTTTATATATTGATATTTTAGACAAAACGACATATAATTAAAAGCAATACTCATTAGACATTTTTAATGAAACTGGTACTTATTGGGTAAAGCTGTCAATATTAAAGTAGTTGAGAATATACATAATTATCTAATACAGACGAACACTTTATGGGCTTCCTGTAATTCTGCTAAACAACTACATTCGTGTCGAAACAAAAACAGAAACTCACCAAATTGTGCGGAGCAAAACCTCTTCTGTAATGGGTAATCAGAGCACGAGCATGTTGAAGCAATACCGACTACACTCATTATCAAGATAACGACAAGTACCATTCTTGACATGTTTATCACTCTTAAAATATACAAACATGGCATCGCGGGATATATAAAGCTTTATTCAATAGAATCTGATCAATGTACATTATATATATCACAAGACAAATATATGGAACGCCTTTACTGTCTTATGATGTTGTATTGTATTATACGCAGTCCATTTTCATGTATACGAGGTACATATTTCATTTGACATGGTACATTCTTCATGATAAACAGTGCCTTTTCCGTTATATACGGTGGTTATTTAATAATATGCAGTGCAATCACTTGAAGATACAGTAGAATAACCATTAAATGGTGTGCAAATAACGTCATATGCAATACAAACAGCATTATATGCAGTACAAATGACATTATATGCAGTCATTGTTTCGATACATGCGGTGGTATTTCGATTATATGCAGTAGTTTTACCTTTATACGGTGTATGTTGGTCAATAGGTGTGGTAGATGTTAAAATATATGAAGTGCTTGCGATTAATTCTATACGTGGTGAATTATTAGTTATTTGTTCATAAAAAACAATGTACGCAATGCATTTGGTATAATACATGGCGGAAACGGCATTTTCTTTTTTATTATGTTCGGTCCATTCTACTATGTACATGGTATATACAGCATTATATGCGGTGCATTTTTCATTACGATGATCATACTTTCCAGCATTCTCCGGAATTATTTATCCGGAAAATACCGATCAATATTTCTATAAATAGCGGTCACGTCTGTCAACCATAGAAGTGCGTAATGTATAATTAATATAGCGTTACCGAATCCATATCTCAATTAATACTTGATGTATTGCATTGAAACTTACATAAACAAGTCAGATAACTATATCTTGTATATAATGCAAAGTATGGCCCTCTTTTTCGACTGAGAAATTCTGGTTAAAGTTTTGCATGCAATTACATTAAAGCTGCTCGCTCACAATTGTCGTTGAGAAAATTAAATTTTCAGCAATGATATACTGATATATAGAACATAAAACTAAAGGTTAGAATGAACAACACAAGTAAAAATCTAGGTAAGAATTTGCAAAAATCGATTGAATATCTTGGTTTTACGGCACCTTTACACTAGATCTATATGTTTATATTGGAATTTCAAAAGCGTGAAATGCTTTCCAATTTGGAAGCGTATTATTTCAAATCTACAGATATACATTACAGTAATTTATACTGGAACCTTTTTATATGACTATTCTTCTAAAATATGTTATTTTCATACAGTTTGAAGAACTTTATTTTTGCACCAAAATCTGAGAGCGAGCAGCTTTAAAGTCCATATCTCAATTACTACTTGATGTATTGCATTTAAACTTTAAACAAGGTTTCCCAACATTTCATCACACCTACGTCAATACTCAAGTTAGATAACTATATCTTGCAAATAATGCAAATTATGGCTCTTTTTTTTCGAGTTAAACATACGTTTAAGTCCATATCTCAGTAACTAACTTGATGTCTAGTAAGAACATTTGAAGAGCTCGCTTTGGGATTGCTTTTTGTGCCGGTCTGTACAAGTACTGAAGATAGCAAACCGGTTTATGCTCAATATCTTCACTATACATAGGTTTATCGACTTCAAACGTGGTGTATAGTAAGAACATGTAAAGATCTCGCATGGGGTGGTTTAGGGGTTGTCCAACAAAGGTCAATGTCACCTTTACTAAAGATGTGGATAGTGTTTATATTTTTACCTTGATTCTTACACATTTACAAAATACACAGAATTACCTATTCTTGGACAAAAAAAAAACAATATTACTGACAAACGCGCACTTTCATGACACAGCTCTTGTTTTTAGAGTAATGCCCCTTATTATTTTTTTAGTTCAAGTTCACTTTCTTCAATAATTATTCAACAGGGTGCAAATCTAGTATATGCAGTTTATCATAGTTATGCCTTGTCACTTGCTAAACAGACAAGGGCCAGGCACCCGCTGGTCGTGACCTAGTTTTGATCTAGTAATTTGCAGTAAGCAATTGGTAATTAGTGTGTTGTGACTAATATTCCTAATTAGTGAAGTGCTTTAGAAATATCAATGTTTTATGTGACCATGCAGACAAACAATCTTTGAGGTACATGCAAGCGCTACTCGATGTTAACTGTACGGTGTCATATCAATTTTTTCTTAGATCGCTCGGTAATTTCCGCCGAGAGTATTTTTAGAGACTGTCTTCAAGCATCCTCATAATGGGAAAAGCACCGCATATAATGCCGTATGTACAGCTTATATAGTTGTTTGCAACACACATAATTAAAAAGTATTTACTACATACAAAGTTGTTGACACCATGTATGTTGACATATGCACCACACATATTGATTTATTATCTTAGTATAAGTAATAATTCACCACGCATACCATGAAACGAACGCATTTCATACATTTAAACATCTACCACACCTATTAATCAACATACAACGTTTAAAGGTACAACTACTGCATATAATGAAAATACCACCTCATGTATCGAAAAACTGATTGCATATAATGCTGTTTGTACTGTATATAATGCTGTTTGTACTGCATATAACGTTGTTTGTACAACATATAATGGTTATTCTACTGTATATCCATACTTTTGCACTGCATATTATTAAATAACCACCATATATAAAAGAAAAGGCACTGCATATCACGAAAAAGTTACCCCATCTAAATGTGCATGTACCATGTCAAATGAAATATGTACCTCGTATACATGGAAATGTTCTGAGTATAATACAATACAACATAATAAGACAGTAAAGGCGTTCCATAGAATTACTCTAAAAACAAGAGCTGTGTCATGACAGCGCGCTCGACTATTTGAAGGTTTGTCAGTAATATAGGTTTTTTGTCCAAGAATAGGTAATTGTGTGTATTTTGTAAATGTATAAGAATTAAAAATGTAAAAATATAAACACTATCCACATCAACTCTATTTTTAGCAAAGGTGACCTTGACCTTTGTTGGACAACCCCAAAACCACCCCATACAAGATCTTTACATGTTCTTACTTTACACCAAGTTTGAAGTCGATACACCTATGTATAGTGAAGATATTGAGCATAAACCGATTTTCTATCTTCAGTAATGGTGACCTTGACCTTGTACAGACCGGCACAAAAAGCAGTCCCAAAGCGAGCTCTTCAAATGTTCTTACTAGACATCAAGTTAGTTACTGAGATATGGACTTACACGTATGACTAACTCGAAAAATAAAGAGCCATAATTTGCATTATATGCAAGATACAGTTATCTAATTTGATTATTGACGTAGGTGTGATGACTGGGAAACCTTGTATAAAGTTTAAATGCAATACATCAAGTAGTAATTGAGATATGGACTTTAAAGCTGCTCGCTCCCAGGTTTTGGTGCAAAAAATAAAGTTCTTCAAACTGTATGAAAATAACATATTTTAGAAGAATAGTCATATAAAAAGGTTCCAGTATAAATTACTGTAATGTATATCTGTAGATTTGAAATAATACGCTTCCAAATTGGAAAGCATTTCACGCTTTTGAAATTCCAATATAAACATATAGATCTAGTGTAAAGGTGCCGTAAAACCAAGATATTCAATCGATGTTTGCAAATTCCTACCAAGATTTTTACTTGTGTTGTTCATTCTAACCTTTAGTTTTATGTTCTATATATTAGTATATCATTGTTGAAAATTTAATTTTCTCTACGACAACTGTGAGCGAGCAACTTTAATTTAATTGCATGCAAAACTTTAACCAGAATTTCTCAGTCGAAAAAGAGGGCCATACTTTGCATTATATACAAGATACAGTTATCTGACTTTATTATTTAAGTTTCAATGCAATACATAAAGTATTTATTGAGATATGGACTCGGTAACGCTATACATTAGGCACGTCTATGGTTGATGACGTGACCGCTATTTATAGTAATATTGATCGGTATTTTCCTGATAAATGATTCCGGAGAATACCGGAAAGTATGATCATCGTAATGAAAAATGCACCGCATATAATGCTGTATACACCATGTATATAGTAGAATGGACCGAACATAATAAAAAAGAAAATGCCGTTTCCGCCATGTATTATACCAAATGCATTGCGTACATTGTTTTTTATGAACAAATAACTAATAATTCACCACGTATAGAATTAATCGCAAGCAATTCATATATTTTAACATCTACCACACCTATTGACCTATTGATTGCTAGAACACTAACTGAATTTTTTAACGAAATCGTGTATCACCTTTAACAGACAGTAGGTGAACTGATTAGCAACTTGTAGAGTTGATGAAGAAAGTGGTTAATAAAAGAAATACATGCAGTAACGTACATGAACGTCATTATTTACATAGATAAAATATAGATCAACTTCTTTTTAAAACATTGTCACAGTGACAGGTGTCGGCACATACACTTATCAATGACTTAATGTCGACAAATATTTCGCTTAAATATATTTGATAGGTTTCAGAAGTTTTGCTATATTGAAATTGATGTTGTCGTAGATCATCACAATAGCCATTGTCTACAAAACATGACTCACATCCTCTATAACATTACAGAAAAGCAATTTTCCTTAAATAACATTTAAATTTTCATATTCATTTTAGATTAATGTTTATCCATGTATTTAAAGCTGCTTGCTCTCAAATTTTAGTAAAAGAACGAAGTTCTTCAAACTGTATGTAAATAACGAATTTTAGAACATTTAGTCATATAAAAAGGCTCCAATATAAATTCCTGCCACGTATATTTCTAAATTTCAAAAAGTACGCTACCAAATTCAAAAGCGTTGCAAACGCTTTTGAATTTCAATATAAACATATAAAAAATTCAACTGTAACAGAGAGCGAGCAGCTTTAAAGTATCTAATGTATTTTATCATTATAGTCAATTGTGATAAAATATTTGTAACGGTTATGTCACATATAACAAGGACCAATACGGAAATGAAAGTCATATGTCCCAGTTTCAATTATAATAGACGCTACGCCGAAACGAAACTTCCTAAGAGCTGCTTTATCTTCAACTTAAGATTATCTTTCAATTTCTGCAAAAGGTTTTAAATTTATTACATCTTCTGTCATTCACGCTATTAGCATAAGATATTATTGCATAGATTTTTAAAATCTCAACAATTGCTACAACGCGTTGCAGTTGGGTTTGCCCGTTCGCTATCTTGGCAATCGATACAGTTATAATCTTACGTCACTCATAGCGCAATTTTGAAACTATTATTAGAGCTAGTTTATAGGTTAACTCCTCCCCATTCAAGGACATTTAGGTGCGAGCGTCCAGCTTCTTTCTCACGTCGTCAATTTGCTCCGCCCAAAAACTCGCATGGTAAACTTCACGTATGTATTTTAATGCAAGTGACAAACAGTATTTAATAATTTTAAATATAGGTTTCTTCGCGTATTTTGGAATTATATAGATCTTCAGTTTTATTTAAAATGTTGATTAATATATACTCTTTTAAAAGAGACCTCTTTCAATCACAGCGACTGAGCTACGGTATCATTGCATTTATTATAAGTGTAGACCGTAAGTTTATGAATTAGTATACATGTAAATTATGTTCGCGAACTTTACACACCGGAATTCCATTGCAGTAACATGTTATCCTACATAATTCATAATGACGTTTGGTGGACAAAAATATATTGTGATGCATTTTTCATAAAATGCGTTTTTCAGTCTGTTTCTCATCTCGCCTTGTCAATTTTGTTTGCCAAAGTGGAATTCAAACAAAATGTCAACGAAAGTAATTAAGTTGACGAAATTATCAATAACTGAGTACATCGATAACTGATTTCGCAGCGTGAAAAATATGTTTGTCTCCGGCAGTACTGGAACTCCTTTATTTCGCAGAGCGTCGCCACAAAAGCGAGGTCATGCCATGGGTAAGGAAGTCTACTGACATACTAAGTATCTAATGCCGTACTGTACGTACTAACATATTCAGTGCATCTGCCAAAATCTTTACTTGTACGGACGTTGTATTATCATAACCAAGTTTCCTCTCTACCGCCGACAGTGAACTCGACAATTTTCCCTTGTGAACAGTGTTTTTACTTTAAAAGCCCTTCAATTTTCAGAGTGCGGCCAGGGCGTTGAGTTTAAGAAAAAATACAAATCAATGAACAGGGGCGTAGTTACTTCGGCCATAAAAATGAAACGACAGACATGACAGTCAGACCAGTAGATTAATGACGATTATCTAATTTGTTTCATTTTATCTCATATATTTACATGTATTTCAATTCTTTTTTATTCCAACCACTATAAATATCTGTAGATGAGTGTTGGATACTGCATCCTTACCAATCCAATTTACCACCCGTAGTCATACATGAGCGAAATGTTGGACACATTAATGCAGAGTTACACGATTACTCAAAACTTTGTAATAACTCTTAACTAACTAGAATTATTTCGGCTTTTTCACATTTTGAAGAAGAAACATTCGACGAATGATAAAGAAAACATATTTAAAGAATCTGCGGGAAAACGACAGTCTTAGTGAAACATTTTGTTTTGCACTGACCGCTGTGTCGTCAGTGTCACTGAAGTGAAATATACACAATAATCATATTTATCCTGGATATACTCATGCATACTAATTTATGTTCAGTGTTATTGTTTTTAAATGGCTATCCAAATAGTCATAACTATGATAATCATTAGTTTTAATCGTTATATGACATATGATTAACTCACACATGCACGCGAGTCGGTAAAATCACAAGAAGCTCTCGGAAAAACAACATTTAATGTACATTTGTATATATATATGAGAACTTGGTAGAGTGCTAGTCTAACTATTTCGACTTCCGGCAAACCGATTTTATAGGCTAATACTTTCAAGTTGTTCACCATCTAGTTATAAATATCAGATCTGTGAAAGGGGTCACACTGCAACGCCAAATTAATTTGGCTATTGGAGTGCTGCTGTATATGTCCAACCCATAGTACAGAGGGGTCCGACATGTCTGACACGGCACTTTCTGCTGTCAGATAAGCGGCTTTTCTGTCCCGGGTCCCGGTTGTCCGCAGGCTAGCCGAAATGTTGAGGGCAAAAAATTAAAACGAATGAATATTGTACGAAAGTCCTGTTTTACCTAGCCCAGACATTTTAGATCTATTTGCAGTATTGGGATAACATTTTAATCTTGCTTACTTTAAAAGTGCGCTGTTAATGTGTTTTATTTTTATTAGTATGCACATGTATTACCTCGTGGAGTAGCCTCAATATTTCGACTGCAAGACAGAAAAATTTTACAAACTGATATTACATCTAGTCTGCCTTTGCGAAGGGCGGCCATCGTATAAATGTAGCAAAAAGCACTTGCGTGCAATTAGTTGGGCTATTCGTTGAGATACGCAATAAACTTCCATAGTCTATTTCATAAAGTTTTGGGAAAGTTTCATCAATTAGTGTACACCTGGCTCCGCATTTCGGAACGTGACGTCCGAATCAAATAAGGACTGATCGCATGCGCCCCTACTTGACCTTTTCAATGAAAGAACGGAGGGGAGGAGTTAACCGATATCTACATGCTCTATTAATAGTTTCAGATTCGCCTTTGTGTGACGTAAGATTGTAATTGTTTTGATTGCTAAAATAGCGAACGGGCAAAGACAACTGCAACACGTTGTAATTAGATAAAGTGAACTTAATGTCGGCATTTACATTTCCTCTCAAGTATTATGTCAAAAGATCAACACATCCGCCGTAATGCTACAAATTGACATAGTGACGCATCTTATACAAGACAACAACGACATGTCAGTCAAAGGTTAGATATGAATGTCTATCATTGTAGCTACAATGTATTTTCATGGACATTTCAACCTAAACACGAAAAACACGCACGATTCTTCAATTAAGATTTCCTAAACTGAAGTCCAGTAAGTGAGTGCTTAGATACATTACACTTCATAATTGTCATTTTAATTTATTCTGAACACATGCACAACTGTCTGTTATATCATATTTGTCATATAGATTGCTAATTAATACACATGTTGCTAAACCAAGATATCAAATTCTGGAGAACCAGACTGATTACATGATTAATTTGCTAAACATTCAGTGGTTGACTTGCTGTCGGTATCATTTGTAATAACTAACCTGTGTGGTAGTGCAGCATCGACCTTCTTGTGGGTGCAGTTATGAAATTTTAAGCTCTTAAAGGCAATATCCAAAAATAAAGTTTATTGCCTATACCTTAGATAAACTCTGTTTTTTAAGTTTCGGCAAAATATCCTTTTAAGAAAGGTACGAGCGTAGAACAATATAACAATTCCTTCCGGTACATAGAGACTAACTCAACATTTCTTGGTAGACGCTCAATATAATTCTAACTTCACTTTCCTTCGAAAACGCTCTATGAAATAGGTACTCAATTCTTGGAAGGCGCTCAATTCTAATACTTATCATAGCAGAAAAGTGTATATTATGTGAATATGTGCTGGTTATTATTTGACTAGAACATTAACTATCAAATTCAAATCATTTGGGAATGCACTTTTCATAGGAAACAACAAACAAACGATATTTTGTTTATTTTGATGATGATAGCTGAATGTATATAAATTTTGAGTCTTTTGATAACATGATATCAAACCATAGTATTTCAATATTTATAATTTTTGACTTTAATTTGTTTATATTCGGATATTCTAACACAAGCGGCTGCTTTTCCTATATAAGCATATAGCGAAAAGCCTGTATTTTACTTAACGATGGATGCGAAAAATTAAATCACTCGTGCTACGCACTCGTGATTGAATTACTACGCATCCAAATTCCTGACTATATTTTATTCAACGATAAAATACAGGGAGGCATTTATTACTTCTTAAATATAATTCCCTCATAACATAATGTCTGTGTAACCTACTAGATGTGAACTCGTCTTACATATCATCAACCAATTCAGTCAATTAGTTTATCGCAAACAACATCACATATAATTATATGTTCCATCTTAATTCTACAAAAAGATTTTGTTCCGGCAATATTGCACACATAGGATTTACAATAAGAACACAGTTAGGATATTTGTTTTTACGTGCATTAAAATCTTCTAACAATATTTTAACTTGAACGAATCGTTTATTTATATTACCTGGCAAGTTTTATTCACAAATGCATTGCACCGCTTTATCCGAAGATATACCG